>CAVLGL010000079.1:40062500-40662500 GCA_963668995.1 Parnassius mnemosyne | reverse complement strand
CCGCGAAAAAATGCACCTTCTTTCATCGAATAGTACAGAAGTATGGCACGACTAACGAAACTGGAATTTTGATACAGGTAAATTCATGTCTTCATCTTGAATTTGCTTGTTCAAAAACACGATTGTAAAATTTTGACTCGATCATAATTATTTAAAATAATAAATAACAAAAGTAAAATCAATAATTTTTTTAAAATATTTTAAGATTCGAAGCGATTTCTGAGCGATCTGAATCGTCGCGGACGCTACGCAATTTTAGACCTTATGACGGCGTTTTTGAAGTTTTTATAGAAATTACGCTCCACTCGGGTCAATCCGGCGAAAGCCCGATTCAACTGTTTTCGATGTGTCGCCTTAAAGTCCACTGCTGAACATAGACCTCCCCCATATATTGCCTCATAAGGAGTATATTTGCCAACATTTATCACGTGCTAAAACGCTGCAGTTATGTTATGGTTGTAGCACTGTTCTTCCGCAGTCACTACACAGTAATTCTATATCCACTAGACGGCAGGAGCGTGCTAAATTTATAATAAAGCACAAAGAGAGATTAAAAAGCACTCAAAGATTACATGACAGTGCTCAGACCTGCGCTCTCGGGGATTATTACGCGTTTAATTTAAATAATGCGAAACCACGAATGCTTCGCAGGCTGTGGCAGGCATTAATGTGCGCTGAAGATCAACCATTTTCATAATAAACCCTCAACGAAAGCGTCGAATTCAATAAAATGTTATATCAAAGCGTGATTATACTCGTATCTAATATAATGAAATAATTTTAATAGACAAATTCAAATCCAGTCACAGAAATTTTCAAATTGTTCATTGTATCAAATGTTTTGTCAGAAATGTGTCATAGACTTTCAGTTTTACTTTTATAGCTATTGCTGGTTTTGCTACGGATTCGTGATATTTTCTTTTTATATAAATAAAAAAGTAAATATTTGTTTGATTAGAACATAGAGCAACACGGATCACCGATGGAGGAGAGAAGTAGACATACGCAGGCGTTCCCCTTTTTCAAAATAGATCCTATAATCCTATGCGTACAATAAAACTAGTCGCCGCATTTCACACAGAATACCAGCGTAAAATAATAACTTAATGCTGCTGTGTTTCGTATGGTAAGTGTAGAGAACCGGAGACACTTTCTACTGGAAATGAGGCATTCCATCTTAGTCCTCGGGTGTGATAACGTAGATGCATTTTTATTCTTAATCGAGGATAGATGTAGATGTCTATGGTCTACATCACCCACTTACCATCAGCTTTTAGCTCAATTTTGTAAATGAATGCCATTCAACAATATTAAAAAAAAGTACTTAAACGCTTCGCAAACTTACATTTAAAATCAAGTTGCAGAAAGTGCAATACAAAAGCAAACAAGAAGCACTGCGCAACTCTAAGACAAAGAAGCTGAAACTTTACAAACTTCAGCGGCAACCAGACGGAAACTAAGCGGCAATCATAGAACTGTCGTTACCGCAGTACCAAGTGGGTGGGGAACTCAAATCAAGTTTGACAGTAGCTAGCGCCTTCTATTACTCTGCTGTACTTTGATTGAAATGTCAGTTGCAGTTAAAGTTAAGTAAAAAGAAATATTTCTTAAATAGTATCCATAAAGTTCTGTGTAAATTTGTAAGTGGCTACTTCGTTGGTATAATAGTAGTATACGCGATTTCTATTCGTGAAGTCCCCAGTTCGAACCCCGGGTCGGACCAGAATCAGTTATTCAGTTTTTCTGTCAATAAATTCTCAGTAGCGGTACGGAGTCAGAAAGTTTCATCTCCGTGCCTCGAAAAGCACTTAAAGCCGTTGATATCGCGCCTGAATTCTCTTCGGTAGTGTCGGATTATCGTCCAATCGAACTATGACAAAATGAATAGAGAGTGCACCTGTGCTTGCGCATTCACTCGGGCACTAAGATCCTGTCCTACGCAGATGGCTAGTCTCCATTAAGACTGGATTTTTTATAGAATAAGGGTGATAAAAGAGCACATAGCCCACCTAATGGTAAGTTTTTTTTTATAGGATAGGGTGAAAAACAAGCACACAGTCTACCTGATGGTAAGTGGTTGCTGTGGTCCATACACATCTACGTTTATGAATCAAAATGCAGATGTGTTGGCACCCGTGAGGACTAAGATGGAATGCCTCTTTTCCAGTAAACTGGTCTCCGGTTCTATACACTCACCATACGAAACAAAGCAGTGTTAAGCTGCTATTTTACGCTGGTATTCTGTGAGAGCGTGGTCTTAGTAATATTTTTTTCTTATTTCTCAGTAATGCAGGTTTCCTCACGATGTTTTTTTCACCGCCGAGCACGTGGTAAATCAGTGATTAAAATTGCAAATAGCAATCTCATCGGTCCCGGTGGGAATCGATCCCGGGTTGCTCGCGTACTGTGAATCTTCCAGCGAGCGCTAATCATCTGAGCTACCACGGCTAGTATAAATTTATTTCCTACTAGCTGTGCCTCGCGGTTTCACCCGCGTATATCACGCGTCTGCGCCTCACGACGTGCGAACTTCAAAAGAGATATCACGACGGACGGTCGCTCAATTAACAAAGATTTAAAAAGTGAAAACTTTTACTTAAATTACGTGGTTAACGTAATTGGTGGTTATACATGGTACAGGTACTATAGCCTTGAATACGAAGTGATTTATTTGGACATAAGGACTAATACCAAGGTACGAATAACGTGGCCTAGTTTGTATCGGCGTTACTATTGCATATTTTAACATGAAAAATTAGTTATTGTGACATAACCGTAATAGTTAGACATAGGGTACCGCAGATTTTTGTAGATATTTTTTTTTATAGGATAGGGTGACAAACGGGCACACAGTCCACCTGATGGTAAGTGGTTGCTGTGGCCCATAGACATCTATATTTATTCTCGTTTACGAATCAAAATGCAGATACGTTGTCACCCGTGAGGACTAAGATGGAATGCCTCTTTTCCAGTAAAAAGGGTCTCCGGTTCTCTACACTCACCATACGAAACACAGTAGCGTTAAGCTTTTATTTTACGTTGGTATTCTGTGAGAGCGTGGTCCTTCCCCGGTCGAGCCGACCCTTTCTTGCTACAACTAGCAGCAGCGTGGCTCTACCACATTAAAAAAGGTCTTAAAGGTACTTTAGTCATATCGGTCCAGAAAAATATCTTATTTGTTAACTTCTATTTTATTTTGTAATTATAATAAGCCAAGATGAACAAAACACCTTCAATTTCAACGTAATAAATTAAAATTTGAAACGATATCCGCAGTGAAGAACCGGTAAAGAACAATGGGGCAGTTGCTTTTTTCCCAGTTTCCTTTATTACGAAATTTCCTTTGACCCGAGGTAACAAGGCGAAAGTTTTTAATGTTTTACACCTTATTTTTATATACTATTGGAACCTGATTCAAGAATGAATTAAATAGTCTAATTAATTCGTTAAATTTTAATTCAACACAGTGTATTATTTAAAATTCAAAAATTTTGTACAATCGACTTCAATATATATTAAGGATAACTCAAAACCTATTGGTCAGACGTTGACCAAATTTATATAGGACCATATCCACGAGCACCAGTGTTCAAATAAAAAAACAATCATCGAAATCGGTTCACGTAGAACAAAGGTAAAGGTACATAAAAAAACAAAAAACATACAGTCGAAAAAAAAAGAATATACAGTCGAATTGAGTACCTCCTCTTTTTTAAGTCGATAGAAAATCAATAATAAGAACGAATACGAAATCCCAAGAGTAATCGTCAACGTTATAAAGTCAACAAAAAAAATTAATAAAAAGTAAAAGCGAATTTAAACAACTAAAAGTAATAAAATAATTTTATATTCTTAAGTCGGTGCTAAGATATTGTATAGAAGAATTAAAGACTATATAATTTTTTTTTAAAAAATACTAGTTATGCTATTAAACATTACTAATATTCCCTTTAACCACTTCTGGTAAGCTTAAAATGCTTGTGTTAGAAGTAGTTCACGACAATAGTTGAATGGCGGATTCGAACCCACGACCTTTCGAGTTCGCGGTCCACGCCCTGCCATTTAGCTCCTGACGCTTATTTAGATTAATATGAAACTAAACCTAAAGGATAACTTATTTAATAAAAACTAATCATCTAAATTGGTTCAGAGTTGAAGAAGATATCGCGTGACATACATACTCGTACAAAGTAAAACTACATACAGTCGAGCACCAACGCTCCGAGAAGTCTGCAGTATGTCAACATGTTCAAGATCGTCTCAACCATAAACGTCCTAATTTCAATAGCAAAGATGACTGGGTGCAACCATTTGCATGGGGCTCCATAATTAATTAAATTAAATCCAAACTCAAATATACTACTGCAAGACTTCATGATATGAGCTTACGCTCCTTCTCCGTAGATTGGCCTAAAAATTGATAATTACGTTGAAGGTCGTTAACTATGATATCAGGATGGCCAACACCCCACGTGACCATGGGTGTTATAAAGTGCCCGAAATCTTGGGTAGGTATTAAAAAAGTTAAAACTAAACGCGATAAAATCCGTAAAATTAGTTTTATTCTATGTGTAGAATTCGAAAAATATAAAAAATAATTATACAATAGAATTGTTAACATCCTGCTTTTTTAGAAGTCGGATAAAATTAAGACTTTATCAACAATAAAACTTAAAATATTATATTTCCTAATGTTCATTAATAACAGGCAAGCCTTGAAAGTACTACGACATGAGTAATTTCCTCACTAGGGCGTGCAGTGTTTGTTTGTGCATAATATTCCCATTTGGTCAAGCTAGATAAATTTAGTGGTTGGATGTTACGCAATTCATTAAAACACGTTTAGAAAAGATAACTATAAATGCCGAAAACATTTTACTTTTGTTTTCATGTTACTTTATGACATGTTTTTAAGTGAATAAAGTTTTTGTTTTCTTGGTATTAAATTGTTATTACAACATTATATTTTATTTTATTTTATTTATTTACTGGAAAACTAACAGCTTAATCTTAACAAAATATAACATACATGTAAATTACAATCTAAGCCAATAAAAAGTTTTCACATATAGATAAACAATAGTCATACATAAATAACAAATTCACTTTACTGCCGGTTCAAACTAATGTTATAAAATTATTGATTGTTATTAAATTGTTGACTGTTGCTAAAATTGGAGGTGATTAATTTACAAATGGCAGAACTGTTGGTACAGAAAAGGTCCACCTTATCATAGTCTTTAGATAGTCTGTTAAATGAATTAGATGCTCTTATAAAGAAGGAATTGCGTCTGTAATTAGTGCGATAAGAAGGTATGTGTAAGAGATTGTTACAACGTAGTGAACGAGTGGGGGTTGAGATGAGTAATTTCTTTAATAAGTCTGGACAGTCTATGTGGCCCTGAGCGATTTTTGATAGTAAAACCAGGTCTGCTGTGTAACGTCTAGTTTGCAGAGGGAGAAGGTGAAGACGACCACACAGCAGCTCGTAGTTTTCTTTGGGAATGCGGAATTTTGAGCACACATATCTGATGAATCTTTTTTGGATGGATTCAATTTTATTAACGTAAATATTGTACTGAGGATTCCATATTTGACTTGCGTATTCCAGATTACTTCGAACAAGTGAACAATACAAAATTTTAATAGATTTTAAATTACGGAAACTGAAACATGATCTAATGATAAAGCCAAGAGCTTTATATGCTTTATTAACAATTTGTTCAATGTGCTGGTCATATAGTAATTTGTTGTCAATGGTAATACCCAAGTCCCTTATTTCGTTGCACCTGGATAATTCTGAGCCTTTAAGGGTATATTTAAATATGTTAATATTACGCTTACGCCCGAAAGACACACAAAAATATTTTTCAACGTTAATATCAAGTTTATTTCGCCTACAGTAATTGTCAAAATTGAGTAGATCGTTTTGTAAGTATAGCGCATCGTCGAAATTATTAACTATTCTAAATAATTTCATATCGTCAGCGAAAAGTAAAAAATTTGTGTTTAAAAAGCATTCACTTATGTCGTTAATAAAAATTACGAAGAGCAAAGGGCCAAGTAAAGAACCTTGCGGGACTCCGGAGGGGACAGGCACCCAGGAAGATGTAAATCCATTCAGAATTACCGCTTGTGATCTATTAGAGATATAGGATGTAAACCATCTAAATAAGTCACCTCTTATACCGGCTGTCGATAACTTTTCCATTAATATAGCATGATCAATACGATCAAATGCTTTGCTATAATCGGTATATATGGCGTCGATTTGATATCCTTTATCCATATTATATGAAACGAAATCCGTAAATAGCAAAAGATTGGACGTAGTGGATCTTTTTTGAAGGAAGCCATGCTGTTGGGGAATAATAGTATGTTTGATCGCCGGGTACAATTGGTTGTATACAATTCTTTCAAAGACCTTAGCAATGAGGTTTAATTTAGAAATTGGTCTATAATTCTCAATGATATTTTGTGGACCCTTTTTATGTATGGGGGTTATAAATGCGGATTTCCATCTTGATGGCATTAAGCCCTCATTAATAGATCTTCTAAAAATAAAAGTTATAGGTTTAGATAAAGTTCCAGCACATTTTGTTAGAAATAAAGCTGGTATACCATCAGGGCCAGCTGATTTTTTTAAGTCGAGCGACTTTAATAGCCTCTCTACTTCAAAGTAATTTATATTTATTGTAGAGATATCGTTTGATGTGAAAGATGATGTACAGCGTGAGATATCTTCTGGTTTAGTTGGTTGAAGGTAATTAGAATGAAAATATTGTGCAAAAAGATTACAAATATCTTGTTCTGAGTTATATGTTATACCAGAATAAGTCATACGAGAGGGATAAGATGCACCCCGACTTTTGTTACGAATATACGACCAAAATATTTTAGAATGACTTTTTAGACTATCTTCGACGCGACAAATATATTCATTGTAAAGTGTCTTTTCGATCCGTTTAATCCTTTCTCTCAAAATTTCAAAGGTGATTTTGTCATATAAATTTCCATAGATTTTGAACTTCTTGTGGTACTTATTCTTTTCTTTGATTAATCTGACAATAGCATGATTAAACCATGGTGGGTATTTGCTATTACATTGTATACGAGAAGGAATATATTTGTCACGAATATTATATATTGTCTCGTAAAACAGTTCGACAGCATCATCCACATTACCTCTACTAAGAACTTCATCCCAGTTCACCGAACTAATGTCTAAATTTATTTGGTTATAGTCGCCTTTATTGTAAGAATAAGAGGTCAATTTGTTACGAGTCAGAGGCTGGACATCAAAGTTTACAAAAATTATCAAAGCCTTGTGATGCTGGTCTTCCAAAACTAAGGGATCTAGACAATGATTTACATTTACATAGTCATTCGACAAAACTAAGTCGAGTATTCGGTTGTAGGAATTATAAACTGTATTAAATTGTTGAAGATCACAAAAATTCAAAGTTTCTAAAAAATATTGTACATGTTCGCCCCTGGCGCCACAACCCTCGATACCACTCAGTGTATGGGACCATGTAATAGAGCTCATGTTAAAATCACCTAGAATTAAGAATTTGTCATTCGGATTAGCTGATACTATTGACTCAAGAGAATTACAGAAATTGAAGACTTGATCGGAGAAGCATGCGCCCATATTTTCATTGCATAGATAAACAGTGCAAATATTGAGTTTAACGGGGTGTTTAGAGTAAGGGCATTTTAGTGTCATTGAAACCCAAATATCTTCTGCCTCCGAATACCACTTAGGTTCTCCTTTTGCGATTATTCTCTTGTGTAAAGCAATAAGAACCCCCCCACCTCGCGATTGTTTTGTTTTATTGAGATCACGGTCGCGGCGCCAAACGTAGTAGCGATCGTCAAATAACTCAGCATCAGATATGCCACCAAGTAACCACGTCTCCGTTAATGAAATAATGTCATAGTTGTTGAGCGCCACATTACGATAAAAATTTTCAGCTTTAGTTCTCAGCCCTCTAACATTCTGGTAATACACATATAATGAGGTCATTTTGACTGTTTACATGTATACAACTTAAATACAGAAATACAGAACAAGAAATGAGATACTATAATTAAACTTACAGTAGCTATAACCACAAGTTCAATTATAGGACATTTTGTAATTATTATAATCAGCGCAAGGCCAAAATATAAGGTCCCATGTAGAAGTTTTATATAGGGCAGTATCAACAAAAAGTATAAAAATATCAGGTCTTTAAAGCGGCATCTCATACATAACAATCTGGTGTCAGGTCTGAAATGATAATAATGTATAATAATATAAAGTATATGAAATTTGGAGATACTACTAAAAATAATATATAATGTAAGCATAAACTCAATGGCGTATCTCAAAAAAAGTGATTTAGTGTAAAGAAAAAAATGTGAAGTTGAGATTGTTGTTGTAAGTTTTACCGTTGTTGTATCGTTGTAATACAAGCCGCTAAACTTCCGTACATTTGGTGAGGAAAATAAAATAATAAAAGACGACGGTAGTAAGCAACGTTCGTAGTTCTTAATTGAATGTACTTTTATGGAGAGGTAAACGTAACTCATCAGGTAAGTAAATAAAAATTCGTTAAATAAAAATGCAAAGCAAAAGGAATACAATACCTGGAAATTATACAGTATCTTCATATTATAAAAGCGTTCATACTTACTTAACATTACACAATGTAATGCAATCCCTTGAAAGTAGGTAATAGGTACACAAATAGCATGCACATTACGCATAAGCAAAAAAGGTTTTAGTAAACAACTATAAAAGACTATGATAAGGCGAGTTGAGACGGTGGTTCCCAAACTGTTATAAGTAATATTTTTTGATTTAATATAAATTAAATTTAGCAAAACGATAAAGACTAGCAATGAAGAAATGTTTATATAAATTAATTTATCTTGACGAGATCTGATTCGGATTTGATGTTTAAGACATACGATGTATCGGTTTTTCTTACAAAAATTTTTCCATGTTTGACCCACACGTATTGGTAGTTTTTTTCTTTTGTCAAAGTTTTGGTTTTATTCAGTAACATTTTTTTAGCGTAACTAAGATGGTCGTTAATATAGATACGATTTTTTCCTTTCAAACCAATATCTTCAGCTGATATATTAAGCTTACTGTGACGTGATGCTGCGATGAAATCCTCCTTCATGTATTTGTTTGTGAATGAAACAATTATTGGTTTGGTATTGGACGATCCAGTATCACGCGTCTGGACTCGAGTTACATAGTTGACAGCATTTTTTGGTACAGGATAGGTTATTTTATTTCCCAGTTTATCGATGATGTCAAACAAATTTTCCCCAGGTTTGAACGGAACTCCCTTAATTTCCACATTATTTGACCGAAGCCACTGATCTTTTTCGTTGACATCATCTTCCAATTTACGTAATTGTAGTTTTAGAGATGATAGTTCTTGATTAGCATTTTCAATAGCTTGAATCCGTTTATCGAAAGTATCCATTTTTTCCATAACATTTTCGTTAAATTTCCGTAGTTCCGAGATATCATTTTTAATTGTGCGAATGTCATTGATGACTTCCTGAAGAGGAGTTAATTGGCATGAAAGCTTCTGTAGCTCAAACATGATAGTGTCCAGAGTAGGTTGTCGCGCTTCCGGAAGTGGTGATTCAGATCGAGAAGACAAATGGCCCACTTTGCATGAAGCACAGCGCCATGTAGCTTGTCTGTCCCCAAGTTTGCGGTAACCCACTTCAGTTATCCCGGAACATGGGAAATCAAAAAACTTGCGACAGGATGAACACTGTATTGCGCTAGACACTTCTTCACAACATCTACCACAAACAACCATTTTGATCGAATACGAAAATGATAACTTAGAGTTTGAGAAGTATTCTTGTGTAATAAACCGCCGTTGTTGTTACATAAGACGGAATTGATCTGAATACGCGAAGCTACACTGGATATCTTTCGGGTTGTCTCTCCAACCTATCACAGTGCGTTATGGAGAGAGAGAATTTAATTAGCGAAGCTTATGGTTTTCGATCCTGGACTGTAAGAACTGGATGCTGGTTGAGAGAAAGGGCGTTCTTCCTTGTCAAATCCACCCTCGTAAATCATCCACGCTTCGCAGGTAGGTCTCACCAAGGTGCAGACGACCTAATGCTTCTTCCTTTCTTTTGCGGACACAAAACGTCACTAATCACCAATTTGATTATGTTTTATAAAGTATTAATAATTAATTATTAATACGCGGCGCGGTTACTTCTCCTTCAGTTGACTGATTTGCGTGTTCAGTTCAGTTCTTAGTGATATATCCGAAATATAGGAACTTAAAGGAGGGTAAATTTAGAAGAAAATGCATTATATGAAATAAACTAGATAGCGCCAAGATAGTATGTCAAGTTACATTTTACTTACTTACTTGAGTAGACAGACACTGCCTTGTGGTACCTTATAAGACAGATAGAAATCTGTCTTATGGGGTATCACAAGGCAGTGTTCTGGGTCCTAAACTCTTTCTCATGTACATAAATAGTTTGTGCTTACTATCTAATTAACTGCAAAATTATCACCTACGCAGACGACATAGCTTTGATTGTACACGGGAAGGATTCAGATTTAGTATAATATGTTAAGTTTCTAATGTTATAAACTAGTGAATAAAAATTTGTTATTAAAAAACCCTGAAAAGTTTCGGGAATTTGTTTTATTCAAAGCTTAATATACATTTGATTCTTTGTTGATTCTACTTGAGCTTATGAGTATATGACCTAATGGAATCACCCCATTCTGATTACTGAGCATTGATTTCAAATATGTAGGCACAGTATATGAAAGAATATCCTATACCGCAGGATCTGCGATTCGATGTGATTGATACGTGGAAGAATTCGCTGCATCTATAAACAGTTGCAGCACGAATATGTCGGATCGACCGGGGACTTTCGAAGACCACGTTCCCACGGAATACCAGCGTAAAACTTTATAATAGTGCTGTTAGTGCTCTTAGTCCTCAAGGGTGATAACACGTCTGCATTTTGATTCTTAATCGACGATCGATATAGATGTCCATGAGGAACAGTATTCACTTATCGTTAGGTGGACTATGTGCTCTTTTGTAATCCTTCTTCAATAAAAATATAAGATGCCTACATATTTCTCTGTCAAATTTGATTTAAATTTCTTTATTAATTTCACCTTGATCGAGCAAAATTCATCCAAACATACAAACATTTATATTAATTATAATATTATTATGTGATACATGTAAGTAGTCCACTACCCAATATCACCCCGTGGGTATCGTAAGGAACGACAGGTGGAAATGAAACTGGAGATGTACAGCATTATTATCCTGATAAGAAAACAAAATAATAAAAAAACATGCGTGAGTGTCGTGGAACACTCGATTGGAACGAAGTTCCTTTCATAATATATTATTATTGATAAACGTATTACATTATTGATTCACAAATACAAATAAATGAATTACTAGCGTCTATTAAAATGAAGCGTCATTTCAAATAAAATAACATTTCTTTTGTGGCAAGCTAAGAAAAAGTGCGAGGGAGATGGAATAATATCCATCTCCCTCGCACGCCTAGCCGCCAAGTCCATCTACACTACGTCAGAAGGGGTCGTGATGTGAAGGAAAAATCTTACACTTTTTATCGCCTAGCGCCCACCAGCCAAATTTATACCGTCCGATAGACAATTTCGTTCCAAAAACTATGATTCCCAACCCGCAAGCTTGGTAACTATGATAAAGCCTATGTTCAACTGTAACAATGATGATACATAAAAGAAAAGATTTTTGTACAAAGGCACCGTTCGTTTCATATTCAATTTCTTCCAGGAAGTATGTAATTAGACAAACCAATGGGATGTAGACTAATTAATTTATTTATAGAATAAAGGGTACAAGCGAGCACACAGTCCACCTGATCGTAAATGGTTACTCTGGCCCACAGACATCGACATTTATCCTCCATTAAGAATCAAAATTCAGATACGTTATCACCCCGGAGGACTAAGATGGAATGCCTCGTTTCCATTAAAAAAGAGTCCCCGACGAGCTCCGTCCCGAGTCGAGCCGACATATTCATGCTACAAACATAATATAGCTGCAGCTTGGCTCTCTGGCTACCTCTGGCTACCACGTAAGCCAAAACTAAATAAATATAACACATTGTTGCTTAAATTTAAAATATTTGCTGCTATAGTAAACATATTCTGTGATATTATTTAATGTTGTGATATCATGTTATAATATTTACTGCAAAGCCAGAACCGATCCTTTGTTTAAGTTCTTACTACAAAGCCACAAATATGTGTGTATATAGTATCTAGGCAGTAGTCCAAATAAACCCTACATAGGTAGGATTATCACTTAAAGTAAACTTGGGTCATATTTCGTACTAAAAAATCAAATCAAAATCAATGTATTTTGAACGTATTGCCACAAACATTTTTATATCATATCAAAATAATCAAGAAGTAAGAGCACTTTAGGTTACTGCGGTCAATATCCATAGGATGTATCCTTTACAAGTATGGGAACAAAAAGAATAATCAAAAAGTTCGTTAAAGTGTGTCCGTGTATGTGCGAGTGTGTGTAAAACACTTATATAGATAGTTCAAAATTAACACGCTACATTATGCTACATATAAGTTTTCTTGATAACGACTTGTTTTTTAATTGAAATCACAAATAAACTCACAATCCATCTTATGGTAAGCTACTGCAGCCTATTGACACCTGCAAACCACTTCAAAACTAAAAGACTATAGATGCTTTGATCTCTAAGGACTAAGTTAGAATACACAGCCTGTAATTGTACTGGCATTCCCTTTAAACTGGATTAAAGTAGTGCTGACACTGCAATTTGCTAGCAATATTAGGTACGAGGGTGGCATCTAACCAGACCTAACCTAGACAAAAAAGTCTTACAAAGACAATCCTTTGTCACCCTTAGTTGTATATAAAAGCATTATATATATTCATATACAGTAACATAAAGTGTGATACAAATATTTTAGAGCAAACCATTGAATTAACATGTACCACGTACTAGAACAAAGAACGGGAACAAAACATGTGTGGCAGTGCAAGGCGCGTAGAAGGAGACATAGAAGAAAGTTTGAGCCCGTGGGCTCTAACGCGCGTTGCACCCAGATAGGTCTCGGCGTCTTTTCTAGTACACAATACGTATTACTTCAATGGAGCACACTTATAAAAACACGTTCTCAGAAATATGGATAAGGGTGATACCTAAATAGATGGATTCCTAAACAGGAAAGGATCCACCACCTAGAAATTCTTTAGTCACCCTAAGTTGTAAAAAAATATTCTAGATAGATAAAACTCTATTGTGTTTCTAATTTAACTATACAAATATTTCAGAGCAAACTTAAGGAAACATTTTCTCTTTAATATCTCTAAAGATGGCATCACTAAATACGTAACTTAATCTACAGCGTACAGACGCACATTTGCGTAAGTCGCAGGGTTAAAGACACATTTTGCTGGGTCATTTCGCTTTTGAACCTTTCTCGACAATATCCCTCGGGTCGTTCAAAGATTACCACGTTACAAAATGAAGAACATTTTTGGCTTTTCAATTCAACTGTATGTAAAGTAAAATATTATTTATTGCTACTATTAGGGTTCCATTTTCAAAGGTTAAAACGCAAGTTTTTGTCACACTTCTGTCTATTTGTCTGTCCGTTCGTATGTCACGGATATTTATCTCGTAGACGAAATATTTCTTAAGTGACATGATTATTTGGTGTAGAATGATGACCCAAAACCGCACATTGTTAAAAATCAAATTAAACTATAGTTCAAGGGGGATGCAGTGCATGAAAAAGGAGTTGATTTTTTCTACCTAAGTATCCACTCTTGTGCCCGAACGATTTATGATTTTACGCTTCAAGTGTCAGGGGCCGTTCGGGAGGTCGCGCGATACAGGTAGGTGCTAATGTAAATAATTATATCTTTTTAATTTTGTATGCCACCTATATATAAAACTTATACGCATCGATTCGTAATGAATTAAGATATTTGATTCTACTTTATAAATATTAAATTCTATTTTTATAATATTATCAACATCATTTCAAAATTGCGTGACGTAATTTTGCCGGCTTTTTGTACATAAAGTATAAGGATTATGAAATTAAACCATTACACGTGAAACAATTACACTTCAATTTAACTATTTTATTCATTTAAATTTTTTAATTTGTGTTGTATCCTGTCCTATTAATAACTTTTATTGACGATTGAAAAATCGTCTCTTAGGAACTTAAATTAAGACTCTTAATTATCATCGATCTAATTAATAATAATAATTAAGTCAACGTCTATTTAAGAAATGCTTAAAATGACTTTCTCTTTTTTGACTAATCTAAAATAGAAAGAGACGGGTATAGAGATAATTAATGAGAACATTTTGATGACGTTTCAATTAAATAAAATATATAAACACACACACACACACGCACGCACGCACGCACGCACTCACGCACTCACACATATATATATATATATATATATATATATATATATATATATATATATATATATATTAATTGTTAAAAATAATAAAAGTGTGAGAGCGGATGTTCAGTATAGAGAAATTACAGTTCAACCACACCGTGACACGTCTCCGCCACAATCACACACCAGTGTAACGTGAGGTACGTAATTACATGATAACACCAGAATATGTAAACCAACAGCAACACTACTTATCTCAATGTAACACAGGGCAGCCTCTCAGTAACACCTCCTTGCCTGCACTAACCGAGTACACCCAGCACCACGACAACGTAGCAATAATTATACACCAACTGGCAGTTAAGCACGGTCTCTTAAAGAAGACAAATCCCTACTGGAAATACAGTCCATCCCCGGTACTCGAGAACGATTCGGCCCAACTTTATTGCGACAGGACGGTTTTACGTGACCAGACAGTTGAACATAATCGGCCGGACATCATATTATGAAAACAAACACAAAACAGAAGAAGCTGACATGGTTGTTGGATACTGGCATTCCAAAATCTCCCAATATGCAGAAGTGCAGCACTGAAAGAATGGTTAATTAGAAGTGGCTGGCTGAACAAAACCGACAGTTAAGGCGGCAGCAGCAGGTACTTATCATTTCGCTGATTCTCTCTATTGTTTCTAGATCCCTTATTGAGAATTTAGCGAAGCTTAGTATGTCAGTGAAGGTGAGGAAAAAACCAATTTATTAAAATTAAAAAAATAAAGATCTGTATCTAAAAACACGAAAAGGAGCGCTAATAAAAATGCTTTATTTCACCAATAACTTTTAACAAATAAATGTAAAGTCCCGGGCTCCTAATGTAGGTGAACCTGTATCTCAGGAGCTATGTACTGGAGTAGTAGATTTACTTATTCGGCAACAATGCGGCGAAAACAGGACCCTAATGAGTCGATTAAATTTGAGATGAAACTGCTTCCGTATTCTTATTCCAAAACAATATGCAGGAAAGACGAGACTCGTAATTTAGGAACGTAAATAATCTAGAGCTCATTTCTTTCAATTGTTTGAAAAACCTATTTATAAAGAGCATTTTCAATAATTAATCACGACAAAAATCTAGAGAAAGCCTGTAACTTGAATAATAGCTACAATAAATCAACTTAATGTTCAGTTCACAACAAAAATTTTACGTGAGAGTTCACAAGTCGGTCATTTGTATTTTACTTCTTGTTACAAAACTTCACTTGATATGCCTACGCGCATATCAAAAATCACTAAAGGACCTAATAATTAGTTACACTAAAGTATTATAAGCCGAAAATACAATACTTGATACTTTATCCACAGCTGCTACTTGGTTATTTGCATGTTTTTATTGTCTTAGACATAAAATATTATCTTTAAATAGTATTTTTTTCGACATATTTCTTTATTAGCTATTGTAACTTAGCTCTTTCTTAATTTTACACTATTTTTATTCTGTGTCACATATAAGGATATACACATAGTCAGATTTCAATAAAAAAGTAATATTGTGTGCACTGTTCGTGTTCTACCTGTTCTCCGCGACTTCGCCCGCGTGTAATTTAGGGTTTTGATTATATTGCGCGGTACTCTAATTCTTTTTCTAAAATATAAGTAGCCTAAGTTACTCTTTATAACATCAGCTATCTGCCAGTGAAAGTCAAGTCGAAATCGGTCCAGCCATTCCGGAGATTAGCCGTAACAAACAGACAGACAGACAAACAGACAAAAATTTTAAAAATTGTTTTTGTTATAAGTACCGTATATACTTTCATATGCATTTAGTAAAAAGCTGGTATTTTAACATTACAAACAGACACTTCAATTTTATTTATTTATATAGATAAACTAGCTGTTCCCCGCGACTTTGCTCGCGTGCAATTTAGGGTTTTAAATTTTTTGCGCGGAACCCTAATTATTGTTATAAAATAAAATTAGCCTAAGTTACTCCTCATGACATCAGCTATCTGCCAGTGAAAGTCCCGTCAAAATCGGTCCAGCCATTCCGGAGATTAGCCGTAACAAACAGACAGACAGACAGACCGACAAAAATTTTAAAAATTGTATTTTTGTTGTAAGTACCGTATATACTTTCATATGCATTTAGTAAAAAGCTGTTATTTTGACATTACAAACAGACACTTCAATTTTATTTATTTGTATAGATAAAGAAATAAATATTTAAAACTAAGCGCCAAACATAAGCTGTGGATTTAAACGCGTTTCCCGCATCCTTTCGTACCTCAACACATCAACAACATTGAACAATGACAACCCTCGGGAGTTCTTAGGAACCCTCTTTAGTTCACGAGGGTTAAGTTATTTACGCCTTAAATCTAAATAATGCACAAACGCAAATACTTTGAGGATAGTAATGTTTCACTACGGACGCGGAGTAAGTGGTTTTAAACTAAGGCCTCATAAATTTAGAAATGTCTCCAAAATAATATGTACATAATATTTGCGCATTTATTTCATCGTGTACCGCCGCCATCATTGGAATAGGTATTTTTTGAAATTGGAGATCTATTTGGTGTCACGTTTTTATTTTTTTACATATTATAACTCTGTGCTTGACTACAACCATATCTGGTGGTAAGTGGTGATGAAGCCCTAGATAGTAAATTACACCGTCTTAGCGTAATAAAAACCTATTCAATCTTGTCTTGAAGACGCTTGTAATCGGACGGAAAGACAGACGCCGGTAGATTATACCGTTCCTTTGCTATGCGCTTTACGAAAGCGGAAGAAGACCGTTTGTTTCGAATGTTAAAGGTCTCTGCCCACTACACCGTATTATACCATGACCATGCTAAGAGCGTATCAGGCACGAAAAGCAACACGATACGCTCTGCTATGCCCACTGAACGGATCGACGGCGTTCTGTGCCCGTATACATCCCGTATGATACCCGTATGCAACATCCACCAAAACCAATAGGAATCCGTATCATTACTACAATGTTAATATTAAATTTTATAAACTAGACTATACTAAAATAAAATGCCTTAACTACTATCTATCTAAAAAATAAACTAACAAATAGGTTAACTAACCCATGTATTAAATTACTTCAAATAAACAATAATTTAATAAACAAACCTGGTTGTTTTAGTTGTTCCGAAATTTCCTTCCAAGTCATTTCTTTTTTCACACTATCCACATATTTCGGGTGTTGTAGATTACATAAAAATTCATATTTACGTACACATTCTATTAATTTTTCATCCTCCATTTTACAACGTCTTTACATCTCGTTGACTGACAACAAATGACTAAGTTACGGCAACGCGCTTACAACGCCTATATAACGTATCATACGCGTTTACAACCCGTATACTCGCCGGCTCGCACCAGCAAAATATTCTCGCCGACATTTGTTGACGCTCCGTGCATGGCACGTGACGGTGTTGGTCGGTGACGGAACGGTCTAGTGGGAACAGTGTCATACTTTTCAATACAAATTTGCCTGACACGTTCCTAGCACGGTCATGGTATGATACGGTGTAGTGGGAAGAGACCTTAATTGCGTAGTAGTACATACATACATAAACACTCACGCCTGTCACCCAGAGGGGTAGGCAGAGACTACGGACTTCCATTTGGCGCGATCCTGACACACCTCTCTCGCCTCTTTTACATCCATATATCTACGCATACACGCTCGTCGGTTAAGGGTACTCCTAATCTGGCCCATTTTTAATGTATCGCCGATTTGGTCGATAAACCTTCGTCTAGGGCGTCCCTTCCCGACCCTGCCGTTCACTTCCGCAACATAAATTTGCTTTGTCACTCTTTCCTCGTTCATTCTTTCTACATGACCAAACCACCGAAGCATTCCTTTCTTAATCCTTGTCACAACGTCATCTTGCAAACCACACTTTTCTCTTATCAGACTATTTCTCACCCTGTCATTCAGATTTAGCCCTAGCATACTCCTTAAGGAACGCATTTCTACAGCATTTATTCTACTCTCATGCTTCTTCTGCCAGACCCAACTTTCACTACCATACATTAAAGTAGGGACTAACACAGCATTATGAATTGCCATACGTGCCTTAGTTGACACATTCTGACTCCTCATAATAGCGTGTAGAGCCCCATTCACTCTATTTCCTGCGTTCACTCGTCGTTCTATATCCTTATCATATCTACCATCCCTGCTAAATAAACATCCCAAATATACAAACTCATCCACTTGCTCAATCAACTCCCCTTCTATTCTTATTTCACATAAAGTTTTACTTTCTTCTCTTTCAAAAACCATCATGCGTAGTAGTCACAAACACTAAATATTTTATTTAAAAGGTACATCAAAATGAGTTCATATGTGTAGGTATATTATTTTAATTGACTTCAAAAAGGAGAAAATTCTCGATTCGAGTGCATGTTTTTTTTTTATTTGTATGTTATGCGATATCTTCACAGATTGTGAACTAATTTTGATGATTATTTTTGTATTAAATAGGTTATACTTCAAGGAGGCTCCTATATAAATTTGAATGAAAAACTACACCCCTAAGGGTAGCAAATAAATAATTTATTTTTTCGCAATTTGTTAAAATTATTATTGAATAATGTTGACAAACATAGACACAAACCATCTGAAATTAAGTGGATGCTGTGGCCCATGGGCATCTACATCTATCCTCCAAATGTAGATGCCATGTCACCCCTGAGGATTAAGATGGAATGCCTCGGTTCAAGTGAAAAGGGTCTCTGGTTTATACTCACCATACGAAACACAGCAGCATTAAGCTTCATTTTGATAGTATGGCTGGTAACTATAATGTAATTATTTATAAGCTACATCAACAGGATTTATTATTGTGTTCGCATATATATGTAGGAATGCCTTACAGCCTGTAATTACCCTGGCTCTCTATACGGTTTAGCCTGGCGCTCTCTACGGTTTAGATTGTAGAACACAGCAGTGCAGACACTACTATTTAGTAGCATAAATATATAAGAGAGTGGTACCCTACACAGACGAACTCCTAGGCACAAAATGAGCCCTCCCACCTGGTAATATATTCTCATAAAGTTTCCAACAGTAACGTTTTTGATATGTTTAAAAACAGTTATGTTTTTGATAACTTTTAAACTTATCAATAACATTACTGTTGGAAACTTTACAAAACAAACAGAATTAACTTACTTTACTTAAAATACTTCCTTATTTTACCATGTTTTTATTAAGTCACTTTCTTGTTTGTCTGTCGTTCCGGGTGGAATTTAGTTACGAGCTGGAAACTTGAAAATTTGAATATAGCTCGAATTGGAATGACAATGCAAGTATATGATAAAAAGTGGAATTTTTTTAACAAAATTTGTTTACTACTTATATACATTTGCTTTCTTAATTTCATGAAATAATTTATAAATGTGCCCTTTTTTCGAAATGTAGTTTTTTTTATTTTTTTATGTTTATAAGTATGTTTTTATTTTTATTGTGAAGCGGGTGATTAAATTTAGTTTATTGCACCTATGTCTCTGGCGTGTACTGAAAATCAGCGTTATGGTTACCGCTAAGTGGTTTCTATAACATTTGTGGTGACTAGACGCCATTTTATTTCCTAAACTATTTTGTGTTATGTTAATTTATATTTTTGTTTGGAACTAAATAAATTATATAATAAAAGGTATTTTAATTGACTAGTGTCAAATACGCAGTTACTGTGTACGCACTTTGTTTGCCCCGTTATTTTAATATATTGTTTTATATAATCTATTCGACAAAGGTAGAAGACGTCTGGTTCTACGTTGAGTGAAAGGACAACTCATTCTCTATATTTATGATTTACCATGTGTTTGGCGGCAAAGGAAATGTCGTAAAGAAACCTGCACGTGAGAGAAATTAAAAATTATTTCGAGAACTTGTGAAATACGCCAATTTGCTAACATCGCGGTGACCTCACACTTGCCATCAGGCGCACACAGTAATGAGAGGGAGCCTACTCCCAGCTGTGGGACGTATTTAAGCTGTAGAATAGAATAGAATAGAATAATTTTTTATTCAATATTGATTATTACATAATACTTATTGAAAGTCATTTTTTATTTACCACTGGTTCGGAAAACACCCCAGTCCTGGGAAGAACCAGTAAGACTTTTTTTAGGACTTTTTTTCAAACATATTTCACTTAACAATAACTTCGTTTATACAATTTTTAAATGATTTTTCATAGAACCAGCATGGTGGCGATCACCCTATTCCCAGGGGTTATTTTCATTCATGTATTCCGTGATATCATAATAACCCTTTTTGTACAGTTTTTCTTTAATAAAACTTTTAAACTTGTTTATAACTTACCTTTAACGAACTTTGAATATATTCTGCGATTTTGTTGTAAAAGCGTATACATTGCCCCATAAATTAATTACTGATTATGTGGAGTCTAGTAAGTGGTATTAAAAACTTTATTATTATTATTAATAATGTTTATTTCTTTAAATTTTTCTCTGAGGTACTCTTTACAATTTAGGTTATAAATCGCCCGTACGGCTCTCTTTTGCAAAACAAATATAGCTTCAATATCAGTCGCATTACCCCATAGTAAAATTCCATAAGACATTACGCTATGAAAGTAACTAAAATACACTAATCTAGCTGTCTCAACATCTGTGAGACTTCTAATCTTTCTTACAGCAGCGTTGTAACGTGAACGATAGTTTTCTTCTCGTCGCATTAATTCATATACCCAAGTTATTCGGACCAGGATTACCTAAAATATGTATATAATTAGAAAATTGTGAAAGAAATGGTAGGAGGCTAACATCGCCTACACAATCACAAGCCCCATATCCCGTTTGTCGCCTTTTTCGACATACTGGGCAAGTAACACAGTTTGCACATTATTAATTGTTATAAATTCCACATTAACATAGGATTCATAAATCTCAGACCAAAATGGGACAAAAAATTACATGAAGACATTTTAGTAGGTTAGTATTTCTTTTATGAAAGAAAAAACTAGCAATGGTATTACTTAACATTACAAATATTCGCGTTAAGTACAGGTAAACTTAAAATACTTGTGTATACTTGTATACACGACAATAATCGAATTGAACCCCCGACTTTGAGTTCGCGGTCCGTAGTTAGCTACTGTCACTTATAAGTGAAACATTTTTTGAGTATACAAGAGACATATATATTGAAAATCTTTATTTATAAATTCATTCATTCATATATTGCGATGATTAATATTCTGATCTATTGTTTAATTGTGTAAAAACTGTTAAACTAATAAAATACATACACAGTGAGATTATATAAAATAAAAAACAATACACATTTTAATAGACAGCAAACTTCAAATAGTTGACACATTTTAATAGCATCTTCGTAGCAAAGTATGTCTAAATAGGCGACTTCGCAATAACAACCTCATGTGTGGGTAATTGATTCCCAAATTGGGATAACAACGATGAAAATTGCCGAATGGCTCGCGCATCTTATCCAAAGGCACATCAATCTCCATCGCGGATTTTGCTTCTTGTTCCTCTATGGAAGCAGCGTTACATACCACCAAAAAGATCACTAAAAAGACTAATAATTTTTGCATCTGAAAATAAATATATTTATTAAGGTAATTATTATCATTGATGAGCTGCAGAGCAGTGGCAGCTAAGCGCTCGTTGTAAATTTCACAGCACGCAAGTAACCCGGGTTCAATCCGCGCGGCACCAATTAAATTGTTAATAGCAAATTTTAATTGCTGATTTACCACGTGCTCGGCGGTGACGGAAACATCGTGAGGAAACCTTCATGTCTGAGAAGTAAAATAAATATGTTGAAGACATATGAAGTTCACCAACACGCATTGTGGCGGCGCGGCGGACATTCCTTGTCCTGACCCTCTCAGAAATGATAAGAGGCTTGTGCCCAGCAGTGAGACGTATATAGGCTGTAACTTTAACTTTAATTTATTATTAAGCAGGACCGTGCTTTGTGGGATTCATTACGGACGCTCTATGTTCATAACATAATATTATAGGCTCAATGATGAGTGTAGAAAATCGCGGAGATCCTTTTTATTGGAAACGAAGCATTCCATTTTAGTTTTCTGGGGTGGCAACCTGGTAAGTTGTGTTACTTTATTCTAAAAAAAAAAAGAAAAAAGGAGAATTCGTATTGGCTCTTATATTGATGCTGATGATGATGAAGAATCCATCACCCCATTTTTTTATAAAAGAGGGGGCAAACGAATATGCGGCTCACCCAACTGCAACACAATATTGTGGCCCAAAAACAGTTACATCTATCCTCAATTAGGTAAGAACCAAAATGCAGATGCGATCTAAGGTGGAATGACTCGTTATTCAGTAAATAGGGTCTTCGGTTCTTTACAGGCACCATACGAAACAAAGTAGCAATAATATACTGCTATTTCACTGGTTATAGTAAAGTCTGTGTACCAGTATTCTGTGAGATCGTGGCCCTTCTGCGACGCATTCGTACTACAACTATAATATAACTACAGCATGGTTCTACCGCGTATAAAACAGTTAGATTCTTTTAAATAAATTTACCAGGTAGGGCTCGTTTTACAGCCACGTTAAACGGGCGTCTGGGTAGTACCAACCTCTTATCTATTTCTGCCCCCTAACAGCAGTGTGTGAATGCTGTGTTCATGTATGTGGTAGAGCAACACTGCAGCTACATATGGGATAGGACCACGCTCTCACAGAATACCAGCGTAAAATAGCAGCTTGATGCTGCTGTGTTTCGTATAGTGAGTGTAGAGAACCGGAGATCCTTTTTACTGGAAACGAGGCATTCCATCTCAGTCCTCAGGTGTGACAACGCATTTGCATTTTGTTTCTTAATTGAGGATAAATGTAGACGTTTATGGGCCACAGCATCTACTTACCATCACATGGGATATGTGCTCGCTTCACCCTTATTCTATAAAAAATCTGGAGGGTATAGAGAGTCAGTATAAGTACAGGATGTAAGACATTCCGTCTTAGTCCTTAGAGGTGACACGCATCTGTAATCTTGCATGGTTAGAGGCCGATTACTGCTGTGTGTGGGCTACTTATCATCAAGTGTACTGTAAGGTAGCCACTGTGGTATATATAGGTGATAGTATTTTCTAACAATCAGGTGTTATGTACTCGTTTGTAATCCATATTAACATTTATTTAACAGTATACTTTTTTCGGTTTTTATTTTTTTCTTTGTGCAATTGAATCACCAGTTTTCTAGCTGATCGAAGCATCAAGGTCGTAGATATATATATAGATGGTGCATGCTGCGATTACAAGCCTTTTAACGCTAGTCTTCCACAAGGCTGCGTGCTATCACCAACGCTGTTTCTTCTGCATATCAATGATAAATGTTGCAAACTAGTAACATTCACTGCTATGCGGATGACAACACTGGTGATGCTCTATACACCGGCCATGCCGATATTTCTCGGGAAAACGTCGCCGAGTACAGGAACAAACTTGTGTCTGAAGTCGAGTCTTTGCTGAAGAAATTCTCAGATTGGGGGCGACTAAATCTAGTCCAGTTTAATCCTCAGAAGACACAAGTTTGCGCGTTTACTGCTAAAAAGAACCCCTTTGTCGTATCTCCTGAGTTTCAAGGCACTCCCATTATTGCCTCAGCCAGTATCGGAATCCTCGGCGTTGACATATCGAGTGATGTGCAATTTCGTGGTCACTTAGAAGAGAAGGCCAAATTGGCCTTTAAAAATCTTGGCGGGCTCAGCAGAGCGCGACAGTATTTCATGCCGGCACACCGCCTACAAATTTACAAAGCGCAGGTTCGGCCTCACATGGAATACTGTTCCCATCTCTGGGCAGGGGGCTCCCCAGTGCCAGCTCCTTCCACTTGAGCGCATTCAGTACAGAGCGGTTCGAATCGTCGACGACCGAGTTCTTGCCAATCGGCTTGACTGGGACTGCGTAGAGATGTTGCATCTCTTTGCGTTTTTTATCGCATGTACCTCGGGGAGTGCTCCGAGGAATTGTTCGAACTTATTCCAACCACTCAATTTCACCATCGCACATCGTGACAAAAGTCGCGATACCGTCCATACCATCTGGATGATTGGCGGTCCACCACTGTGCGATTTAGAAGATGTTTTCTTCCTCACACAACTTCCTTGTGGAATCGATCACCACGAGCGATTTTTCCGAACCGATACGACTTAGGGACCTTCAAGAAAAGAGCCTACTCCTATTTAAAAGGCCGGCAACGCATCTGCAATTCCCTTTTTGGAATTGTTCATGGGCGGCGGTAGTCACTTACCATTAAGTGAGCCTCCTACAAAAAAAGTTGATCCATACATACAAATAAATTAAATATAAGTGTCTGTGTGTAATGTCAAAATAACAGCTTTTTACTAAATGCATATGAAAGTACTTATAACAAAAACACAATGTTTAAAATTTTTGTCTGTCTGTCTGTTTGTTCCGGCTAATCTCCGAAACGGTTCAACTGATTTCGACGGGTCTTTCATTGACAGATAGCTGATGTTATAAGGAGTAACTTAAGCAACTTATATTATAGTAAAAGAATTAGGGTACGACGCGTAACAGCTAGTATTAAAATAAAGCACGTTGCTTTAATGTATAGAATAATATAAAACTACTTACGTTTTAGTTAAATGTGTTCCCTCGGTAACAAATATTTTAACTGAATAATTTTACTCATATAGCACCCGTTATAAACTACTTAATGTCTAATACGATATTAAGAGTTTTCTCACTAATGTATTAGTAATTGAAAGATAGTGATTTTATTGTTAGTAAATGTCTCTTGTCATTTGTAAACAAATTTCATCATTGAATTAAGATATTTTATTCGAGTAATTTCCACTTATGACGTTTACGAAACAATTACTTTTTCTGCTACCAGAGCGGCGCCATTTAGCAATGGGGTGAAAATGTTTGACAGATTTCATGTCGGGGCGAAGTTGATTTGTTAGAAAAATGTAAGGATAATGTTTATTATAAATTATAACTTAATTTCACAAGTCCACTGCTGAACATTAGTTAGATTAGAAATGGATAAACCAAACTACGGATATTCTTAAAAGTAGTAGAGACTACCATATGCTTAATAAACTACGGATATTCTTAAAAGTAGTAGAGACTACCATATGCGTAATAAACTACGGATATTCTTAAAAGTAATAGAGACTACTTTATGCTTAATAACTACGGATATTCTTAAAATTAGTAGAGACTACTATATGCGTAATAAACTACGGGTATTCTTTAAAGTATTAGAGACTTTACCATATGCGTAATAAACTACGGATATTCTTAAAAGTAGTAGAGACTCTACCATATGCGTAATAAACTACGGATATTCTTAAAAGTAGTAGAGACTACCATATACATAATAAATTTAAAAATATTCGTAGTTTGTTGTCGTTGTTAGTCTGTCAGTTAGGATTAATCTTTGGATATTTTTGATTGGAACCTAGGCTAGATTTTATCTGAAAACTTGAAGATTTCTTTTGAAATCGAAATATTGATATTATTAATTAAATAATTTTTGATGATTTATCTTTGATCTAAATAACGCCACATTAATAGATCCCACTAAGGTAAAATTGAAACGGGTCGTTAGTATAAGATAGTACATAATTTACAAAATAGATGGTTACTAAAAATTTATTAAGCCATATCATCCCGAGGGTGTCGTAAGAGGCGACAGAGGGAAACAAATTATGAGATGGACAACAGTTTTTTCCTAATAACGACTGAAAATAAAAAAACTGCGGTTGCCAACCCGCTTGCCAAGTGTGGCAACTTTGGCAAATATTACCCGTATACGGCAATATATGAAGGAGGCCTATATACAACAGTAGAATTTAATAGGCTGTGTAACGGTACCAAAAAATTAATAAGTCCGGAATATCAAAGACGTCAGTTTTTAATTAGAGGCTGTTCAGGCATGCCAAGCTCTTTCAAGTCCAGGTTTTAATTAAACGCATGCCCGTCGCACATCCACAGTACGTTAAAAATGTTTACGCACTCTCAAAATTAAGTTCAAATTTCGTAATTATTTTGTCAACAGAGGTCTATATAGTTATTAATCTATTTTCTGCTATTGTATATAAATAAGAGATTTCCACCTATATACTGACTCATTACGATATTTCTGTAACCATAAGGCCTAGATACTTAAAATTTGGTAGGAATATTCCTTAATGATTTTTGATATTTACGCAAAGACTACACATTGAATGAAACTAATTTTTACGGATTTTATCGCGTTTAATTTAACTTTTTAATTCCCGACGTTTCGGGTGCTTTACAGCACCCGTGGTCACGGGGGGACTGAGGTGTTTGGCATCCCGATGACATAGTTAACCCGGCTACCTTCAGTTTTTTGAATATTAATTTTTGACGGATGGTAAAAGATATTCCTTTCTTCAAGTAGCGGAGAAAACGGATTTTGCCAAATTTCAACCGCTAGGAAGATTGCGTTGGCGTTAAAAATAAAAATAAAATATTTATATATACCTAAAAACCAATTGATGTCTGTTACTCTCGATAAAATACGTCAATAACGGCTCAACTGATTTTGATGAAAATATTTGTGTGTGTTAAAATGGGTTCATAGATGGTTTAAATTCACAACTGGACCCTGTAGGTGGCGCTGTTGTCGAGATCCAGAATCATCCGTACGAAACTGGGGCGGACCGCTAGTACATAATATAAAAGAACCTACACCACTGTTGAAACTTCGTGTGTGTTCGTGTGCGTGCGTGCGTACGTGCGTGCGTACGTGCGGCCGCGTGTGCGTGCGTGCGTGTGTGTGTGCGTGCGTGTGTGCGTGCGTGTGCGCGTGCGTGCGTCGCAATTTTAGCAAAATCCCCGACATGAGGCAATCTACGGTGAAGCCTATGTTCAGCAGTGAAATATTTTAGGCTTGAAATATATTGATGAATGGACATGGACCTAGCATATGATAGATTCTTTAATACGAACATCACAGCCACGGGTCTTGAATATAACCGATTCTTTAAACACAGATCACGAGGAGATAAATACATGCATTTTCTTAAATTTATATTTTTTAATCAGCCCATAAAAGTACTTTGTACGTAATCTTTAATTTGATCAGTAATTAGTAAGCTCGTTAATACGTCAGCAGCACTATTGTGGTTAAGATACTGCGTAAACATGTCTTTTGTATTTACTTGTATACGTGGCTTATTATAGCTATATTATGGTTGTAGCACGAATGAGTTGGCTTGACCGAGGTAGGACCACTCTCTCTCTCGAAATAGCAGCGTAAAATAGCGGCTTAATACTGCCGTGTTCGTATGGTGAGTACAGAAATCTGGAGACCCTTTTTACTGGAAACGAGGCATTCCATTTTAGTCCTTAGGGATAACAACTCATCTGTATTTTGATTTATAATCGAGAATAAATGTAAATGTCTATGGGCCACAGCATCCACTAACCATCAGACAGACTGTGTGCTCGTTTGTCACCCTTATTCTAATTTTAAAAAAAACTCTTTACGAAAATTGATAATTATATTTTTTTGCGTAATGCAGGGAACAAATTACTAGATGATGTGTCTTAATCTCCTGAACGCTGTCTAACCGAGTTAGAACAGTTGATTGACCTCTTTCTTGGCTGAAGCTGGACTCGCCAACAACTTTGAGTGAGGTATTACCGAACAGCTACCGACATATCTATGACGTATTTACTGTTCAAAATATGAAAATAACAGTGTACAACCATTGCAACATAAAGATCTGATACATCGGCCTTCACTGCTAGCGGTGTGAGCTAGCTGAAGGTTGCACAGCTATATAGAGGGCTATGATTGGAGTTTCTCTGCTTGACAGAATTCGTAATGAAGATGTTCGCAGTTGTACCGTGTAGTGGTGTGTAAGAATATTCACTACCCCATATCGTTTGTGGGTCTATTTCAATTTCAATTTTTAACTGGGATATGCTACGACCACGAGGCAAGCGGTCGATGATTTCAGGCTCAGGCACAACCCTGTTTTGAGTGTCATAAGACGTGCCAGAGGGAATTCAAAACATCTTCCTGATTAAAACTTTAAATAAAAAAAACTGTGATTGCCAACCCGCTTGCCAAGTGTAGCAACCATGGGATGATTCTTATACGAGGAGGGGGGGGGGGGGATATGCCATAGTTGTCACGCTAGCCAATCTATGGCGGAGGTCTATGTATAACGGCGGACTTTTATAGGCGGTGGCAATAGATAATGATAATGAATTTTACAATGTAAACGGAGTAACTAACTTAGTCCAACAGATGGAAGAACCAGTAAGCTGAAGAATAAGTTCGTAGTTAGCTTGAAGAATAGACAAACGATGAGGAAGACGAGCTCTTGAGTAACAGGTTGTACCGGCAAGTGAATTGTAGGGCGGCTCAGAACAAACAATTACAATTAACAATTTTATTGGTGTTGGTAAGGCACTAACTCGGTTCGCTCACGAACTATGAAAATTTCACTCACATTGTACCTTACACTATTACGGCTCTACATTATTTGCTCCACCTTCATCATCACCATTACAGTCCTTTACATGTCCATTTCTGGTAATAGGCCTCCCCAAGTAATGCCACAAAACACGGTCCTGAGCCACCAGCATCCATCGACTTCCTGCAGATCTTGTCTTACCAGGTTGCCACTCTATCTAGTGAGAGCCGCCCTTGCTTACAGGTACGAGGCTGCATTTGAAAAATTGTTCTTTCCTATAAGTTGCAGGTTATTCGAGCTATATATTCAATTACAACGTACCAAAATTTAATTATGCTTTTAAATTCAATTACTCAACCTTCAATATTAGAAAGCTGTAGAAATAAGTTTCATTGTTAAAAATATGCGAATAATACACAATAACATTCAGCTTTAGCAAATAAAAACTAAAAAAATTCACAATAGTGGAAATTTTCCATATGGAATATGAAAAACGTATGCACCAAATTAAAATGAAGGAAACGAAGCAAAATAAAACATTACAAAAGACTTCATTTCTATAAAAACTGTGAATAGCAATTTCAATTTTTAACTGGGGTAAACTAAGACTTTCAGGCTCGGGCACAACCCTGTTTTAAGTGTTATAACTTGTGATGGGCTGTGGTGAAGATGATATAACACCGAAGAGTTACGTGATAGTGGTTTGTAAATTTAAAACTATAACGAAAATCTGTGACAAATCTAATTATATTTAAAAAAAACCGGTCAAGTGCGAGTTGGGACTCGCGCACCGAGGTTTCCGAACAAATCCGTAGGTACATAAGTTATAAATTATTAAAAATATTTTGATTATATGATGTAACCGAAAATTTTCCTTTATCTGTGCTATAAAGCGTTGCTTTGTACCAAATTTCAAGATTCTGAGTTCACGGGAAGTACCCTGTAGGTTTTGATTCCCTTGCGAATGTCGAAAATTTGCGGCATAAACGGCTGTATCTTTTGATTGCGTTGGCTTAGAAGTTTGATTTTTTCACAGCTCTAAGGGACAGTAGACTTGAGTATTTGATATGAATTAACCTTCACGCGTTCCTGAGAAAAAGAATCTTGACAGACAGACAGACAGAGAGATGGACAACAAAGTGATCCTATAAGAGTTCCGTTTTTTTCTTTTTGAGGTACGGAACCCTAAAAAGGAATATAAGGGGCTACCTTTCCATAAAATATATTATCCCAGCTAGTAATTTGGAAAACTGTGAAGAGAAGGACAATCACGTGTGAAAAAGGAGTATCTTGTTGAAATACGTAGGAGTAGTGGTGGTGGTGGTAACAGAATTGCTTGGCCACGACCGGTGCAAAGACCACGGAATACTATCTTTAAAAATCAGCAAAAATGTGAATTAATAATGAATACAACTTTTGTGTACTCTACAAAAGAAATAGCTACAGGAAACATTAAAAGAACAAGTTAAGTGGAAGTTGCAATTTAGCAGCCTTATTGCTGCATTGCTCTCTAATCCAGGTAGCCAAAGGCGTAAAGAAATAAAGTAACAGATAAAAAGTATGTGATGTAATTCTAATATACGAGTAAATACTATTAAACTTAACGTAATACTCTTACTTACTTACCATGAAATAAAAAAAAACTGTAACTCTCTCGCCTCTTACCACCGTTGCAACTCGCTTTGCTTTTTTGCATACAAATTTGTTATTTTTTCGTAAATATAATAAATTATATATATATATATATATATATATATATATATATATATATATATATATATATATATATATATATATACACTCACGCAAGCATGCACGCATGCACACAGCACGCACGGGCACACGCACGCACGCTCGAATGCACGCTCACACGTTCGCTCGCACGCACGCACGCAAACATACATGCACGCACACACGAATGCACGCATGCACGCACACACGCTCGCACACACGCTCCCACGCAACCACGCACACACACACACACATTTTCGTCACGTTCTCTACACTCACCTACGAAACACAACATCATTAAGCTGCTATTCTGCACTCGTATACTGTGAAAGGGTGGTCCTTCTCCGAACCGACCCATTTGTGCTACAACCATAATATTACAGCTGCAGTCACAACCACATCAAAACTAATATGCATTTAATATGCACTTAACAACAGTTATTCGTTAAACACTGCAGTTAATCACAGATCAGTGCAGTTTATTGTAGACTACTGCAGTCAAACCAATAGTATAACTCTCCTGTGTACATGTGTTTGTCACTGAACTCCTCCTAAACGGCTGGACCGATATTGATTAAAATTTTGGTGTGTAAAATTTTTGAAGGGTTCAGATTCACAATTCTACCCAGTAGGTGGCGCTGTTGTCGACAGCCAGAAAGACGGAGCGGATAGCTGGTCTATATGTGTCTGTTTGTAATGTCAAGATAACAGCTTTTTACTAAATGCATATGAAAGTATATACGGTACTTATAACAAAAAACAATTTTTAAAATTTTGTCTGTCTGTCTGTGGATGAATCTGAATGACAGAATGAATTGTTTGATAAGAGAAGAGTGTGGTTTGCAAGATGACATTGTGATCAGAATTAAGAAAGGAATGCTTTGGTGGTTTGGTCATGTAGAAAGAATGAATGAGAAAAGAGTTACAAAGCAAATTTATTTTGCAGAGGTGAACGGCAGAGTCGGGAAGTGACGGCCTAGGCCTAGGCGAAAGTTTATCGATCAAATTGGCGATGTATTGAAAATGGGCCAAATCAAGAGTACCTGTGGAGGAAGCAAGAGAGGTGTGTCAGGATCGTGCCAAATGGAAGTCCATAGTCTCTACCTACCCTAAATAACACGCGGGTGAAGTCGCGGGAAACAGATAGTATTGAATAAAATTTATTCTTTTAAAAATGTTTTAGTAACGCAAAATACATTTATTTTAATTCTGCTTTCAATGTAAAAATTTGTAACAAAGTACATTTCCTTTCGTTCTGTCTAAATCACTAGTGTTATACTTCATGATGGGAATTCCGTACAATATAAATTCCAGGAACCTTCTTTGAAACAATTTCCTCTCCACTCCTTCCATTCTACTTTGTAAAAAATAATATATAAAACAAATGAAAAGTCAAATCGAGCGTAAAAAGTCGGTTCACGTTGAACGGTGTTGGGTCAAATGAGAACACATTACCTAAATGAAAATATCCAATCGAATCCCTTGAATTTATGCACGGAGATTGATTTGAATGTTTTGCGAGGGAACACAAGTTTTTCTTATAAAAGATAATAAACAGTGCTGTTATAAATACGAAAGTGTAGGAAATAATATTTAGAATATGCAAAAAGATCATCATCATTACAGCCTTTCACAAGTCCACTGCTGAACATAGGCCTCCCCCAAGGAATGCCACAAAGCACGGTCCTGAGCCACCTGCATCCATCGACTTCCTGCATGTCTTACCAGGTCGTCACTCCATCTCGTGGGGGGTCGCCCTACACTTCACCTACCGGTACGAGGCCGCCTCTCAAGAATCTTTTTTCCCCATCGGTTGTCGGTTCTTCGAGCTATATGACCGGCCCACTGCCACTTCAGCTTACTAATCCGTTGGGCTATGTCGGTCACTCTGGTTCTACTGCGGATATCGTCATTTCTAAGTTTATCACGCAGAGAAACTCCGAGCATAGCCCTCACCATAGCTCGCTGAGCGACTTTGAGCTTGCTCGTATGCAAAAAGATAACAGAAGGCAAAACAGTAGCACGTTACCAATAGGCAAACAGTTAACCGCACTTCAGCAGAACGTTGTAATACGGCGCGAAATCACAGATGTATACTTTGATATAATGTTTCATACATACGGCCGTGGTCACATTCACACGCACAGCATAGTCTATTTTACGTCCACCCCTAACTATACGTGGGGAATAGGACAGTAGGAAGAAGTATACGAACATCCGTAAGCAAAAATTTTGCTAAAGGCTAGGTTTTTATTGTACAAGTGCTATTCAGTGTTTGTCCAAAGTTAATACCCGAATAATAATAAAAGTCGTCGCGGATTGGATTTTTTGATAGCAGTAAGAGTGACACACATGAGTACAGAGCCCTTAAGCACAAGCAAGCCAGTCGTCCATATTCCAGATATCTACATCTGTCCTATATTAAAAATAATTTTCATCCCTGAGGTGAGGTTGAGATGTAATACCTCTTTACCAAATGTGTCTCCGGTTCACGTCAATCAATATACGAAACATCGCAGCATTAAGTGGTACTTCTCCAGTCGAGCCAACCCATTCGTGCTAAAACCGTAATATAGCTGCAGCGTGGCTCTACCACGAACAATACGTCTATTATAAAAAAATATCAACTGATGACTAAGGCGTTCTGCATCTTTCCAATTAAATGTATCCCCGGAAGTACGTGACTTCAAACCAATATACCAATATACGAATCACTTGCAGTATTATGTTGCTATTTCACACCGGTATTTTGTGAGTGCGTGGTCCTTCCCGGGATGTGCCATCTCATACGTGCCGTATGCATAATTAACTTTGACTCTACCTTTTAAAACATTTTAAAAACAATGAAATTTTCCATAGTCGGTTCATTTCGTAGTATTTAGGAAAAGTAATGGATTTCTTAACGTTCCTCCGATACACTTATTGATTATTATAAGATAGTTTTCCAATAGTTTATATACAGGGCCGGATTAACCATGTCGGGGCCATTAGACAATGGAATTCTCGGGGTCCCTTTGCAGCCAGCATAAAGGGTTGTAACGTATCCATATTATTAGTTCTACTAGTCGATACTAGATGGTTTTGTTCTGTAAGTATGAAGTATTTTGTCAACTGACAGTATGCGTCGCTAAAACGTAATAATACCTATTGTCACTGAGGTTACAAAGGCAGTTGCCTACTCTGCCTAAAGGTTAATCCAGCCCTGTTTATATACAGTAAAATTACGGTTGTTTGGTATAGTAAAATCTAATGTAAAGACAAAATGTTTCTACCCTAACTGCCTCGTAGTTTTGGGCTATTATATGCTCAGCATAAACGATAGGTAATTGGTAGGTTAGACATTTTAGGTAAATGTTGCCTGTTATTACGCTGAACCATTTGTCGATGTAGATTAATGATGACACGCAATACACGATAATCTTGGATAAAAATACAGTAGGCTATTTATTATCATAAATTTTTTTTTTATGTGGTAGAGCCATTCTGCGGCTATGTTATGTTCAAATCCGACACATTTGAGTAACCAAGGTAGGAAGTAGTCAACCAAGGTAGGACCACGCTCTCACCAGTGTAAAATAACAGCTTAACGCTCCTGTGTTTCGTATCGTGAGTGTAGAGAACTGGTGGCCCTTTTTACTGGAAACGAGGCTATACATCTTAGTCACAGGAATGACAAGTCATCTGCATTTTAATTTTTAATCGGGGATAAATGTCTACGTCTATGGGCCACAGCATCCAATTATCATGAGGTGGACTGTGTGCTCGTTTGTCACACTTATTCTATTAAATAATTGAAAATTTTTTACAACCGACTTCAATATAAATTATTAATAATAACTCAAAAACTATTGGTCAGAGCTTGATCAAATTTATATGGGACCACATGAGAAGCACCAGCTTTCAAATAAAGAAAGAATCATCGAATTCGGTTCACTTAGAAAAAATTATGAGGTAACATACATAAAAAACATACAGTCGATTTGAGTACCTCCTCCTTTTTGAAGTCGGTAAAACTCACCAAGTACGATTCTCCCCTGTATCGAGGAGGCGTTTTTCATACGTAAAATTGAAAATAAAAAATAGATCCATAGCTTATTAAAGTACGTCCTACAGTAAAATAACACAGTGATATAACAAATTTTTATAGAATCAGGGTGACAAACGAGCACACAGTCCGCCTGTTGGTAAGTGGATGTTGTGGCCCATAGACATCTTCATCTTTCCTCGTTGCCAGTGAAAAGAGTGTCCGGTTCTCTACACTCACCGTACGAAACACAATATGAATGAGAAAGCATTATTATATTATTAGTACCTATATACCGTTGTGTTTATAGGGGACTTAAATATAACGAAAACGAACTTTTAACAGTGGTAGAGCCACGCGGCAGCTTTTGCTGTCGCACGGATGGGCAGGCTCGAACCGGGGTGGTACCACGACCTTACAGAATACCAGCGTGAAGTAGAGGTTTACCTCTGCGTTTCGCTTGGTGAGGAGTGCAGGTAGCCGGAGGCCCTTTTTACTGGAAATGAGGCATTCCATCCTAGTCCTCACGAGTGACAACGCATCTACATTTTGATTCGCAAACGAGGATAAATGTAGATGTCTACGGGCCACAGCAACCACTTACCATCAGGTGGACAGTGTGCTCGTTTGTAACCCTATACTATTAAAAAAAAAAAGAATAAGCCAATTGTTACTATAGAAATAGAAAACTTATTATCCAATTTATAAATTATACTTAATGAAAGTCATTCTTATGTTGAATTCACCACTGGTTCTGAAAATATAATAATGACCTGGAAGAACCAACAAGAAATGCAGCGGGACATTTTTTTGAAAAAAGAACAGTTTACAATTATAAATTTAATGTAACACAATAAACTACACAAAACCTTTTATACAATCTTTTTTATTTTTTTTATTTTATAGGATAGGGTGATAAACGAGCACACAGTCCACCTGATGGTAAGTGTTTGCTGTGACCCATATACGTCTACATCTATCCTCAGTAAAGAATCAAAGTGCAAAATGCGTTTTCACCAGTGAGGACTAAGAAGGAATGCCTCTTTTTCAGTAAAAAGGGTCTCCCGTTCTCTACACTTACCACACGAAACACAGCAGTGTTAAGCTACTATTTTACGTTGGTATTCTGTGAGAGCGTGGTCCGTTCCCGGCCGAGCCGACCCATTCGTGCTACAACTATACTACTACTATAGCTGCTTCAAAGAGCAGGAGGAGCTTCAAAAAGCAGCAGGTACTCAATTCGACTGTATTTTTATGTGTGTTATCTCATAACATTTTTCGTGAACAGATCTTGATGACACTTTTTTATTTGAAAGCTGGTGCTTCTCATTTGGTCCCATATAAATGATCAAGGTCTGACCAGTAGTTTTTGAGTTATTCTTAGTAATTTATATTGAAGATGATTGTACAACATTTTTAATTTTACCATTTGTTAACTTTGAGCAGGTCAAATTTTGTAATTTTCTGGGATTTTGTTGTAAAAGCGTATACATCGGCCCAAGAATGAATTACTGACTCGGTAAAGTCAAGTAACTGGTACTACCAGCTTGTGACTGTTCCTAGTATTTACAGATTGAATATCGCTTAGGTTTTTAAAACTACTTTTATTTTTGAGTACATACATTGCGTGGTAGAGCCATGCTGCAGCTATATTATGGTTGTAGTACGACTGGGTCGGCTCGACTGGAGAAGGACCACGCTCTCACAGAAAACCAGCGTAAAATAGCAGCTTAACGCTGCTGTGTTTCGTATGGTGAGTGTAGAGAACCGGAGACCCTTTTTACTGGCAAAGAGGTATTCCATCTTAGTCCTCACGGGTGACAACGCATCTGCATCTTGAGTCTTTATTGAGGATAGATGTAGATGTCTATGGGTCACAGTAACCACTTACCATCAGGTGGACTGTGTGCTCGTTTGTCATCCGATCCTATAAAAAAAAATTACATTTTCATAAATGTATTGAGAGGCCAAAATAAATATAAATTTCCATGAATTTTTGTTTTAGTATCTTCTTATGTTTTAAATCATAAATTGCTCTGTCTCTCTTCTGCAAACAAATATAATTTCAGTGTCAGTCGTGTGTCCCCATAGCAAAATACCGTACGAAATTATGCTAAAGAAATAGTAAAAATAAATTAGTCTAGTTGTTTTAACGCCAGTAAGATTTCTAATCTTCTTCAATCAAGCAGTAATACAGTAGTAAAGTTGGTTAAATTTAGGTGTACTGTGAAGTTTGTAAAAACACGGATATATTCGTACGTATCAAGTAATATCTGCGACAGTAGGTTAAGGTGTGGTTGCGTATAAATTGCGGTTTTGGGGTGGCCCTTGGGCCATTATCTAATTTGTAAATTATATATGATACACCTAAGTTTAACCAACCTCAATAGGCTGCACCCAGTAGTAGCCGGCTAAACCTAGGTGCATCCACACTTCGGCTTTCAGCCGTAACAGTAGACAGTAGTAGCAGTAGATTAAGAGAATTGCAATCAGTTTGTAATGTAAAAGACTTATATCCTTCTTCATTCTCATCGGCTAGTAAAAGTTCATTAGACAAGGAACTTTTCCATGGCAGGAAACATTAGGAAAGCTTTTTCGCTTATCCGCGCAATTATAAACGAATTATAAACATAAAAAATAAAAAAATAAAATAAAATACAAATAAAAAACACATATTCTTTCGCTTGGTCAGTGCAGGTGGCCGGAGGCCCTTTTTACTGGAAATGAGACGTTCCATCTTAGTCCTCACGGGTGACAACGCATCTGCATTTTGATTTGTAATAGAGGATAGATGTAGATGTCTATGGGCCACAGCAACCACTTACCATCAGGTGGACTGTGTGCTCGTTTGTCACACTTATCCTATAAAAAAACAAATATATATATATATATATATATATTTATATATAATAGAAGCAAATACTACACATTAAATGAAACTTATTTTATGCATTTTATCGTGTTTAATTTTAACTTTTTAATTCCCAAACGTTTCGGGTGCTTTGTGTTTGACGTCCCGATGTCATAGTTAGCCTGCCTACCTTCAGCTTTTGAGTACTCAAAAGCTGAATTATGTGTTAAAAATTAAAATTAAAAAATTAAATTAGTTTCATTGTAAATATTAGTTAGTTAAAATATTAGTAAGTTCGTTACTATTTCACTTGCAAAATACAACATTATTTCAAAATAGTTTCGTTATTTTTAAACTGGTGAGTGTTATTCCATTATGAAACAGAACGTGCCTGGAAATTGACCAGTAAAAAAAACAGTAAAAAATGACTTCGTATCATCGAGCGACGGAATGGCTGGGGACAGTAGACGGGAGTCACGATCCCTCTGTAATTTTCTTCACTATTTCACTCGTGCACGGTACATAAACGTAATCACCTGACACGACTCAGCTGAACTTTTTTAATCAAGTTACAAGATAAGTTGTTCGTGACGCTTACGTCATGGATGTCACCTCTTGCATTTTTAATAAAAATACTAGAATTGCACTTACTAATATTTCAATAATTCGTTGAGGTAAACCAAGAATTGTACCAATCAAACGGAGAAACGATCACATCTTTTATATAAAGTAAGGGTGATGAACGAGCACAAAGTTCAACTGATGGTAAATGTATGCTGTGGCCCTTATAAATATACATGTAAATACTGATGTTAAGAATCAAAATGCAGACCCATTGTCACCCCTGAAGACTAAGATGGAATGTTTATTTTCTAGTAAAAAGGCCTACAGTTATTTACCATACTAAACACCGCAGCATTAATCTGCTATTTTACGCTGGTATTCTGTGAGAGCGCAGTCCTTCCCCGGTCGAGACGATCCATTTGTGCTTCAACTATTAATATAGCTGCAGTATGGCTCTACCTCACTACAAGTATTGCATTACACTGAACTTTAATATATGTAGGAGGACTAATAGGATAAACGTAAGAAGTCTTACAGAAAATCTTTTCAACGTAATATTTAATAAAAGCTTTAAAAATATACTACTTAGAGGGGGGTTAGTCGAGTTGAATTTCTACAATATCGTATGTGAATGTCTTTTACGGGCTATAGCTGCAGCACGAATGGGTCGGCTCAACCGGGGTAGGACCACGCTCTCACAGAATACCAACATGAATCAGCAGCATAACGCTGCTGCTTTTCGTATGGTGAGCGTGGAGAACCGGAGACCCTTTTTTCTGGTAATTCCATCTTAGTCGTCAGGGATAGTGACAATGTTTCTTTAGTTTGATTCTCAATCAATGTTAGTTGTCTAATCATCCACTTAACAACAGGAGAACTATGTGCTCGTTTGTGTTTTGTTATAGAATAAGGGTGACAAACAAGCACAAATTCCACATGATGGTAAGTGGATGCTGTAGCCTATAGACAGACATAAATCTCAATCTATCCTCGATTAAGAATTAAAACGCTGATGCGTTTTCAATCCTGAGAACTAAGGTGGAATGCCTTGAAATGGGTTTCGGTTATCTACCCTCACCATACGAAACACAGCATCAAGTTGTTATTTTACGCTGGTATTCAGTGAGAGCGTGGTCCTATCCGGTTCGAGCCGACACATTCGTACTACAACCATAATATAGCTGCAGCGTGGCTCTGTCATGCATAGCTATCATCCTTACCTATTATCACCCTTATGCTATTAACAAATATATTGTATAACCTACCTTGTGTCAGTAGATTTATTTCTTTATTCCTTTGGTTGCCTTGAAGAGTTCGTTATGCAGCGATAAGGCCAACTAATTGTACCTTCTACATAACTTGCTCTTATAATATTTCAGTGTACAAAATAACTGATTTTTGTTTTGTAGAGTACAAAAAAAACGATATTCATTATTTCATTCATATTTATGCTGTTTTTCGAAGCTAGTATCCCCAAAGGGCATCGTCTTTACCCCGTTCCACAGAGTCCAATTACCATCAGGATTGCTATGTGATTTTTAGTTACACTTATTCTATAAAAAAATGTCAATGCCATTCAATTTACAGTTTCCTGTTAGTAGTGATGATTGTAGGATGTCAACATTGTTAGCCCCAGAGTACAGATAATTTTATTTTACCAATGTTCTTTGTCTGGAAATCTAAGAAATATATTCAAGCAGCAATGAGTCAATGGAAAAGCCGGGTATGAATAGTTTAGCAGCGGTCGATACTGTCTACACGCGAGCTTCAATAACATGTCGCTGAACCTTTTATCTGATAATAACTACGTAATTTTATAATGCACATATTACCTTACAATTATTTAACGATTATATTCTTGCAAAGTTATACGAAACATACAATTTGTAAATTTCTAATTCGTAAATTTCTTACACATCGAGAAATGACACTTACACAATACTAGCGTAAAATAGTAGAATAACACTGATGTATTGCGTAAGGAAAATGTAGAAAACCGGCGACCCCTTTTACTTGGAACGAGGCATTCCATCTTAGTCCTAGACGGCTCCGTGGCGCAGTGGCTAAGCAATGAGTTGTTGCGCTGGGGGTCGCGGGTTAGCATCCCGCACGGAACAAGTATTTGTATGGCCTACAAATAATTGTTCCGGGTCTGGATATTTGTCCTCGTGCAATATATGTTTGTAAACTGCCTCCACGATACAGGAGAAAATCCTAGTATGGGGCTAACGTTTTTTGAAAAGAATTAAGAATTAATTAATTAAGTTCTTAGGGGTGATACAACATCTGCATTTCGATTCTATATTCAGGATAGATGTATATGTCTATGAGCCACAGCATTCACTTACCATAAGGTGGACTGTGTGCTCGTCACCCTTATTCTATAAAAGAATACTGGCATAGAGGGAATCCATAATAAGAACAAAATTCTTTTTTTTTTATAGGATAAGGTGACAAACGAGCACACAGTCCACCTGATGGTAAGTGGTTACTGTGACCCATAGACATCCACATTTATCCTCAATGAAGAATCAAAATGCAGATGCGTCGTCACCCGTGAGGACTAAGATGGAATGCCTCTTTTTCAGTAAAATGGGTCTCCGGTTCTCTACACTCACCATACGAAACATAGCAGCGTTAAGCTGCTATTTTACGCTGGTTTTCTGTGAGAGCGTGGTCCTTCCCCGGTCGAGCCGACCCATCCGTGCTACAACTACACTACAAATATAGCTGCAGCATGGCTCTACCACGTGTAAAAATTTGTAGTCGAACTCTTTATGCATACGACATATTACGTGGTACAAAATAAGCTGTATTATTGTCATTTTTCTTTCACTAATTTGTTACCTTTTTATGTATATATGGCTTTACAGTTACCGTTACACCGTTACAGCCTATTTAAGCCCACTGCTGAATATAGGCCTCCCTCATAGATTGCCTCATAGAGGGTATATTTGCCATAACTGCCACGCTTGGTAAGCGGGTTGGCAACCGCATTTATATTTATTTTTTGTCGTTATTAGAGAGATGCTGCTACTCATCTCCTGATTTGTTTCCCTCTGTCGCCTCTTACGACAGCCACGGTATGATATGGGCTAGAAGATATTCTCTACAATAAAGAAAATCTTAATATTCTACAAACTTCAAGTATTTTATGTAAATCAGTCACTCTTATCAGACCAACTTTTGCTACGAAGTTTCCATAGATAAGTTTGACGTATGTTACGAAGTTAAAAGTTATTTTCGGACGAATTTGTATAATATTACGGGTAATTTATACAAAATCACCTGAGCATATATTTTAAAATGGATTTAAGCGACAAAAAACTATAATTTAATGTTATTAATGGATGTAAAAAGATAGAGAAGAAATAAAGAAACTTCGTTCTGACGCAGACCATTACCTCACACAACCATAGGTATCCATATTTGAAAATTAAATATACTTTTTGCATCATAGATATGCCAAAAAGGATGTCCTTTTACTCGGCATGTGCTGATTTTCAGTGATGACCGAAGATCTTGGGGAATTCAGCTCCAGAACAAATAAATATAGATATAAAAATCAAATCATGCAATTTCTTCACTCGGTACTGTATCTAGAAAATCGGGAATTAGTAGTCGTCAGGCATGTTCTTACTTTTCTTAACATAACAAAAAAATTATAAAGAGGATAAATAAATTAATAACAAACTAACATATGTAACAAATTATATAAAAGAGTTAATTATTTATATAAAAAATATAATAAAATAAATGCTGCCAAGTGCGAGTTGGACTCGCCCATAAAGAGTTCCGTAGCAGCAAGTAATATAATTTACGATTTGTGACGTTTATAAAAAACTACTTACTGGATCTCGTTCAAACCAATTTTCGGTGGAAGTTTACATGGTAATATACATCATATATTTTTTTTAGTTTTATCATTCTCTTATTTTAGAAGTTACAGGGGGGGGGGGCACACATTTTACCACTTTGGAAGTGTCTCTCGCGCAAACTATTCAGTTTAGAAAAAAATGATATAAGAAACCTCAATATCATTTTTGAAGACCTATCCACAGATACCCCACATGTATGGGTATGATGGAAAAAAAGTTTTTGAGTTTCCGTTCTAAGTATGGGGAACCCCCAAAATTTCTTGTTCTTTTTTCTAGTTTTGTGTGAAAATCTTAATGCGGTTCACAGAATACATCTACTTACCAAGTTTCAACAGCATAGTTCTCATAGTTTCGGAAAAAAGTGGCTGTGACATACGGACGGACAGACAGACAGACGTGACGAATCCATAAGGGTTTTGTTTTTGGCATTAGGCTACGGAACCCTAAAATGCAAGTTAACACTTTCACTATCCGATTTCCGGACATAATAGTAAGACAATAGCAATGGCCTGTATGTAGTACATACAGGTCATTGCTATTGTCTAGCTAGTTGCCGTCACGCCCGCAACCAAAGGTATTCAGAATGATTTCCCCACTTTACGATTGCCTACCAGGCTAAAACCCAACGGTGCTTACCATCAGCGTAGACGAGAGATCCAAAGATGGCCGTTCGGAACACAAATGAGAATCTTTCATCGCTTTGCTAGATTAGCAAATCCCGGAAATGGCCCTTACTATCCAAGTACCCTCGCAATGGTTTTACAATGTTTCGATATTACTTTCAAGTCATTTTACTTCTCATAATCATCATTATTACACTACATCATCACTAACCAGGGACAGCGAAAAGGTTAAAATAAAATATAAAAGTATATATGATTGGATATGATATCAGACTTGTACGGTGAATGTACGGTAATGAAAGTTGGGTGTGGCAGAAGAAGCATGTAAGTAAAATGAATACTGTAGAAATGCGGTCATAAAGATGTTAGAGGTGACTCTAAATAATAGGGTAGGAAATTGTGTTATAAGAAAAGGAATATTTGCCATAGTTGCCACTCTTGGTGAGCGGTTTGGCAACCGCAGTTTTATATTTTTATTCATCTGTTAATAGGAAGATGCTGCTGCCCATCCCTTGGTTTTGTTTCCCTCTGTCGCCTCTTACGACACCCATGGAACGATATGGGGTAGTGGATATTCTTACACCGCCACTACATCTGTAGTTGACAATACAATCATCACAGCCCATGATCAATATGTATTGTTTTAATTTATTTAATTCTATAGTTAGCTTCTTTTACACATAAACACACACAGTCACACAACCACACGTGTGTGTCCACTCCCACAAACGCATTTTACACGTTTCTAATAGATATTCGTGTAGATAGAGAGGACATCGTAAAACAGAACAATAAAAGTGCATTCCAAATACATTACGTGATTTACATAATTCTTATACATTTTGCTAATGACTAGAAAATTGTTTCAAAGTGAAATTCGTTCCCCCAGATTGAGAGAAAGGAGAAATTCGAGTTATAGAAAAACTACTTCTAAATATATTGCAATAACTTAGCTCTTAAATATTGTTCTCGTGGGTTTTATTTGTATTTTAGACACACGGCCAACAATAGACCCCTGCATTAAGTTAATAAATTGGCTACATATCTCTCATTGTTTATTCTATTCACTCCTCCGTTATTATTTACGGTCTACGTTACAAGAAACAGTACTTAAATTACGGCCAATTGGTTTCTGTATTGCACGTTATTGGAGTGTTTTGTATCGTCTATGATTGTAGGTATTCATCTTATGATTTTAAGCATAACGCAGAGTTTAGTTAAAGCATTTGCAACAACAAAAAGCAGCAAAAAATAGTGTAGTGGCGGTGTAAGATTATCCAATACCCCATATCCTACGGTGGGTGCCATAAGAGGTAATAGAGGGAAACATCATCTTCCTAATCTATACGTAAAAATAAATAAAATTGAAATGTCTGTTTGTAATGTCAAAATTACAGCTTTTTACCAAATGCATATGAAAGTATATACAGTAATGTCTGTCTGTCTGTTTGTTCCAGCTAATCTCTGAAACGGGTAGACCAATTTTGACGGGACATTCACTTCCAGATAGCTGATGTCAGGAGTACCTTAGGCTACTTTTATTTTAGAAAAAGTATTAGGGTTTCGCGCAAAACAAAATAATATTCTAAATAACACGCGCGCGGGAAACAGCTAGTAACTATGAGGCAATCTATGAGGGAGGCCTATGTTCAGCAGTGAACTTTAATAGGCTGTAGTGGATGGATAATGGAAGGTAAAGTAATACAGACGTTTTTTATATAAGAAATGTAACAAGCGAGCACACAGTTCACCTGATGATAAGTGGTTTTTGTGGCCCATAGACATCTACTTCTATCGTCGTTCGCGAATCAAAATACAGATGCGTTGTCAGCCATGAGGACTAAGATGGAATGCCTCTTTGGCAGTAAAAAATACATACGTGCCACAGCTGGGTATATACCTCTCATTATTGGAATGATTTTAGACCAAGTAAGGTCGTGCGTCAAATTTATTCTTAAAATAAATGTTGTATTTAGAAGGCAGGAAGTCAAGGTCAACCTTTGAAGATTCCAATGAAATTGTCGATTTCAAGAATGGAATTTATAGAATATTTTTTAATAGATATAGGTTAAATAATACAAATGACTAAAGAAGGAACTTCAGCAGAAAGGAGCAGAGCGGGACAGTATTTCATGCCGGCACACCGCTTGCAACTTTACAAGGAGCAGGTTCGGCCTCACATGGAATACTGTTCCCATCTCTGGGCAGGGGCTCCCCAGTGCCAGCTCTTTCCACTTGACCGCATCCAGCGCAGAGCGGTTCGAATCGTCGACGACCAAGTCCGAGGAATTGTTGGACTCCACACTCAAAACACAGTAGTATTATTCTGCTGTTTAACGTTGGTATTCTGTGAGAGCGTGGTCCTTCCCCGGTCGAGCCGACCCATTCGTGCTACTACTATACAATTAATATAGCTGCAGCATGGCACATGTGTGAGCATGGTCTTAACCCGGTTGATTCGGTAGATTCGTGCCGCACTAATATATGGTGGCTCTACCACGTAAAAATTGTATCTATCAAATTTCATCAGTGAAGGACGTGCGTTGTCTTCATTAAATCATATTACAAATAGATTTTAATATCATATATATATATATATATATATATATATATATATATATATATATATAAAGTCATGTTCAGAGCACGATTTGAATTAATTTACGATCATGTAACTACCGTAGAATGTGCAAAATCTTGCGGTGAGTTACGCACGATAGTTCACAGCCAGAGACCACAAGATTGGGCGTGAGCCAGCACCGTGTAAGCAATATTACTGTGTACTAACACGGCTGCTTTGTAAGCTGGCTCACATAATGCCTGCTAATGGGTAACGCTTACATCCCAAGGCACATTATACAAGCCTTTGGAACATTTGTCATTGACAGAGCATATACATATGTTTTAAACGGTTCTCTAATTTATTTACACTAGAGTATTTTTTATGAATTGATTCATAAAAAATACTCTATATATTTATATATGACTGATGTTTAGTGAGTAATTGTGATTGGCTAAAAATTAGGAGTTGGAGGAGGCCGGTGCCCTACGGTTGCACGTATAAAGGCTGGAAGTTTAAGTAACCAACTCATGTGAATAAATTTTAGGAATTTGATTATCAAAAATATAGCAAAAAAACTAAACTACACATAATTATTTTGAGAATAAATTTCAGCGTACATGTACAAGCTTTTTTTTTAATAGAATAAGGGTAACAAACGAGCGCACAGTCCACCTGATGGTAAGTGAATACTATGGCCCATAGACATCTACAGCTATCTTCGTTTGCGATTTAAAATGCAGATGCGTTGTCAGCAGTGAGGACTAAGATAGAATGCCTTGTTTCCAGTAAAAAGGGTCTTCGGTTCTCTACACTCACCATACGAAACACAGCAGCATTAAGCTGCTATTTTACGCTGGTATTCTGTGAGAGCGTGGTCCTTCCCCGGTTGAGCCGACCCATTCGTGCTACAACTATACTACTAATATAGCTGCAGCATGGCTCTACCACGTAAAACAAAGTTGTTACAAACAACGAAAGCATCAAGTTCCGATATTATTTTATCAAAAAGCAATCGAATTTGTTCTTCCTACGCTTACGTTTGTTATTTTACGCGTACAATGGAATTCTCTTCCAAATTCTGATACACAAAAACAACTTAACAAAATATAGCGCCTAATAACTGTCGCAGATTTTGAAAGCTTTTTTTTTACGGCTTTTGCAGTAATTGCTGCAATGTAGTTCTGATTCCAGTGAAAACTCATGAAAATCATCGTATAATTAAACTGCTTCCGATAATTTCCTTTATTTTTAAATTCTTCTTTGTAAATGTGCCTTCTTCTTTATTACCCTCTCTTTCAGATTTAACAAATTCACCAAATGTGAACTTTTTATTTGTGTAATTGAACATACTTATATTTAATAATATTAAAAATTCACAATATTTATTATTATAATAAAAAAATAAAAACAAAAAACTTAAAATATCTTACGGTCCTACTCCCTGCGGTATACTGCCAAGAATGTTGGCTGCGATTCCTCGAATCTACTTAGCTTTACGAGTACATACAACTTTACAGAAAAGAACCAGCTCTGTTGTCAACATCAGCAATGGCAAGTCGTGAATACAGTTCAATTGGAAACTTTACTGCACGTGAACCCCAAGGCACTGACCGATAATTTATACAGTAAATGACATAAAAAAGTAGCGCGAGAGAGCTTTTGAGCTTCTGTCACGGTAATTGTCAGATATCTGGGAAAATTCTGAGCATAAATAGTGTGCTCACTTGGATAAGGAAGCTTGGTAACAGAGTTCCTTACTTCATCCTGGAGAAGAAAATCGGGCCGCACCGCAAATTTCAGACAACGTCAAAAGGAAGTACGCAACAAAACGAATGATCGCGACTTTGCTTTGACGATAGTTTGGAAAAATTCTTGAACGGCCGCACCTGTACTTTTGCTTCTTTACACGGCACGTGGATGAAGTGAAATACCTTCATCACATTTAACAGTGGTAGGGCCACGCGGCAGCTTTTGCTGTCGCACGGATAGGCCGGCTCGAACCGAAGTGGTACCACGACCTCACAGAAAACCAGCGTGAAGTAGAGGTTTACCTCTGTGTTTCGCTTGGTGAGTGCAGGTGGTCGGAGGCTCTTTTTACTGGAAATGAGGCATTCCATCTTAGTCCTCACGGGTGACAACACATCTACATTTTGATTTGTAATGGAAGATAGATGTAGAAGTCTATGGGCCGCAGCAACCACTTACCATCAGGTGGACTGTGTGCTCGTTTGTCACCCTTATCCTATAAAAAAAAAACATTCTACATGACAAAAGATTACACGTACACACTTATTGCTTTATTTTTCTTTTTATTTTTATTCTAGCGCATCATCATTTTCGTCATCGTCATTATTACAGCCCTTCACAATTTCAATTCCAAACATAACCCTCCATCAAAAATGACACAAAATACAGTCCTGAGTCACTTCCATCAATCGACTTCATACAATAGCCTCACTGAGAGCTACATGAGGGTAGGTAGAGTCGAAAGAGCAGCGAGCTACTCGGACCACCATTATCCATCCATCCATTACATCCTATAAAAGCCGACTGCTAAATATAGGCCCCCCAACAGATTGCCTCATAGGGGGGATTTTGTCAAAGTTGCCACACTAGGCAATCGGGTTAGCAACCGCAGTTTTACCACCACTAGGACCACCTTTAGCAAAAAAGTATATGTATGGAAATTTTGAAAGAAGTGATAGGTGTCTAGCCCTTCGCCTACACAACCACATACCCAACATCACATCAGTTGCCATTTACTACATGCTAGGTAAGTAACACATTTGGCACATACTTTTTTTTTATAAGTTCCATCAATTTTTTTTTATTCGTGGTAGAGCCATGCTGCAGCTATATTAGTAGTATAGTTGTAGCACTAATGGATCAGTTCAACCGAAAAAGGACCATACTCTCACAGAATACCAGCGTAAAATAACATTGCTGTTTCGTATGGTGAGTATAGAGTCCTTACGGCTGACAACACATCTGCATTTTGATTCTTTATTGAGGATAGATGTGGATGTCTATTGGTCACAGCAACCACTTACCATCAGGTGGACTGTGTACTCGTTTGTCACCCTATCCTATAAAAAAATCTTGCATGTCTTACCAGGTCGTCACTTGGTCTATTGGAGTGTCGCTCTATACTTCGCTCGGCACTGCGAGGCTGCCACACGAGAACCTTTCTTCCGGTTGTCAGTTCTTCGTCACTTTAGCATACTGATCAATTATATATATATATATATATATAATAGGTTTTTTACACAATAAGGGCGACAAACGAGCGCACAGTCCAACTGATGGTAAGTGGATGCTGTAGCCCATGTACATCTATGTTACCTTCGATTAAGAGTGCGTTATCACCCCTGAGGGTTAAGATAAAATGCCTCGATTGCAGTAAAAAGGATCTATGTTATTTCTAACATAAGCGTCTTATAATATAAAAATAAGTCTCTGTATGTGATGCTAAGCGCAAATCCCGAGAGCATCTGAACCGATTTCGCTAATTCTTTTTTTGTAATATTCCTTGAAGTACGAAGATGGTTCTTACGGAGAGGAAAATTTAAAAAACTGCCTAAAAAATTCTAAAAACAACACTTTACAATATATTCCCATATAAAAGATTCGTAATTATACTTAAAAGTCAATTTGAACTTTAATACCATACCATAAAGTTTAAGTGTTAGTGGAGGGGTTCCGGGAAGGCAAGCAATTGAGTGACGTTAGTATCGTATAAATATTAATGTCAATATTTATACATACTGGCAGATAGCTGATGTTATAAGGAGTAACTTGGGCTGTTTTTATTTTAGGGTTCCGCGAAAAATAACTCCACGCGGGCAAAGTCGCGGGGATCAGCTAGTTTCATAATGAAATAAAACATTCTGACGTTTTAATAAAAATTCATAAAACTGTTAAAAGATTTCATTGAAAAAACTTCAAAAAAAATTTCAGTGAAAAACATTACAATAAATTTCCACAGTCTTCACAGAATTTAATAAATATTTAAAGAATTTATTACAATGAGGTAATGAACGTATTATTCAAATGTTCGTACGTTGTGTAAGGACAAGCACTGCAGCCTATTTAATTTTAATAGACTGCAGCCTGAAATAATGAAAAGTTATTACTAAGGACCTAGGACCTAGGACGCAGGCGTAGTTTTTGTTTTCTTAGTACCAAAAAATAAATATAAAATTTATTATTTTTTTTTAATGTATAAAACAATGCATACGTAATTTGTCAAACTTAAATATTCAAAGACTAGAATTAAATAGAAAAATATGTTTTTTTTTATATTATTATAAATAATATTGAAATTATTTATAATAAATAAAAAATATTTAAGCCTTACTTTCCCAGGACAGTCTTAAAAAAATTAAATGTGAAACTTCATAAGTACATAGTAACTTTGTTGCCTATTTACTTCATTTTGAGCTAACGGTCTTATGTGTGTATTATTTACATCTCTCATTTCATTCACATCCATATACGCTACGGTTAAGGGTACTCTTAATTTGGCCTATCTCTAATCGCCAATTTGGGCAATTATTGGTGAATTTATTTTTACTTTTTTGATTTGTTTTTGATTATTTGATTTATTTATCTTTAATTAATATTATTTTTAGATCTATACTTTGATATTGATATGATATTTTATTACTAGAAGTAGTTAAGAAAGACACATTGGTTAATAATTGAATAAACTCCATTATATGATTCTTAGACTGACTTGCTTTAATCGACATAACTATTATAAAATAATCAATTTTCAAAAATGATTCGACCGATTTGAGTGGATCTGTAGTTGCTAAAGATTTACAATTGGAGCCAGTAGCACATAATAAATAACAGTACTAACGTACAGAAGTTGCACTCTTTTGATATTGACTGCTTGCCGACGTTTTAATAGCCTCACGCAAGCTAAATTAAACTTTATCGCTGCGCGCGATTGTCCGTATTACTTGGCATTTTTTCTCCGTACTACGTCACAACGGACTTTCCGTGGTTGCTAAGGGCTGTTAATAAAGAGTACAAAAAATACATTGTGGAAAGGTAAGTTACTTAGGTAAAGTACCTATGCTGACTATAATCGGCCATATTATCTACTATGTGAGTTCTGTGATGCTCGACGTATGCAACTTGCAAGGCCATTCGTCGGCAATCGTGATGCTTGGTTCGTATAGGTAGATAGCGTAAACGACAAATAAACCCGAAATACGATTCCTAACAGAAATATTATCGCAATTTTCTTAGTTGAAAATAAGTATTTTGTGCTATTATAATTTAAAATATTTTAGTTACAAAGATGAGTATAGGTATGTAAGTAGGTACTTGAGTAGTGAAGTAAATTTTAACTAAGTTTTGTAATAAAGTACTTAGATGTTACTTCTGTAGTTAAATTATTACTTCATTATGTTTTCGCTATAAGTACCTATCTAACAAAAAAAAATGAAATAAATTTATCTTTGATTATCCTTCGGTAACTCAAAAAATTATATAACTGAATCCTTTTAATTGCTCATTAAGTATCCATCCCCGCATTAATTATAGTAGGAACGACGTTTTGCCATTATAATTTATCAAATAGATAGGTAATATACATATATATTATTCTCAAATTACATTAAAACTTTTTCAACTAATTTATCCTACAATTAAATATACTAAACACTAAACAAAAACTATTTCGACGAGTATATGAACAAGTATTTACAAAAAATTATTTATGTAAACAGCGTTAAAAATACATTAATGTTCAATCAATCGTATAGAGCGCGCTAGCCCCGACTGCGATCTACCCCTGGGGCAGTTAGCGATTGTAGCTAATTATTTCACGCAGGTAGCAAGAGTGACAGGGGCCTGCCAGTAGGTACCGCTGTTATTCAGATACAGAAATCGCCCGAGATAAGCCAGGGCGGGTTGCTAGTTATTTTTTCAATTCAACGTCATGTAGGTTAAAGTAATATAACTCACAGACGTAGAACACGTACAAAGTACATCAATAAATAGTTACTCATTTTTGCCGTATACACTGTTCTATATTTTTCGTTAGAGTCTATAAAATTCAAAAGAAATATAACGGAAACTATAAAAGTACACCCGCTCGCTTGAGCTAGATGTAAATAAATGGCATTCTATGACGTACATGCACTTTGAAATAAGCCTTGCATATTAAATGAAACTAACTCTGCGGGTTCCGTCGCTTTTAATTTAAATTTTTAATTCCCGGCGTTAAGTTAAACGCGATTGAATCCGTAAAATTAGTTTCATTTAATGTGTAGTGTTCGCGTAATATAAGAAATCCTTAAGCCCTGCATACTTTATCCAATAATATTTATCACTGAGTGTACCACGATCTTGCCTTGTTGTAGTGGCAGAGAATCCATCATTCCAATTCATTGCATTGAAAGTCGACATCCAAGGCACAAAATGTTTAACAGACAAGTTTGGTAAATATCAGAAAGATCCGACTTATGGCGGTTTAACCATTCCCTTTAATCGTGGTAAAAGCCATACATTAAATAGCAATACCGGAGTTGAGGAGTAGGAAATTATACATGCTGGAGCAATTCTATGGTTGGATATATAAAGGGTGACAAATGAGTACACAGTCCACCTGATTAAAAGTGGATGATGTAGCCCATAGACATCTACATCTAACTAAGTATTAGATTAAGAATTTAAATTCAGATGCGTTGTCACCCCTGAGGACTAAGATAGAATGCCTCGTTTTTAGTAAAGCAAGTTTTTACTAGAGCAAAAAAATTCTAACCGGCGAAAGATTGTAAAAAATATTTATTTTAATATCTAAAACCTTTAATTGAGCAATTCTTATATATATATATAAATATATATATATTGTTCGCGCAAAACACTTTCAAGGATTGACGCGAGAGGGCGCTCGGCGCGGTGCATTCATACCGGTTTGACTTTCGGTCGTGCGAAAAACGCCCAAGGGCAGTCAATCGTCTGTAAGCGGTGCTAACGATTGGCACGCTGTATTCTGCTAGATGTGCTAATGTCTGCACGCTGTTAATTTTGTGCGGGAACCGCGGAATAGTTAGGGCGTCTAGTAAATATACGGTCTAGGATTTTGTGACGCGCATTCCTGCTGGAGAGCTTCCCGGGACTTATTGGGTCCGACTCAGAATCTGTGTAAGTGCATTCGACAATATTAGCTAGTGTGGCCTCTGTATTCTAGAACTAACTGTTGCAACGCGAAACGGTAGTGACCTTTGATCCAGAAACTCCGTGCGTGTTTTGTGTGGTAACCTTATACCCCGCGATAGTTAGTGGCTTCTGTAAGCTAGTTAATCGTACGATAGAGTTAAGTGACTGTTATCGTGACGAACAAGGAAAGTGAATGTGTACAAAGCCTCGGAAGGCCCCCTCAAGTTGGAGCGGTGTCGACGCCCGGGCTGCTGCCGACGGCTAAATTCTAGGTTCAATCACCATCAGTCACACCCAGATACACACCACATCACCATTCCTTCCCTTGCACTACACAACCACATGCGACCTGACCGACTCCGGAGGGACCAGTCGCCTTGGATATAGGTAAGTAAGCTTCGTCCAAATTCCTTCCGGTCGACTGGCCGTAGTATAACGCTCCCCCATATATTTTAGTGTAATTAGAGAGATTCCACGTGGCCACATTGAGGCTCGACCTACGTCTGCTTGGGAAGTCTTCAGCTCATGGGCCCCTGAGGATCTGATCCTTTAAGGGAGCAGCCGTAGGTCGTAACAAACTGGTAGCAGAGCGTGGTTCCGGGTTCGATTCCCCGGTCGATCCCGACCATAGTGTTTGATAAACATTAAACAATTCTGGTGGCAGGGAGCGTTGGTTTGATTGGTTTAATTTGTATCTACAATCACGCCCGTACGTAATACGTAAAAATATTTTTTTTGTACGTAATAATAGAATTATTTCCCTTTGTTCTTTGTTGCTTGCCTTTTTTGGTTAGTGGGTAGATTTGAAAAGCCGCGCCCTAGGTTGCGCAAGCGGGAGTTTTCTAGAGATATACGTCATGTAGGTAGATGGTTATTTTTACGTAATCGGTTAATTATCGTTGTCGGATAGTTGTAGTGGATTACTTATCGACGGGTCGATTTCCGAGCTAGGCATTTTTTGTTGATCGACCGTGATGTTGTAACGAACCCCCCCCCATCTTTTTTTCTCTTCTACTATATATCCACTTATACTTGTATTTCTTTAGAATCTATATCTGTAAGATATATAAATATATCTAATTTACGTGACCAGTATAACTTGATCTTTCTAAAGGTTTAAATATAGGCCGTTTAATAAATTTATGGCGTGATCGTCTTAGTTAGGACCCTTTTTTACGTTGTGTTTGTATAGTAACTTAGTTCTTTTAGGTGTATCTTGGAAGAATGAATATTCACGAGAGCAATCGAAAACTGTTGGTAGAGTCTTATAAGCTAGAGAACCCCGTTCACGAAGACAGAGCTCAAAAAGGTTAAGAACAATAAATTGTCCCTATTCCACTTGTATCTGGTTCACAACAATCAATTCCTTATTAATTAATCCCTTCCCGCTTGGAAAAGGCTCACAATATTTATATCAAATACCAGTTACAAGGGCTTCGCTCTCCCACATTTTAAAAAAAAATGTGGAGGAGGTACACGGCCCCACACACGCCGCGCACGGTGAGCGCCAACCATTTTAATGCGCTCCCCCCGAAGGGTACGCTAAGTTGGATCTGGACCGTAGTCCACAGCAAAATAACTGGCGAACCAGTAAAAGAGGACTTGGCCCCTTGACAGTGCGTAAGCACAAACATCGACCGAAGTCGCGCATGTCAATGCGTGTAAACGCCATACAGAATACGATCAAATCCAGCCACAGTGAAATGTACGTCACACGGGTTAGGCAAAAATCGGCACACTGACCATAAAAAGCCTTCCGTGAGCGCCACCACCTGCCAGACCGCCGTTCCTGCAGACGTGATGTAAGTGTAAGGCATCACCACCAATTGCATGGTCAGCACGGCCAATTGGCCGCAGAGCGTGTCATGAGTCTACCGCTCACCTCAAGGGAATGGGGTCCCACGTTGCGCGGCTTTCGGCCGCAGCCTTGAGAGCCTCCTCAGATTCTCCCTCCAGCTACCACCCGCATGAGGTCAACACATATGCTCCACCAACCAATACAATGGCAGATATAGCCAATAGGCAGTTATAAGATAATATTAATAATTCGCCATCAGAAAGGGTTTGTGTCTCTGACGTTGAGTATATGCATTTTTCGATCATGTTTGTCTCACCCACCAACAAGTTGCCTTCAATCTCTCAAAGGTGGGAACTTTATAGAGATATATTATTAAGTTGTTATATAAAACATCATGGAGGGCAGACAGTCTGCAGCCCCGCAATGAAGGGACCCGACTTGGGCAAAGCTACTTAGGTTGTGAGTCAAACCAAGACGCAGAGAGCGCCATTGAGAATAGCGACCCGCCAAACAACCATCGTAGAGACGCAATGCTACAGAATGCAACAAGCATCAATACGACTATCGTCGGGCTTACACCATCCCAAGGTCCCCCATACAGTCCCAGCAGACATCACCACCTGCATACCTCCATCGACCAGAACCACAAGATGCATCGAATCAAGTGCAGCACACCCGCAGATCCATCACAAGACACAATACTGCAAGTATCAGTAAGCATCAATGCAACTATCATACGGATGGCGCCCCCTCACAACACACCCACATGATCCCTATCGACTTTGGTAACAAAATTTGATAATGTTGTTAACTAAAAATACCACTAACGTATCATAGTAGTACGGTACTAAGACGTCAGTAGCCAAAACTCCACGTATCATAGCGCTATTGCACTAAGACATGAAGTTGAGTATGCTTGCTGCACTTAAAAGTACTACCAAACACACTCACCCTAATCCGAAAGATAGCCGACGTATCATAACGCTATGCGCTAAGACGCCGTCCACAACCGGTAGGGGTGTGCGATGTCCACGGGCAAGTCGTATTGCTACAACAAACCCGCTTACCACCGGCACTAAGATGATATGTCTAGGACACATCGGTTAGTGAGTCCAAGTTTACCTCGGTCTCAGAGGCTGCGAAGCAACCTACACGCCACTATAATAATCCTTTTCAAGTCCCATTTCTTTCAATATAATGCTTTTACATATTTGAGACCTTCCACATATTTGCTTTATTTCATAGACCATACTACTGTATGTCTTATTCATATGGGACTTCAAGTCATAACTCTGCTATCATAATGCTTATGCATCATAGAGACCTTCTATATTAATGCTTTGGTTCGTCAGACCTTACTATGTTAAGTCCCTAATATAGGACTAGTCATTGTGCAACCTTAGTACTAGCAGTCGGTCAGCCGACCACCCCATATATATGTACAACCTTGGGTATGTGTCTCCGACAACGCCCCAATATAAGGGAACATTACAAGAACACGTTCATTAACTTAGAAATTTTCCAATTATTACACGAACTCCTTCATCAACTTAGAAAAATTTTAATCCATTTTTTCTATTATATTACAAATGTTATTTATCTTTGTTATTGCAATATAATCGCCTTGTATTTATATGATTTGATACATTTTGAACATTTTAAGCAGGTTTTTAATAAATTTAGAGATTTTTAGAGACATTTTATGCGTTTACTAATATATATAATATTCAATATTCCAAATGGATATTTTTGAACTCTATGCTTATTATTTGCATTTTATTGTTTAAATTATAATTTCTATGACTTTTTTAAATGTCTGTATAATGAATTTAATTATTATTTATTAATAATAATTATGAGGCGTCACAATGTGTATCTTCGTTTATACTGTAAGTTGTATTTGAACTAAAGAGTAGTAATGGAATTTGCGCCATTTGAATTTAACTTGATTTGATCGCACTAGTATTTGTTATTTGTTAATTTGATTTGTGTCTTTTCTTTTGTGCTAACTTGTATTTGGTTGATACGTAGTAATTCGTATTTGTGTAATTTCTATTCAACGCGATTTGATAGGAACTGCATTTATTAACTGTTAATTTTTGTTGTATTTTTTGTTTGTTATCTTTGTAGTCTGTGCTCAAGCCGCGTCGTAATTTTGCATTTAATAGTGATGACATTGCCCAAGCTACTGATCCGTTGTTTGCGGACTGAGCTACGCTGGGCCACAAGCGCCCATGCTTTGATAGGTCGACCGGATAGGGTCCATAACTTGATGAAGTGGTTCGAGCAGGTGGATGCTCGAAGGGCCGCAGTGGAGGAGGCTTACGCTGAGCTCGAGGATTTGGATGTGGAGAAGGGAGCCCTCGACTCCTGCTTCGCGGACTATGAGCAGTTCTTGTGGCTCACGGACGAGTTGATCGAGGCTGAAGGCAGGTATGCCGAGGAGGCGCGTGAAGTTCGGATGAGTGACCTGTCCGAGTCCTCTCTGAAGCAGCTTCAGCCGGAGCTGTTGGGACGACTCCCAACTCTGGACCTGCCAAAGTTCTCCGGGGTCCTTTCCGAATGGCTAACTTTCGTTGGTCGTTTCGATAGCCTAGTGGATGCCCGGAGTGACTTGACCCCGAGCCAAAAGATGGTGTACCTCCTGGCCTCACTGGAGGGGGAGGCCCTGGGCGTCGTCGGCCACTTGAGATTGTCGGACGACGCCTACCAGACTGCTCGGGACCTCCTAGCCAGAAGATACGCCAACGTCCGGCGAATTGCGGACGAACATGTTAAGCAGCTTCTAAGCCTCCCGCTGCTTAGTGACCGGGCCAGACTGCGTCCGGACCTGTTGGATCCAGTCTTGGTGGCCTGTAATACGTTGAGGCGGCTGGGTTTACCAGTGGGCGAATGGGCTTTTTTGTTGCTCCGCATCGTGCTGTCCCGTCTACCTCTCGATCTTCGAATCCATTTTGAGGAGAGGTACGGCGGGGACGAGGCCTCCTATATTCCACCCTTCTATGATCTGCTGCGGTTTTTGAAGGAGCAGTGCCGGCAGATAGAGAGCGCGGCGGGCACCGTTGACGACTTACGAGCCGTGCCCAGTGAGAGGCTGAATCCTCCAGGCAAGTCGTCGTCAACCCCCCCTGCTCCTATTGTCGAGCATCTGATCATCGGGTAACGTCGTGCCCGAAATTATTAGGTAAGCCGGTTCCAGCGAGGCGAACTATCGCCAAGGAGCACCGCTGGTGCTGCTCATGTTTGGGAGGACACCTCCAGCGAGACTGTCCGCATCGGCGGCCCTGTCTGCATTGCCAGGGCAATCATCATGCCGTTTTGTGCCTGAGTGCGAACGGCGTCTCCTCTCGGGGCTCTGCCAGGCCCTCGACCCCCACGGGCGGGGGCGCTCAGCCACGCCCCCTGCCGGGCGACTCTCGGCGCCCGCCGGCCAGCCATCAGGCCCCTAAGTTTGAAAGGGGTCCCTCCCCCGACCAGTCGGGGGGTAATTCCCCCAGGGGCGGGAGTGTCATCACCCCCCCTAAGCGTGTGGAGAGGAACTTCACGGCCACTCATCGGTCCGCTGGACCCTTCTCACTCCCGTTAGCTGAGTGGCCGCGACTGGTGTACCACTGTTCCCCATTTGATGGAGGCGGCCCTGGCTAGCTGCCACCTTAGCTCCCACCACGGCCACCTCCACTGAGCCTTAAGCCGTCAACAGTCCACTTGTCAAAATGTTCTGTTGCCGACGGCCTCAGTGAAGGCGTACAACCCGAGTGGCGACTGTTAGCGATCTCGGGTTCACGCCATGTGGCCTCCCCTTGGTGGTGGGAAGATTAGGGCCCCTCTGGATCGTTGAATCACGCTGTCAAGGGGTATTAGATTTGGTTTGGTCGAGCGCTTAGTCAAAAAATACTTGAATTAAAATTAAAAATTGCTTTGGGCTTTCCGCGAAATTTTCCTATTTGTAGCGGTTTAAATTAAAAGAATTGAATTTAATCTACTCCTTTAAATGCTACTGCATGTGTTTTGTACATATATTTAATCACTGTATTTGATTGTTGCGTCTGTTTGCTGAAAGGAAATTGAATGGCGCGCTATTTGAATAATTATGTAACATATACATAGATAGTGTTTAATCATTTTGCTTTGCGAAGAAGTAGGGCTGTCCCTTACGTTATTGTTTTGTTTAATTTGCAAGTTGACCTATGCGTATCGGTGATTAATTTGGTTGAATTAATTCTGTAGTTGAACATTGATGCTTTTGAAAAATTAGTTGAAATATGAGCATAGGACTACTTGCCTAACAGGCTAGCTAGTTTTGGAGATTATCAGATTGAAATCAGCTGCCGCACTATTTTAGTAAATGATAATATGGTGGGTGGCCTGGCTAGGCCTACTTGTTGAAAATTCATACTAGGGCCTATCTGTGCGTTTCGTTCGGCTCTCTACAGACGACGTTCATGTGGAATTTGTGGGTGCTCTCTGCACTGAAGCTTAGGAGGCCGCTCGGGGCCGCTTCGTGTCGCGTCGCTGTTTGCAGAGCTGATCCGGTCGGATTGCCCCTAGGATTAGTTAATCCTAGGGGCACAGATAGGTGTTTGAAAGAGGTCGTCGGACTTCTGTCTAGTACAGGACTTGTTAAAGTGCTGCGATGCCCAGGAGGGACATCCAGTGGAGGCTGACCCTCCGGCTTGCCACATTAGGGCTATTTTTTGAGGCGCTGGTTAGGGTTGCAAGATCTGATGGGGTGCCTAAGGTGGCCTAGTTTGGTTGTAGATTCGGTCTTGCAACTTGCCTTCGCGACCTTGTCCCGCTGACCGGTTTGCTCGCGGATCTAAATCCTTATGTCCGGGACGGGGGTTTGTTCGCGCAAAACACTTTCAAGGATTGACGCGAGAGGGCGCTCGGCGCGGTGCATTCATACCGGTTTGACTTTCGGTCGTGCGAAAAACGCCCAAGGGCAGTCAATCGTCTGTAAGCGGTGCTAACGATTGGCACGCTGTATTCTGCTAGATGTGCTAATGTCTGCACGCTGTTAATTTTGTGCGGGAACCGCGGAATAGTTAGGGCGTCTAGTAAATATACGGTCTAGGATTTTGTGACGCGCATTCCTGCTGGAGAGCTTCCCGGGACTTATTGGGTCCGACTCAGAATCTGTATAAGTGCATTCGACAATATTAGCTAGTGTGGCCTCTGTATTCTAGAACTAACTGTTGCAACGCGAAACGGTAGTGACCTTTGATCCAGAAACTCCGTGCGTGTTTTGTGTGGTAACCTTATACCCCGCGATAGTTTGTGGCTTCTGTAAGCTAGTTAATCGTACGATAGAGTTAAGTGACTGTTATCGTGACGAACAAGGAAACTGAATTTGGACAAAGCCTCGGAAGGCCCCCTCAAGTTGGAGCGGTGTCGACGCCCGGGCTGCTGCCGACGGCTAAGGTCTAGGTTCAATCACCATCAGTCACACCCAGATACACACCACATCACCATTCTTTCCCTTGCACTACACAACCACATGCGACCTGACCGACTCCGGAGGGACCAGTTGCCTTGGATATAGGTAAGTAAGCTTCGTCCAAATTCCTTCCGGTCGACTGGCCGTAGTATAACGCTCCCCCATATATTTTAGTGTAATTAGAGAGATTCCACGTGGCCACATTGAGGCTCGACCTACGTCTGCTCGGGAAGTCTTCAGCTCATGGGCCCCTGAGGATCTGATCCTTTAAGGGAGCAGCCGTAGGCCGTAACATATATATATATATATATATATATATTTAATCGGAATATCGGAAACAGCTGCAACGATTTTCATGAAATTTATTACGCAGTGGATTTCGGGGGCGGTAAATCGATCTAGCTAGGATTCATTTTTAGAACATATCGTTTTATCCGTGTTTTGAGGTAATGAAAAACTGCTATAACATTATTACAATACGAATTTAACAGTGGTAGAGCCACGCGGCAGCTTTTTCTGTCGCACGGATGGGCCGGCTCGAACCGGGGTGGTATCACGACCTCACAGAATACCAGCGTGAAGTAGAGGTTCACCTCTGCGTTTCGCTTGGTGAGTGCAGTTGGCCGGAGGCCCTTTTTACTGGAAATGAGGCATTCCATCTTGGTCCTCACGGGTGACAACACATCTGCATTTTGGTTCGTAATCGAGGATAGATGTAGAAGTCTATGGGCCGCAGCAACCACTTACCATCAGATGGACTGTGTGCTCGTTTGTCACCCTTATCCTTTAAAAAAAATACGAAGATAAATTTCGCCACCCTTTACGAATTTATAATAGCTAAGGTGGAAAATCGGGTGGTCCCGAAACCGGAAGACTTCGGTTCGAGTCCAGCTGTTTTAGTCCGATAATATTCTTCCCTTTTTTTTCAAGTTTCTTCTTTTGTGAGAAAAACTATTATTGGGAGCCCTTTATCAACGCATCATATTTGTATCTTTTTATAAAAGGATATGGTAGTAATTACATTAGTAAAGAAAACGACATTGTGTAAATATTTTTATCCTATTGGCGATGTTTCGTTACAAAGATAAAAGTCTATTCAATAACTCTTTATCGATACTCAACTTAAAGATTTTTTTTTATAGGATAAGGGTGAAAAACGAGCACACAGTCCACCTGATGGTAAGTGGTTGCTGCGGCCCATAGACATCTACATCTATCCTCGTTTGCGAATCAAAATGCAGATGCGTTATCACCCGTGAGGACTAAGATGGAATGCCTCATTCCCAGTTAAAAGGGCCTCCGGTCACCTGCACTCACCAAGCGAAACGCAGAGGTAAACCTCTACTTCACGCTGGTATTCTGTGAGGTCGTGGTACCACCCCGGTTCGAGCCGGCCCATCCGTGCGACAGCAAAAGTTGCCGCGTGGCTCTACCACTTAAAGATAAATTGAAAAATATGATTCTTCCTGACATCTATTGGCGAATGTATTTATGCTATTAATAATTTATGAATCTACTTGTTTAACTGAAATATAATTACCAAAAAAAAACACAGTATACAAAGTCATTCAGATACTACATATATAAGGGTAATACTAGAAACTAGAACAACAGTAAAATAAAAAATGCAGAGCAAGAAATTTTTAAAAGTTAAGCGTATGCAACTGTTAACTTGCAAGAAATGCTACTCTGTCCTCAGCAAGCACAGTGGAGTCATGGAAAAAAACAGTTGGGGTTGCACCACTAATGCGTAAGTGATAATTTAATATGTATTTATAAAAAAAAACCCGTGTTGTGGCGGTGTAAGAATATCCACTACCCCTTGTCATCCCGTGAGTGTCGTAAGAAGCAACAGACGGAACAAATCATGATATGGGCAGCAGCGTCTTCCTAATAACGACTTAAAATTAAAAAAAACTGCGGTTGCCAACTCGCTTGCCAAGCGTGGCAACTATGACCTAATAAAACTAATAAAACTCACTGCTGACTGCAGCAGTAAGTTTTATTAGGCTGTAACGGTAGATTAATTTAAAAACTGAATTGCTCTTATACGAAGGTTTCTGTAATTTGATTTCTTTAGTAACTGATTGATTCGTTCCATTGAACTGATTTCGTTTTATTTCGATATCCAAGAGGCAGTGCCTTTGTAGAATTTGTTTGCCTCCCGTCCAGCTGATTTCTTCAAGAAGGGTATCAATAAACTGCCACTGCGTTGGCAAAGATGCATCAATTCCATGGGTGATTGCTTTGATTAATAGAAATAATAAATACAGAAAAAAACGTTAACTTATTCGTATTTTATAAAAACCGGCAAACTCTGAAATACATATAATCAACCATCCTACGGAGCGCCTATTACACCTTATCGTACACCATGATATTGAAAACATGGTGCTGGCTCACGCCCAAGCGTGCCGCGGTCACCGGCTATGAACTATCGCGAGATAGCCGTTCAACCGCAAGACGTGACTGTGCTATATATTGCGGTTACGTACTACTGTTGTGATTTACCCACAACGCTGAAATTGGGTAACCAAGCTTCTGTTGATTACACAGTTGCTATGACAGCCTATCAAAAATCCACTAAACATAGGTCTCCTCTATTGATTGGTATATAGGGGGGTTATTCGTCATAGGTTTATTTTTATTTTTAGTAGGCATTTTATTCTCGTAACTAACCTTTTTTTATAGGATAGGGTGACAAACGAGTACACAGTCCACCTTATGGTAAGTGGTTGCTGTGGCCCATAGACATCTACATTTATCCTCGTTTGCGAATCAAAATGCAGATGCGTTGTCATCCGTGAGGACTAAGATGGAATGCTTCTTTTCCAGTAAAGAGGGTCGCCGGTTATCTACACTCACCATACGAAACACAGCAGTGTTAAGCTGTTATTTTACTCTGGTATTCTGTGAGAGCGTGGTCCTTCCCCAGTCGAGCCGACCCATTCTTGCTACCACGTAGCGGAGAGTTTGCGCAGGAATTGCATGCCTCGATTCCTCCCTCTCCTCTCCACCACATGGATAACAGGCGGTTGTCGGGTCTTCACACCTTTGTTGTCAATATTCCACGCATTAAAAGAAAACTACTTCCTTCATCTTTCGTAATACGTACGCAAAGGAATAAAATAATTCGCCGGCTTCTGTTTTTCTTTGGAAACTGTTTTACTTAATTAAAACGATACTTTTTTTTAAATATATTATTCTGCAGGCATGGTCCCATACAAATTTGAAGAAAAAATTCCACACCTACAGATATTATTACTAATAATTACGGAGATAAATATATACAGAATCAGGTTTTGAATGGAACTATTTAGATAAGGTATATCCGTATATTGGCGGTGTAAGAATACATATCCACTACCCCATTTCGTCCCGAGAGTGTCGTAAGAGGCGACAGTTTTCCGAATAACAACTAAAAGTAATAATAAAAAAACTGCGATGGCCAACCCGCTTGCCAAGCGTGGCAACTATGGCAAAATCCTACCGATGAGGTAACCTATGCGAGAGGTCTATGTTGAGCAGTGAACTTTTATAGGCTGGAATGGATGAATGTGTTTTACGCCGACTTTTGAAGCTATAACTTAAAAAATGTTTCTTCTTAGTTTTTGAAGTTGGCTTTTACTTTTGACCAAAAGTATAATTATGTTTATTATTTCACTTAATTTATTTATTTTGTGTTTTTATTTCAATTTCATCGTCATCATTACAACCCTTCGCAAGTCCACTCGCTGAACATAGGCCTCATGGTCCTGAGCCAATGCATCCGGCGACCTCCTGCATGTCTTACCAGATCGTCATGATTTTATTTACTAAGAATTATTTACATTATAGTCTGTTCGCTTAGATATGGTCGCCTTTGTGTTGCACCGCCTTAGCACATGCCGCATCTTGTCAAAGTCGCCGTTGTGACATCAACGGTAGCCGTGTGCATCGTACAACTTTACTCATATGGTACAACCGCATAAAAATTTGGCACTTTAAAATGAAGCGCCGTAGTGAAAGGTTTCTTGCTACCTAACTTGTGTTAATAAAAATAAAATAGTGTTTTATTTAATTCTTAGAATAGAAAAACATTTATTTAACAAACAGTAAAAAATAAGTACGCCTCTTGGTTTACCGACACTATCTTAGCGAACAGACTATACAGTATTTATGACAATAACAGCTGACATGTTTTCTTTTTAATGGCTTAATGGTGTTACTTAAGTAAAAAGACCGAAGCAACTTCGTAAATCTAAGTCAAATCCTTATAAAGTTATCAAAAGCTTTTGAGCTTCGGAAAGCCAAGGGAAGTAATTTAAAGCCATTATACGGAATATGTAATTAAGCTTAATTCTGTTTACTTTATGGAATTTATGGACAATATATTATATTTTTAACATTTCGTGAAAATCGGGTAGATGATATATGTATACAATGTGCATGTACATATATGCTATATAAATATGTATATATTTGTATACCACGGTTTAATTAAAAAATTTAATTCATTTACATTTTATTTAAGTAAGATTTTTCGCACCCGCCAATAATTATTGTCTTTGGCACCCAGGGTTGACTGGTAGAGAATGCCACATGGCATTAGGTTCGCCGCATGCAACCCTAGCTTTAAGGTGTCACATTTAAGATTTTTAAATAAATGAATTTATGAAATCATTTCAGTATTTATCAAAAGGTTTTTTTTTTCAGAATGTTTCATGTCAACTATTGTAATTTTTAAAAATTCAAACAGTAAAAAAATTAAATTTTTGACTTTAATAATTCAAAAGTTTGTACTTAAGAATAACTCAAAAACTGTTGATCAGACCTTGATGAAATTTATATGGGGCCACCTGTGAAACACCATCTTTCAAGTAAAAAAGGAATCATCGAAATCGGTTCACCCATTTAAAAGTTATGAGGTAACACACATAAAAAAACATAAAGTAGAATTGAGTACCGGCTGCTTTTTGAAGTCGGTAGAAAAGACATTAGGTTAGAGATTAACGTGACCACTAGTTCAAAGTGATAAATGCCGTCACCGTTCACTTAGCAGGCAACCATCGCAGAGACTATTTCTCCTGATAATGTCTCGTTTAGAGGCGAATTACGTGACATATTATTGACGGTGGTGCGTATGTCCTAGTGTAGTGATGTTGGGGCTTGGGATCAGTGGTAATTGATTAGTGGCATCAACTAGAATACCGTCTAAATAGTTTCTCTATTTAATCTTTATTGTAAAATTAAGGTATATACCTTAATCTTACAATAAAGATTTTTAAGGTTTATTACCTTATATTATGCCTTACGACATTCTCTATCAGCCAACCTTGGAAGAAATATATAATAAAATAGCAATTACGAGGGCGGCACTGAAAATTTTTAAAAATGTATTTATTGCTTTTCGAAGTATTCTCCGCGAAATTTGACACATTTTTCCATACGATGGAACCAATCATTGAAGCAACCATTCCATTCGGAAGTTGGGGTCTCCAAAATAGCCGTTTTGTAGGCGTCCACAGCTTCTTCAGGTGATGAAAATCTCTGTCCACGCAATTTATTCTTTATTTTAGGGAAAGTATAGAAATCATTAGGGCTTAGGTCGGGGCTGTTGGTCTAATAATGTGTGGCGGATGGTCTAATAATTCTATGTTTTCTTGCTCTAAAAACGCTTTTGTTCTGTGTGCGGTGTGAGAACTCGCATTGTCGTGATGGAGAATGATGCGGCGGTTGCAGTTCTCTTTACGGAGTTCAGAAACGACCTGTGGCAAACAAATGCTAGCATACCATTCTGCATTAACCGTTCTATGTCCCTCAAGGGGAATAGTCGTAACATGGCCGGTTTTGGAGACAAACGTGGCCACCATTTTTTTTGCAACACTCCGTGAACGAACAATTTTTGTTGGCTTTAACTCATTTTCGAACACCCAAACTCGTGACTGGTTTTTTGTTTCGGGTTCGTACGCATATATCCAGGATTCGTCACCTGATACGATGTTGTATACAGCATTTGAGGATCCTGCGTGGAATCTTTCGAGAGTTCTAACGCACCAAGTAACGCGAGCTGCTTTTTGCTTTTCACAGAGCGAATGCGGTATCCATCGGGAAAACAACTTTTTTACACCTAATTGTTCATGCAAGATTATTTGTATTTGACTCATGCCAATGTCTAAAGTTGCCTGAATTTCGCAGTATGTCACATGTCGATCTTCCTCAATCAGCTTACGCACAGCATCAACGTTTTCTTGGGTGACTGCAGTTTTTGGACGACCTTGACGAGGACCATCACTGAGCTTGACACGTCCACGTTGAAATTCAGCAAACCAGCGATAAATTGTGGTTTTGGATGGGGCTTCATTGCCAAATGCAGAAACTATCCGGTCAACACACTGTTTTTGTGTTAAACAGTTCGAAATTCATAATAAATCATCGCTCTTGAATTTTCTCGAGTCCATTCCATTTTCACAACGACTAAACAAGTTTGATAAAACCTTGTGGCAAGATCGAGAATCTATTTTTAAATAAATAAATGGTATTCGATTTTTAAAAACAAGGAGTTTTCAATTAAAAATATTTTAATATGACAGGAATAGTGGAAATATTTTATTCCCGATACTTTTAGTGCAGCCTATGTAACAAAACGTCGTTGACGCCGCAAAGAAGCGAACCGAAATTTATTATTCCCCGATTAGTAGGTTTTTTTCATCAGAAAATTAAATATTTTAAACTACAAATAAGATTAATTTTCTGATGAAAAAAGCTAGTAATCGGGGAATAATAAATGTTTTCTTGTTCTTCTGTAATTTTCTGAAAAATCAAGGTTTGCCCCTTTGCGGCGTCAACGATGAATAGTTAATAGTTAAGAATTTCAAACCTATTTTTTTCTAATCTTTTATCAATTATAAATAAGACCATTCTTTATATGTATATTTAAACAAAAGTTATAGTTATTTTTTAATTTTGCTGCCCATTTCCAATTTTAGTTCTCTATGTCGCCTCTTACGATACCCACGGGATGATATGTGGTAGTGGATGTTCTTACACCACCACTACACGGTTAAAAATGATATTTATATATTTGTATTGATTTGCAAGACAAAATTTACCACCTGCAATAATAATGACATATATTACAACCATAAAGATATATAGATAGGATTTAGGACTCACCTAACACCGTTGAAATGCACCGTGTCCTGCAACAAAAGAAAAAAATTAGTACTTCTTCAACATATTCAATTTTATAGGTATGCTAGTGGTAGGACTGCAATTATCCCAAGGAGCCTGTCTATGTAGGTACCATCTATTTCTGTCGCCAAATAGCAGTGAATATTCAATTTTATAGGTATGTTAGTGGTAGGACTGCATTTCTCCCAAGGACCCTATCTATGTATCTTGGTCGGCTCGACAAGGGAAGGACGACGCTCTCACAGAATACCAGCGTAAAATAGCAGCTTAATGCTGCTGTGGTTCGTAAGGTGAGTGTAGAGAACCGGAGACCCTTTTTACTGGAAAAGAGGCATTCCATCTTAGTCCTCACGGCTGACAACGCATCTGTATTTTGATTCCCAAATGAGGATAGATGTAGATGTCTATGGGCCACAGCAACCACTTACCATCATGTGGACTGTGTGCTCTTTTGTCACCCTATCCTATAAAAAAAAGATTTGACGGCAGATTGAACCAACAGCCACTGAACTGATTCCTGAAGAAAAGGGTCTTGATAGGCAGACAGACGGACAGACATGCTGACGAACGGACAGACTAACAACAACGTGATCCTATAAGAATTTCATTTCTCATTCATAGAACGCGAAGCGGAGATGAACTTAGTGCTCTATTGTCACTAAGTCAAAAAAATCGCGATCCACTAAACTTAATAAAAAATACTTAAATAAATTATCACTTCCACCAGCTTTACATTGCACTTGTGTAATAAAAAAGATCACCAATAGCAAGAGGAAATTTCAGTTAATACTTCTGACGTAGTTATAAAATTATTTATTACGATTATTATTAAAAAAAAGGTTTATTGAAAATAATTTTACTTGAACGTCAGTTCGTCGGTATGGATGTGAACAAGGTATTTTTCGAAAAACGGAACTTATCATTTTGATTTTTTTTTTCATTAGCTTTAGATTTTAATCCTTAGGAAGCCTTTTCAATTTCACTATTGTAAACCGTCCCGTTTATTTTAAAAATTATTTAATTTAAAAATATTATTATATTTTATTTTTATTTTAAAAATTATTTGAATTATTTTCGGTAACAAATACGAATCACCGGTATCAAGCAGTCAAAAATGTCGTGTTAATTAAACCGGTAAGTTCTTGCAGCTTTGAACGAAATACGTGTTTCAGTTAAAAAAAGTAAATTGATTATTCAAAACCTAACATTAGCGTTCGAGGTGTGCACTTTTGGATTTTCCAAATTATTTTCTTTTTGAAGTACTGAACTGTAATAAGATTAAGGCAAAAGTTTCTTATTAAATATTATTATATATTACCTAGACGACATTTCTCTAAAAGTACCCTCTTCAAAATCTATTCTTAGCTTGATTAAACTTCAGCCACGACGTTGCATTTAACAAATTAAATGAAAAACGCAAAGCCACAAGAAGCGAGATGAAAGCGTGGCCTATTTAAGACAGATATTTCTTTAATATCATTAACATGAGTGCAGCATGCGACATTTAGAGGCGCGAGCTGAGTAACATAGAGCTTTGAAAAGAAATTCAACCTAGGGGAACCATCAACTGAAAGTATGTCAACTCTATTACAACGACACTGCTAACTGCCTCGTTGTCTAGTTGTCGCAAATGCGTTCTTTGATCATGAGGCCCTGGGTTCGAAAACCCTTGTTAGGCCAAAATATGTTATTGAATTTTTCTGTCAAGAAATTCTCGTGAAAAAAAATGTTTCATTCACCCCCGTGCTTCGGAAAACACGTTAAGCCGTTGGTCCTGCGCCTGATCTCTCTTCGGTCGTATCGGCAATGCGTTGTAGGCTAATCTTCTTTGAAGACTGGCGGCTGTGACCGAAATTCGGTCTAGAGGACATTATTATTATTACATCGATATAAATATCAACATGTACCCACAGGCGTGAAAAATATGGGCATGTACATTAAATTGTGTGAGACACTCGACACTCCATGAAACTAAATATATCCACTTGTTAGAATCGGCAGTAGTATGACCACAGAGTAATTATTAGATTGACGCGCGCTGCTGGTTTATTTTGCTCTAGTAGAATCTAAACTACGTTATAGCATAATATTCTTTAACAACAGTTTAAGCTTAATTTAAGGCAGCGTGTGAAATTAAAGCGCTTCCGCGATTTCAATGATCGACCTGGATGACCCGGTACGTACTGTTTACCCCCACCACTTTTCTCTCTCGTGAAAAGTTTCACTTTAATAATAAACAAAAGTTAGGTAGCAAAGACAATTTAAATCAAAAATGTGAGTAGGTAACAAAAACAAAAGTAAAATAGACTCTATTCTTCATCACTCGTGTGTCGGAGTTATTGCCACCTATATTTATAATAAGGCATTCAACGTCATCACGTTCTGAATTCATACTAAAATAGTATTTCTGTTATTGTTTCACTCAAAATATCATCTGAGGCACTTCATTGTCCTCTCAAGGATGAAAAAACATTTTCTGGCGATGCCTTTGACAAGATGCGGTATGTGCCGAGGCGGCGCGAAACAAAGGCGACCGTATCCAAGCGAATAGACCATAAGTTGTTTAATAACACAAAGACAATCATATTACTTGAACTAAGATATACTATTTTAAACTAAGAGATATTTTAATTTCCCCCTTTTTTTTTTTGATTCGCAAGCGCCTAATTTAAATATAAATACCCTATGTAACTGCCACAACTAAGATCAATCTAACGACCAACGAAAATATACTTGCTTTGTTTCTTTTGCCGATTCTTTTCCAGTCAGTAGAAACAAATATAGATATTTTTATTATATTATACAAATCGTTGGCAACCCTAGACGTTCCCCCGTTCAAATAAGCACAGGCATTGAAATATGTTATGAAATCTTAAGATGTAGAAACACTGTTCTGATTTTACAAAAATCTGGGGCACGGATAAATTTCATTGTATGTCTTCATGTATTGTCACTCTCCGAAGTATATTTTTCTATTATGTTAAGAGCAGATCATATATACTATGCCAGTATAAAATATGTTGAATAATTTAATTTTTAAAAGCCGCGGTAACTCAGTGGATAAACCCCTCACATACATTTTCTTATTAACCAAGCTTCTTATTTTACGTGGTAGACCTGTGCTGCAGCTATATTACGGTAGTAGTACGAATGGATCAATCGACCGGGAAGGACCACGGTCTCATCGAATACCACCGTAAAATAGCAGCTAAATAGTGCTGAATTTCTTATGGTGAGTGTAGAGAACTGCAGACACTTTTTACTGGATACGAGGCGTTCCATTTTAGTCCTCAGGGGTGGCAACGCATCTTAATCGAGGATAGATGTAAATGTCTATGGGCCACAGCTTCCACTTAACATCAGGTGGACTGTGTGTTCGTTTGTTTCATTATACTAAAAAAAAGCAAACTAAATTCAATCCCCTGGAACTATTTAAAGTATATAATACAATTTTAAGGACCGATTAATCACGCGCACGGCAATGAACAAGCGTTTAGTTTACCGTTACAGCCTATTAAAAGTCAACCGCTGAACATATGCCTCCATCATATTTTGGCAAATAGTTTTATTGTTGTTGGTTGTTATTTTTGCCATAGTTGCAACACTGAGCGGGCAGTTTTGCAACCGCAGTTTTTTGTTGTTATTAGAAAGACGCTGTGTTCATCTCTTGGTTTGTTTCTTTCGCCCCCCTACGAAGCCCACGGGATGATATACTGCCCCAACGGATAGTCTTTTATCGGCACTGTAAGGCCCACCTCTCAGCCCATTATTTTGTAAGTATTTGATAAAATAATATAAAAATATTCTATAGTTTGTAATTATATAGTTTTTAATAGTATGAATTTTTTTTATAGGATAAGGGTGACAATCGAGCACACAGTCCACCTGATGGTAAGTGGCTGCTGTAATCAAAATGCAGATGCGTTGTTACCCGTGACGTCTAAGATGGAATGCCTCATTTCCAGTAAAAAGGGTCTCCGGTTCTCTACACTCACCATACGAAACACAGCAGCGTTAAGCTGCTATTTCACGCTGGTATTCTGTGAGAGCGTGGTCTTTCCCCGGTCGAGCCGACCCATTCGTGATACAACTATACTATTAATATAGCTGCAGAATGGCTCTACCACGTAAAATAAATAATAGTATTTGTATTTTTGATACATATTGGGATTTTCCAGAAAAAGTATTAAAAAATATTTTGTTAGACATTTTAAAATGTTTACAAATGTTATTTAAAAAGTTAAAGATGCCTGAGTTTTCCCTCCTAAAATGCCGCCTCCATGTACCCCTGACCCCCCTCTCCCCCTTCTGCTACGCCATTGCGATATTCAACCTTACACACATCAACATGTATCGGCTCGTCGTAGATTAGCGCATAATACTTCTTTTGCTTAGAAATAAAAAATGAGCCAAGTACTATCATCAAAGGGGGCTTTTACACTCTTCTACAACAAGATGAAACGATCCATTTCCTGACTTTACGCAGTTTAATTACATTAATGTTACAGAGCGACGCGACTTAGTACACACAAAAAGTTAGAAAACAAAGAGGCATCGTGTCGCTTTTATATCCACGATTCCTTTTATGTTAAGATAAGATATACGCAAGATATGTTAAGTGACGAGAACATGTAAAATTTTTAAACACATATAATCAATGGTAGTGGCAGACTCTTATTGGCAAGCGCAGTGTTAGGCGTCCACCCATTAAATGGGGTGGAGATTTGATTAAACATGCAGGTAGTCAAGGTACAGGTGGCTCAGAATCGAGAGAGCTCATAGCACTTACAGAATACCATCTTAAAATAGCAGCTTAATGCTGCTGTGTTTCGTATAGTGTTCATATAGTTTCGTAGAGCCTTTTAGTGGATACTCGTATAAGGCATTCAATCTTAGTGACAATGCATCTGCATTTTAATTCATAATCGAGGATAGATCTAGATGTGGGCCACAGCATCCACTTGCCATCTGGTGGTTAATGTTTGTCACCCTTGTTCTATAAAAATAGCGTACTTTGTGGCAATCTATTGGAAGACATATGTTCAGCAGTGGCTTTTTAATGGGCTGTAGCGATAGTGGTAGTGTGATAGTGGCATAGGGTCAATATACATAAAGCAAAATACTCGTAACAGCCTTTATAAGTTCCACAGTTGGGCACAGACCTCCTTTAAATTTTGACAGGATTTTAAGGAAAAAAAAAGTGTACTATACGTATAGTGTTTATACGTGGTAGAGCCATGCTGCAGCTATATTAGTAGGTAGTATAGTTGTAGCACGAATGGGTCGGCTCGACCGGGAAACGACCACGCTCTCACAGAATACCAGCGTAAAATAGCTGCTTAACACTGCTATGTTTCGTATGGTGAGTGTAGAGAACCGGAGACCCTTTTTACTGGAAAAGAGGCATTCAATCTTAGTCCTCACGGGTGACAACGCATTTGCATTTTGATTCGCAAAGGAAGATAAATGTAGATGTCTATGGGCCACAGCAACCACTTACCACCAGGTGTACTGTGTGCTCGTTTGTCACCCTATCCCATAAGAAAAAAAAGACTAATCTGCTCCAATTCGTAATGTCGGACTTCATATATCCTTTATATTTTTTTTTTGTTTATTTAAATAAATTAAAATTACAGCATAAATGCACACATCCATCTTAAGAAAAATATAAAAATGGCACGCGCAGGATAATTAAACAAAAGAACCTCAAAATTTGCAATGTCGTTTTCCCAAGCTTTTATCGTTCATAAATGCTATCAACCACTTCTTTAAAAGAAACATTAAATGCTTTCAAACAGAAATGATTTAACATTAATAATCTAATTACAGCCATTGTTCGGGATACTAGCCAAGACGTTGTCGCCGGGAAGGGACGTTAATTGCTTCCCTTTTGAGCTAATGGCTTCTGTTGATTAGCAGATCACAACGTTCACTTTAAGCCCGGAAATTATCTCGTTCTTTGTATATTAAAATGTTTAATAAATAAATGTTTGTACAATTAATGTTGATCATGTTCACCAGTTTATTATTCTTCAAAAATAGAATAAGGGTGATACACGTGCACAGATTCCACCTGACGGTAAATGGATGCTGTGTCCCATAGACATGCATACTGACATTTATCCTTACTTAATGTAATGGTTGGAACGATCCTGAACATGTTGACATACTGAATACTGTGCCGGACGGGCGTAACTCTCCGGAGTAAATGTTGTCGGAGATACCCCGCGAGTCGCTCACGTCCTACACCTGTAGGTTCCAGACTCCTCCAACTGCCGTCTTTCACTGCCGTCTCTTTGGTTGCTGCGGATAAACTGTGGACTGAGGTTCAAAATTAAAATGCACGATTTGTAATTAAAATAGCAAGGGAGTGGCCAGCGGATCGACTAATTAATTTGTCGCGAGATTTTACACTGTTATTTATTTATCACTATTTTTCAACTATGATTGTTCACTATATATTTTAAAACACAGATTTAATTAAACACACAGCAATATTAAAATTTCTATTGGTTTTCTAAAATTTCTATTCGTATTTTTAAAATATCTGTTGGTAATATCAAATTTCTATTGGCAGTAACAAGTTTCTATTGGTATTCTCTACAATTTCTATTGGTAATTTTAAATATCTATTGAAAGTAACAAATTTCTATTGGTAGTATCCAAAATTTCTATTGGTAGCAGCTGGTTTTCTAACACTACTGACTAGCAGCTATTAATCAACTAAAATTAGTTGAATTTAAACACTTTTGTAACTGCGAATATCAGTTACCACTTTTTCCGTCTAGCTAACACTTTTCACGAAATGTAACGGCGAAATTTCCGTTACCACTTATTTCAGCTAGCCAACACTTTTTTACTATATGTAACTGCGAATATCAGTTACCACTATTTTTGGCTAGCTGACACTATTTTTCTATGTGCAACTGAGAATTTTCAGTTGCCACTTTTTCCGACTATGTGTAACTGCGATTTTTCAGTTACGACCTTTTTCGGCTAGCTAAACTTTTCTATTTCACTTTAACTTTTCACTGTGTTCTGCTACTAGTCACTTCAGCTACTACCGGATACTGCTGCTTGTTACTGGTAGTTCTTCCTACTACAATGTTACTGTGATTTGCCCCCATAAGGTAGACTTCGGCTATACTCTATAGAGAGCCGCTTGCCAATTCCCATTTGCCTCTTTATTTTCAATCATTTTTCTTTATGCAAATGGCACAAATTGCAACTTTTCTATATAATACAAATCTTAACTCTAACATGCTATACATCATTAAATAGACATTTTTGTTCTACATTAGTATGCGATAAAGGATAATTAATATATTTACATTTAACAAAGTTATTCATTGAAATGTCCTAAACTTTTACACTAATTGGTCATATTAATTCTTTAATTATCCTATAACTTTTAAATCGTGCTTAATTATACAAAATATTTCTTTATTATAACGATCTATACATCATATGCTAACTAAATACCATATTTACAACTCTTTTCAAACATAAAATTATTCTCATTAATTTTTTGCTTAAAACTATTACGCAGTTAATTTAAATTTCCAGAAAGTTCTATAGCGCGGCGCGCTGTGATTGGTCGATATTTTCTTAAACAAAATAAAGTTGTTTATATTAACTATTGTCAAATCGACCTTTTATACAAACATATTGAGAGTTGTAAATACATGGTAAAACTATATTTAATACATTATTTAGTCAATTTTTCCGTATTTTCATTTTTTTAAACAAATAAATATTCCTTAATCACTTTCTCGTTTAAAGTCATTTTTGCCGTTGTGAACAGTCATTTTGGCCGTCTCGAACATTTCTCCCGCCGTGCAGCGTCGCGAAGACCCGTCGCAGCGGCGCTGCATAATTTCGGTGAGAGACGTTGCCTCTACTTCGGCAGCGGCACGAGTTTTCTGGTTGGCCTCTTGATTAGTCCATTCGCTGTGCGTACCTCCACAGTGCGGATCTGTCCGTCCGCCCCGGGGTATATGTTTTCAATCCTTCCTCGTGGCCAGGTGTTACGAGGTAACTGGCTGTCAGCTATGAGGACTGGATCGCCCACCTGGAGATCGGGGCCTTGACCGTGAGCCTCCCGCCGGTTTTGAAGTTCCGGCAGATATTCTTTGACCCAACGCTGCCAGAACATGTCAGCGAGTATCTGGGAGCGTCGCCAGTGTTTTTTGCTGTTCGCATCTTTTTCACTAAAAACTCCAGGTGTTGGCAGTCTCGCAGATCCTCTCAATAGGAAGTGATTTGGAGTGATGGACTCGTTGTCTTTGCTGTCTACTGAGATGTGAGTCAATGGTCTGCTGTTTACTGTATATTCCACCTCGCAGAGCAGCGTGGTCAAGACATCTTCGTGCGGATGTCTCTCATGAAGGACGGTGTATAGTGCCGTCTTCACGCATCGAACAAGCCGTTCCCACACCCCTCCCATGAAAGGCGCGGAGGGGGTTATAAATCGCCAGACTATGCCTCGTCGGCTGGCTTCTTCTCGGAAGGCCTCTCGAAGCTCCTTGTCGGCACCGTGCATATTGGTGCCGTTGTCCGAGTAAATCTCGGTGGGACATCCTCGGCGCGCTGCGAATCTTCTTAATGCCAGTATGGCAGAGTCTGCGCTGAGATCTTTCACAATTTCCAAATGTACAGCTCGTGATGTAAGGCAGGTGAAGAGCGCCACGTATCTCTTCTGATGCTGACGTCCCACTGTTACGGAGAGTGGCCCAAAATAATCCAGGCCGGTGAACGTGAACGGTCTCTGGTGATGTGCGAGACGCGTGCTGGGATGATCACCGGTGGCTGGCATGGATGGTTGTGCCTTTCTTATGCGGCACTGAACGCATTGGCTTACTATTCTTTTAGTAGTGGGTCTTAGTCTGATTACCCAGTAATGCTGTCGAACCTCGTTGATGGTTGGTTCGGTCCCGCAATGATGCAGGCTACGATGCGTCCAATCAATATACAATTGGGTGATGTGATGATCACCATCCAATATAGCTGGCCCTTTCATATCTTCGGAGACTCCTTTTACAGCGGCTATTCGACTTCGTAGCGCAATGATCCCGTCTTTCAATTGTATCTGTAGTGGTCGTAGGCGGCTATCATGGGCGACCCTCTTATCGTTACGGAGATCGGCTATCTCTTGTGTGAAGGAGTCTTTCTGGATGACATGTACCAGGAGCTTTTCGGCCTTTCTTATATATTCGGCCTCCAGTGTGATGTATTTGTTTACATCTTTGCTTTTCACCTGACTGGGAGGCTGCGCGAGACGTCGCGGATTGCACTTCGATCTCCTCCAGTCGGGGTCTTCCTCTCTATTTTTTTTTGTCCTTTTATAAAAGGTCCTGTCGGTTGTTTTGCGGCAGAGTGTTATGAATTGAAGCACTCTGGCCGTAGCTCGCACTAAGCGTTCCCATTTCGAAAATTTCGTCGGATCGGGAATGGCCTCTTTATATAGCGGAGCTCTATATCTTTCTGTGATGGTGAGAGATCTTTCTTCACCAGTAGGTTCGGATGACGTGGGTCGTTCTGTTGGCCATGCTGACGGTTCTTTGTATAGAAATGATGGGCCACTGTACCACTCGTGGTTAGAGTCGAAATTGGGTGGTACGTCCCTCGTAGCGGTGTCAGCTATATTCAATTTTGTGGGTACCCAGCGCCAGTCGTCCACTTTACTATTGTCCTCTATTGCTGCTATTCGATGTGCTACAAAAGGTTTGTAGCTCCTGGAACCTTTCTTTATCCAGGTGAGGACAGTTTTGCTGTCAGTCCAATAAGTGACAGCTTCGGGTTTTACGTGATGCTCCTGGATGACAGCCGCAGCTACGCGACTTCCCATCACGGCGGCTTGTAACTCAAGGCGAGGTATGGATGTTACCTTGAGCGGAGCTACCTTCGCTTTGGCCATGACGAGGCTCACGTACACTTGCCCATCGGGTGTCGTTGCTCTCCAGTAAACTGCCGTTGCGTAGGCGCTTTCACTGGCATCTGAAAATACGTGCACTTGGAGGGAGCGTGCGTCGCTGTATCCCGGGTAGCATCTTGGTATGCTTACTGTTTTGAGACGTTCCAGGTGTTGGATCCATGTGGACCAATGGTTACTCAGGTCCTCGTCCAACTCCTGGTCCCAGTCTGTTCCTCGTCTCCACGCTTCCTGCAGTATTTGCTTGGCGCGTATCGTAACTGGGGAGGCGAGACCGAGAGGGTCATACAGCGACATCACTATTTTCAACGCTTCCCTCTTTGTTGGTTTTTTCTGCAGCAAATTGTCCGGGAGTCGAGCGAGCTTTAGGTTGAAGCTCAGCTGATCGGTACTCGGTTTCCAAATTAAACCGAGTATTTTTTCCTCGGTTCCCTTGTCGCCCAGTTTGACTGACTCGGTTGTTTCGTTGTCAGGTTCTAATTCTTTTACGATTTCTGGCGCATTGGAAACCCATTTTCTCAATGTGAAGTGCGCGTTTTTATGTATATCGCGTACTTCCTTCGATATCCGCATTGCATCTTCCAGGGACTGGAAACTATCCAGATAATCATCCATGTAGTGGTTTTGGATGATAGCTTCTACGGCTTCTGGATATTTTTTTATATACCTTTTGGCGTTCCAGTTTTTTGCGAATATCGCTGTGCAGGGTGAACTAGCTGCACCGAATATGATCGACGTCATTCTGTATTGTTGTGGAGCCTCATTGCGTCGATCTCCTCTCCAGAGATATCTCAAGGCATCTCTGTCTTCGGGTCTCACTTTGATTTGCATGAACATTTCCGCTATGTCCGCGGAGACAGCAACATTGTGTCGGCGAAAGCGCATCATGACTCCTGGTAATGACTGTAGTAAGTCTGGACCCGTGAGCAGGAAATCATTCAATGCCATTCCTTTTGTTTTGGCTGCGGCATCGTGTACTATGCGAAACTTTTCTGGTTTCATCGGATTATGGACATCGAAATGAGGTAGATACCATGTCTTTCATGGTGTACTATTCTTTGGCGCTATTTCGGCGTATCCCTTTTGTATCAGGGAATTCATTTCTTCGTTGTACTTCTGCTTTAGCTCTTCGTTTCGATCTAGTTTTTTCTCGATAGAAACGAGCCTGTTTATCGCCGTTTCATAATTTCCAGGCATTTCGATGTTTTTCTTTTTCCATAGAAGCGCTGTTTCTATGTGCCCGTCTTCCAACTGACGGGTGCTGCTATTTAGTATTTCTTCGGCTTGCTTCTCTGGATCGGAATCTGGTTTTCTCGGATTTATCATTAAAGATTCCAGCGCGAAGTATTCGCGGAGTTGGTCATTTATATTCTCCTCGCTCGTGTACAGCTCGTTGGCCGTGTGGACGCGCTGATGCGGGGCTTTAGTGTGCGCCCCGTGTAGCACCCATCCCAGTTCTGTGAGCGAGGCTATTGGCTGGTGCGGTGGACCTCTGCGTACTTGTGTGGCTATTAAGAGTCTCCAGTTGTCTTGTCCTATCAGGATCCTAGGGTTGCCTGAATCATATGTCAATTGATCCTTTAAGCCTTTCAAATGCTTACAATTTTCTATGTCTGTTGCACGCACAGTCTGCGGCCCCAAGTTTAGGCTGGCGACCGTGCGTGCTCTGAATGGCACCCTTTTTCTATGGAGACTCTTCAGTGACACTTTGACTCTTTGGGAGTCCGGCGAATCGAGGGTAGTGTTCCCGATAGCTGTGATCTTGAATGGGTCCAACCGCCCTTTAGCTCCAATTTGATCGGCAATCTCTTGATCCATTAACGAGACTGTCGACCCATCATCCAGCAGAGCGTGTGTGTTTATTGCTCCCGCCGGTCCAATTACTCGAACTGGAATTATCTTCAAGTAAGCTTGATGCTTTGATACAGCGAATGAGTTTGCCACTGTCTCTTGAGGTTCTTTTAGTGGGCCCTCTGTCTTTTCCTTTCTATTATTATGAAGGAGTCGATTGTGTGTCGCGTTGCATCCTTTTATTCCACACTTCGTGGTTTTGCATCTGTGTGTCTGACTTCTATAACGCAGACACCGGAAACATAAATTCCTTTGCTTGGCGAGTTGCCATCTTTTATCAATATCTGCTTCTTTAAACTTGTTGCAGTCGGATCCGTAATGACCCTCTTTTTCGCACACACTGCATTTCGGAGACGGCTTAGTGGTAGCCGTGTGCGTCCTATGCACTGGACGATTATTTTGCGCTCCGCTTATGATCTCAGGAGGCACAAATGCACTACAGTAGCGAGCTTGTTCGGTGATAAATTCACTGAAGGAACCGAGGTCTGGTCTTGAGTCATACTTTTCTGTATAAATTCTATACCACTGCGCGCGTATAGAGTTTGGCAGTTTGTCTGTGAGGTGTCGTAGCAGCTCTGCGTTAACGAGGTAATGGTCTCGCTTGAGTGCTCGAAGTGTGACGACGCTTCCCCTCACTTTGCTCGCGAATGTACAAATATCTCTGGGTGCCTCTGTACAGCGTGGCAATCCCCGTAATTTATCGGTTTCTGCTTGCGCGATTGAATCTGGACGCCCAAATTGTAGCTCCAGTTCTCGCATAATCTCATCTGGTTTAGCATGCCCGATGAGTTCCGAACTAACTGTTTCCAAGGCTCTTCCTTGTAGACTTCTTCGTAGTCTAGCAGTATTTTCTATGTCATTGAAGTAGCCTCGGGTTGTTTCATAAATGGCACGGAACGAAAGCCATTCAGTATGTGCTCCGCTAAAGCTCGGCAGTGTCATTATCGCTTTTGATGCTGCGAAAGTATTTGACGATGCACTCTCTGGTTTTGGTTTATCAGCGAGTGCGGCTATAGCGGACGTGAGCTCCGATATGAATGGTCGGAGCACCCTGTCTTCATTGCTGACAGGTGCCTGGTTAGGTCTTTTTATTATGGGATTCTTGGTTGCTTCTTCCGGTTGGGGATCCTGGTAGGCGAGCTCTGATACAGCAGGTAGGAGCCCCCTGTCTTCATCAACCTTGGAGTCCTGGCAAGCCTTCTGAGGTACGGGACTCTTCGGTATATTTTCAGCATTGGGATCCTGGTTTGTGAGCTTCATCGGCGGCTCACTGAGGTCGACAACCTCCGGGGGTGGCTTTGTGATGTTTTTATTAAGTGGGGCCTCCCCACCGGTGGTTGCGCCTTGCGTTGGCTTTTGTTTGGCAACAGAATTTTCGAGCCAAGATCGGACATACTCACTTTTGGAGTGACCATCCTCATCATAGTCGTCCGATTCATCATCTTCTTCAGCCATTTGTAATGAGATCTGTGCGAGTTCCAATTTTATTCTCAGCACTTCCTCACGAGCCTTCAAAACCTTTTTATTGGGCCGAGTGGTCTTCTTTGACCTTGTACTTTTATCGGTGTGGCCCCTTGGTGGTTCTACACATACAATTTTTTTACGTTTAGTTTACCGTTACAGCCTATTAAAAGTCAACCGCTGAACATATGTTCATATTTTGGCAAATAGTTGTTATTTTTGCCATAGTTGCAACACTGAGCGGGCGGCTTTGCAACCGCAGTTTTTTGTTATTATTAGAAATACGCTGCTGCTCATCTCTTGGTTTGTTTCTTTCGCCCCCTACGAAGCCCACGGGATGATATACTGCCCCAATGGATAGTCTTTTATCGGCACTATAAGTCCGACCTCTCAGCCCATTATTTTGTTAATATTTGATAAAATAATATAAAAATATTCTATAGTTTGTGATTATATAGTTTTTAATAGTATGATTTTTTTTATAGGATAAGGGTGACAAACAAGCACACAGTCCACCTGATGGTAAGTGGCTGCTGTAATCAAAATGCAGATGCATTGTCACCCGTGAGGTCTAAGATGGAATGCCTCATTTCCAGTAAAAAGGGTATCCGGTTCTCTACACACACCATACGAAACACAACAACGTTAAGCTGCTATTTCACGCTGGTATTCTGTGAGAGCGTGGTCTTTCCCCGGTCGAGCCGACCCATTCGTGATACAACTATACTATTAATATAGCTGCAGAATGCCTCTACCACGTAAAATAAATAATAGTATTTGTATTTTTGATACATATTGGGATTTCCAGAAAAAGTATTAAAAAATATTTTGTTAGACATTTTAAAATGTTTACAAATGTTATTTAAAAAGTTAAAGATGCCTGAGTTTTCCCTCCTAAAATGCCGCCTCCATGTACCCCTGACCCCCCTCTCCCCCTTCTGCTACGCCATTGCGATATTCAACCTTACACACATCAACATGTATCGGCTCGTCGTAGATTAGCGCATAATACTTCTTTTGCTTAGAAATAAAAAATGAGCCAAGTACTATCATCAAAGGGGGCTTTTACACTCTTCTACAACAAGATGAAACGATCCATTTCCTGACTTTACGCAGTTTAATTACATTAATGTTACAGAGCGACGCGACTTAGTACACACAAAAAGTTAGAAAACAAAGAGGCATCGTGTCGCTTTTATATCCACGATTCCTTTTATGTTAAGATAAGATATACGCAAGATATGTTAAGTGACGAGAACATGTAAAATTTTTAAACACATATAATCAATGGTAGTGGCAGACTCTTATTGGCAAGCGCAGTGTTAGGCGTCCACCCATTAAATGGGGTGGAGATTTGATTAAACATGCAGGTAGTCAAGGTACAGGTGGCTCAGAATCGAGAGAGCTCATAGCACTTACAGAATACCATCTTAAAATAGCAGCTTAATGCTGCTGTGTTTCGTATAGTGTTCATATAGTTTCGTAGAGCCTTTTAGTGGATACTCGTATAAGGCATTCAATCTTAGTGACAATGCATCTGCATTTTAATTCATAATCGAGGATAGATCTAGATGTGGGCCACAGCATCCACTTGCCATCTGGTGGTTAATGTTTGTCACCCTTGTTCTATAAAAATAGCGTACTTTGTGGCAATCTATTGGAAGACATATGTTCAGCAGTGGCTTTTTAATGGGCTGTAGCGATAGTGGTAGTGTGATAGTGGCATAGGGTCAATATACATAAAGCAAAATACTCGTAACAGCCTTTATAAGTTCCACAGTTGGGCACAGACCTCCTTTAAATTTTGACAGGATTTTAAGGAAAAAAAAAGTGTACTATACGTATAGTGTTTATACGTGGTAGAGCCATGCTGCAGCTATATTAGTAGGTAGTATAGTTGTAGCACGAATGGGTCGGCTCGACCGGGAAACGACCACGCTCTCACAGAATACCAGCGTAAAATAGCTGCTTAACACTGCTATGTTTCGTATGGTGAGTGTAGAGAACCGGAGACCCTTTTTACTGGAAAAGAGGCATTCAATCTTAGTCCTCACGGGTGACAACGCATTTGCATTTTGATTCGCAAAGGAAGATAAATGTAGATGTCTATGGGCCACAGCAACCACTTACCACCAGGTGTACTGTGTGCTCGTTTGTCACCCTATCCCATAAGAAAAAAAAGACTAATCTGCTCCAATTCGTAATGTCGGACTTCATATATCCTTTATATTTTTTTTTTGTTTATTTAAATAAATTAAAATTACAGCATAAATGCACACATCCATCTTAAGAAAAATATAAAAATGGCACGCGCAGGATAATTAAACAAAAGAACCTCAAAATTTGCAATGTCGTTTTCCCAAGCTTTTATCGTTCATAAATGCTATCAACCACTTCTTTAAAAGAAACATTAAATGCTTTCAAACAGAAATGATTTAACATTAATAATCTAATTACAGCCATTGTTCGGGATACTAGCCAAGACGTTGTCGCCGGGAAGGGACGTTAATTGCTTCCCTTTTGAGCTAATGGCTTCTGTTGATTAGCAGATCACAACGTTCACTTTAAGCCCGGAAATTATCTCGTTCTTTGTATATTAAAATGTTTAATAAATAAATGTTTGTACAATTAATGTTGATCATGTTCACCAGTTTATTATTCTTCAAAAATAGAATAAGGGTGATACACGTGCACAGATTCCACCTGACGGTAAATGGATGCTGTGTCCCATAGACATGCATACTGACATTTATCCTTACTTAATGTAATGGTTGGAACGATCCTGAACATGTTGACATACTGAATACTGTGCCGGACGGGCGTAACTCTCCGGAGTAAATGTTGTCGGAGATACCCCGCGAGTCGCTCACGTCCTACACCTGTAGGTTCCAGACTCCTCCAACTGCCGTCTTTCACTGCCGTCTCTTTGGTTGCTGCGGATAAACTGTGGACTGAGGTTCAAAATTAAAATGCACGATTTGTAATTAAAATAGCAAGGGAGTGGCCAGCGGATCGACTAATTAATTTGTCGCGAGATTTTACACTGTTATTTATTTATCACTATTTTTCAACTATGATTGTTCACTATATATTTTAAAACACAGATTTAATTAAACACACAGCAATATTAAAATTTCTATTGGTTTTCTAAAATTTCTATTCGTATTTTTAAAATATCTGTTGGTAATATCAAATTTCTATTGGCAGTAACAAGTTTCTATTGGTATTCTCTACAATTTCTATTGGTAATTTTAAATATCTATTGAAAGTAACAAATTTCTATTGGTAGTATCCAAAATTTCTATTGGTAGCAGCTGGTTTTCTAACACTACTGACTAGCAGCTATTAATCAACTAAAATTAGTTGAATTTAAACACTTTTGTAACTGCGAATATCAGTTACCACTTTTTCCGTCTAGCTAACACTTTTCACGAAATGTAACGGCGAAATTTCCGTTACCACTTATTTCAGCTAGCCAACACTTTTTTACTATATGTAACTGCGAATATCAGTTACCACTATTTTTGGCTAGCTGACACTATTTTTCTATGTGCAACTGAGAATTTTCAGTTGCCACTTTTTCCGACTATGTGTAACTGCGATTTTTCAGTTACGACCTTTTTCGGCTAGCTAAACTTTTCTATTTCACTTTAACTTTTCACTGTGTTCTGCTACTAGTCACTTCAGCTACTACCGGATACTGCTGCTTGTTACTGGTAGTTCTTCCTACTACAATGTTACTGTGATTTGCCCCCATAAGGTAGACTTCGGCTATACTCTATAGAGAGCCGCTTGCCAATTCCCATTTGCCTCTTTATTTTCAATCATTTTTCTTTATGCAAATGGCACAAATTGCAACTTTTCTATATAATACAAATCTTAACTCTAACATGCTATACATCATTAAATAGACATTTTTGTTCTACATTAGTATGCGATAAAGGATAATTAATATATTTACATTTAACAAAGTTATTCATTGAAATGTCCTAAACTTTTACACTAATTGGTCATATTAATTCTTTAATTATCCTATAACTTTTAAATCGTGCTTAATTATACAAAATATTTCTTTATTATAACGATCTATACATCATATGCTAACTAAATACCATATTTACAACTCTTTTCAAACATAAAATTATTCTCATTAATTTTTTGCTTAAAACTATTACGCAGTTAATTTAAATTTCCAGAAAGTTCTATAGCGCGGCGCGCTGTGATTGGTCGATATTTTCTTAAACAAAATAAAGTTGTTTATATTAACTATTGTCAAATCGACCTTTTATACAAACATATTGAGAGTTGTAAATACATGGTAAAACTATATTTAATACATTATTTAGTCAATTTTTCCGTATTTTCATTTTTTTAAACAAATAAATATTCCTTAATCACTTTCTCGTTTAAAGTCATTTTTGGCGTTGTGAACAGTCATTTTGGCCGTCTCGAACAAATACTTCTTTATTTTTTTAAAAAAACGTTACCTCCATACTAGGATTTTCTCCTGTATCGTAGAGGCAGTTTACAAATATAAATTGCACAAGGACAAACATCCAGACCCGAAACCATTATTTGTAGGCTATACAAATACTTGTTCCCTGCGGGATTCGAACCCGCGGCCCCCAGCGTTGCAAATCATTGCTACGCCACTGCGCCACGGAGCCGTCAATTATATATTAGTTAGTGGTTAGTATTTAGTAGTTTTATTCCGTGTGTAGTATTCGCATAAATTTAAGAAATCATAATTACACCAAAGTAAATCTAATGCCCCCAGATTTACTTTGGCCAAGTCGAGCAAAAAAGCGGCACGGCCGTACCATCCTTTTCTCGAAGCAGTTCAGGCCAGTTCAACTTCGTTGTGGATAAAACTAGAAGCCTGAATTGCGAAGTCGATTTATTTAAAACATGAAAGATTTTTAATATTGATATGGTCACTATAAGATATTATTAGGTTAGCTAATTACGTAATAACTTGAGACAGAAGGGCCCTTAAGTAGGGACTGAATATATTAACCGACTTGGTATTACATGGATCTTACAACTTTTTACGGTAGAAGAACTGAGTTGCGAGCCTTGGTTTTTTTTTTACAAGTATTTTTTTGATGGTATCTTATAATTATAATGTAATAAATAGCGAGGACGTTATGAAGCAATCTGGGCCGGCCAATTTCAGGAGTACACTTTTGATAAATTATATTTAATTAATGTAGGATTTTTTCAAATAGTTAATTTGGAAAAGGAAACTTTTATTGAATAGAACAGGCAAACAACGGTATAAAATGTTGATACACTTGAGTTCATGGCACAACGATGCATATTTGTATTATAATTGAATTATATTTGTTTGTTAGCATTGATATCAAAATATGTTTTGTTTATTTTAGCGATATTCTGTTGAAATATTTGTTTTCGTTTCAAACTATCGAAAATTATACGAAATTGATAGGATTTTGATTTATACCGAGTACACAACAAATATTACAGGGTCATATAGAAATATATTTATGGAAAAAGCTTACCCTTAGATTAAAAAACCCAGTAGAAACCGGACTTTTTGGTTTTTAAAATATGTCAGTTAAATTGCCTACAATATTATTAAAAAAAATTGATAAGTAGTACTATTGTACTAAAAAGAAAAACTTCCACCATATAAGTGCAACGGTCTAGATCCAGAACCCAAATTACGACACGATAATATTTTTTTTATAGAATTAGGGTGATAACTGGTTCCTGTGACCCATAGACATCTACATATATCCTCAATAAAGACTCAAAATGCAGATGCGTTATCACCCGTGAGGACTAAGATGGGATGCCTCTTTTCCAGTAAAAGGGGTCTTCGGTTCTCTACACTCACCATACGAAACAGCAGTGTTTAGCTGCCATTTTACGCTAGTATTCTGTGGGAGCGTGGTCTTTCCCCGGTCGAGCCGACGCATTCGTACTACAACTGCGTGGCTCTACTATATATACTAATATAATATACTAATGATTAGGTAAATCAAACAGATATAAAAGCCAATAAAAGGGAGAAATAATAATAAAAACTATATATAAAAAAAAAGAATAAACGTATCAGAAAGTCAAGAGAAAGTGTAATTCAGAGAAATCTGGAAATAACTCTTTTAGAGCATTGAGCCGCATGCTCGTTTGCCCTCTCTTCTATAAGAACAGAGTTTAGCTCATGATCTCTGAGCTGCAAAAAGCAACGGTTCCTTATACATATTATTATAATACTAGCGATCGGCCCAATGTTCGTATGGGTGATTTCTAGATCTTGCAAGCGTCACCCACCGAGTCCATAGATAAGAACTATCCAGGTGACCCCGTAAGTACCCCATAAAAATTTCATCAAAATGGTCAAGCTGTTTAGTAGGAGAAGAATTACAAGCACACGCACACTGTAATTTTATAATTAAAGAAGAAACGTATTAAATTGTCTTTCGTATTATTAAAAAACTTGGTTTATTGAGTTTCGATCTTAAAAAAAGGTAAACCTTGTCAGAAGAAGCGGCAAGAGTCTCAGAAGTTGACTATTTTTCTCCCAACAATTACAATATAATTTTATAAATATCTACATAAGTAAAAATAAAGCCTGACGATGCTCATTATCCCCATGCATTGTAATTTTTAAAATAGTCATTTAATTTAGCATATCCTTTCTTATAAAAATTATTTTACAAGCGCTTTGAAATTATACAAAATTTAGAATTTACTTTTTCATTAAAAAAACTTTGATTAAAAACAAATAACTTACTGATTCGAAACAAGATTCTAACATTCGTACGTTTCATTTCATTAGTGAGCAACTAAGGCGCCATGCAGTAAAAAGGATCTCGAATGAAAGTAAATGAAATGGAAAGAAACATGGTTATACTTTGTTAAGAAACGCGGAGCGTGCATTTCACACTAATACGTTTATATACGTTTTTGATCCCACAAAATAAAAATAAAAAAACACATGTTCTTAATATAAATACGAAGCACATATTTAATTTGAAATGTATTATAGAATTTATTGAATAGAAAGTTATTTTTTTCGTCCTCAGTTTTTACAGAGCTCACAACTGGACGAGTCCATATTTAGCTCAGTGCTTCATTTAGGTCTTGTTCTTCTTGAATCTTTGATGATCTTTTCTTTTACATTAGTTTAAAGATCATTATTACATCCCTTCACAATTCCATAGTTGAGGAGGATATTATGGTTGTAACACAAATGGGTTTTTTCAATCTGAAAAGAACCACGCTCTCACAGAATACCAGCATAAATTAGCAGCTTAATGCTGCTCTGTTTCGTATGGTGAGTGTAGAGAACGAGAGACCATTTTTACTGGAAACGAGGCATTCTATCTTAAACCTCAGGTGTGAAAAATCATCTGCATTTTGGTTTTTAATATCGAGAATAAATGTAGATGTCTATGGACTACAGTATCTACTTAACATTAGGTGGAATGTATGCTCGTTTGTTAAACTTATTCCGTAGAAAACCAAATCATCACTACACCTAGTTGGAGGCTGACTTATGAAGTACGACTCAGGAACCTTTTCTTATCGGTCGTCGGTCCTTTGAACCATAAGGCCCGCCACATACATACGGAATTCTGTTTCGAGATTCCGTTTCGGAATTTCGAACGGGTCGGCCACACACATACGGAATCATGTTTTGCCCGCAAAATTTCGAACGAAAAACTACCGTACGTGTGTGAGGGGTCATAGATTTTATATGAACTTGCTACGTTTGGAATCTCGAATCGGAATATCGAAACGGAGTCCCGAAACGGAATTCCGTATGTATGTGGCGAGCCTAGGCCGGCTCAATCCAACTTCAGCTTACCGTTGATCCGTTGGGCTATGTTACTCTGGTATTTCTGCGTCTCCTTTAATTTCTAAGACGGGTATTAAGTGTTGTAGCTATGCTGCAACTGTATTATAACAGCGGTATGAACAGGTCACTGACTGAACCCACTGAACTGACTGACGAAGGATCACACCTTGAGTAATATAATGCTGGTGAGTGACCAGAGACTGTTTTTACTAGTAATGAGGTATGATGACAACTTAGGCCCGTATTAATAAACGTTTCTCAACGACGAATTCAAGTGCGTAATCATTTGATACGCCCTCATTATGATATCAGCATCTCAAGTTCGTTGCTAATTAATCAACACATAAAAACACTATCTCAAAACACTGTACTTAGGAATACTTTTCTGTGACTTGCACTCAAGTACACACACTTGAGAGTCGAGTTTCGTTTATTAATCAGTGTCGCACTCAGCAGATATCGTAAACCTAAACCGTATCTTTATCTTGAGATATGTTTATTAATAAGATCATAACCTCAATATTGTACTCAAGTGCGTGTATTTGAGCTGAGTAACGTTTATTAATACGAGCCTTAATGTTGAAGCGTAGCAATGCATCTGCATTTTAAAATGAAGGTTAAATGAAGATGTCTATGAAGATACAGAAAGTGGAACACTTTCTATAGGTAGCCTGTGTGCTTGTTTACCATCCATACTTTTCTTAAAGATACTTGAAATAATCTACTGCGATCTTTATGAAGCCATGAGATAATTTGACATATCTTCATAATTTTGAAATAGGTATAAGGATTCACCATCACTGCCACCACATTAATATATAGGAATTTATAGGGTTATTGCTGGTGATCTCCTGGTTTGTTTACTTCTATCGCCTCTTACGAGACCCACGAAACGGTGAGGGTAGTTGATATTCTTGCACTGTCTTTACACGATTACACGCACCACCACATTCTAAATAGGTATGTATATATCTTGTTAATTAACCACTCTTCTTGAAAATTAAAGTTAAAAGGTATATACGATAAAATCGAATCAAAATTTGTCAAGCGTAACCTGGTGTAACAGATTGGTCTCTTTAATTTGTCAGTTTCACGGACACAGCGATACGCCGCTAATTGACTGTCGGGATCCGGGAAAGTGGGACATATTGCGACGACGATGTACTAAAAAAAAAGCTATACGGCCGCGATGTGTCTTCTCTTTAAAGAAGTAACTTTTTTTCATTCATTACAACCCAGCAAAAGTCCACCGCTGAAAGATTGTCTTATAGTGAGAGATATTTGCCACATTTGCCACGCTCTACAGGCGGGTTGGTAACCGCAGTTTTCTTTTATTTTTTAAATGTTATGGTACGTGAGGTTAATATGGTCACCTTAAGCTTTGTCGTCCTATAAAACCAAAACTAGGAGGAGGACAGAGACAAAAACACAAAGTCCTATACTACAACTAATATATTAGGAAAAATATAGCAAACAGGCTTTGGCAATAATTAGGAACCGTTCGAAAAATCAACTTGAAAAAAAACTAACTATTGTTCACAATATGTATTAAAATCGACTAAAATATTTACGAAAATGTCAACTGTCAAAATGGCGTCGATAATGCAGCGCTCTTTTGACTCTTCATTATTTCATTGACTGATCAAAAGCTATCGTATTACAGAACCATCTATGCAAACAAAGGATGTAGTTTTTGAGTTATAAGAAAGTGACCATCCATATTTCCCTTACGTTCCTTATTAGTAAGATGCTGTTGCCCAACTCCGGATTTGTTTCCCTCTGTCACCTCTTACGATACGCACGGGACGATATGGGGTAGTGGATATTCTTACACCGCCACTATACGGTCAGCATAGAAGTAACTTCTATAATTTATACGACTGCCTTGTTAATCTTATGGTCGCAAGAACGACTGCTGATTTTGTTATAAAATCAGCTATTGAGTTTATTTGTCAAGAAATTCTCAGTAACATTCCGGAGTCAGAAAGTTAGGGCAAAAAGCACGTAAAGCCGTTGGTACTGCCTCTGATCTTCCTCAGGCCGTGCAGATTGCCGTCCCATCGGACTGTGAGAGGGAAGAGAGAATGCACCTGTGCTTGCGTATACACTCGTGCTCTATTTATTCTGTCCTGCAAAGATAGCTAGTCTTTGTTGAAACTGATGAGAGTAGAATAAAGGTTGTAGAAATGCGGTCATTACGGAGTATGCTAGGGCTGAATCCGAATGACAGGGTGAGAAATAGTGTGATAAGAGAAAAGTTTGGTTCGCAAGATGACGTTGTGACTAGGATTAAAAAAGGAATGCTCCGGTGGTTTGGTCACGTAGAAAGAATGAACGAGGAAAGAGTGACAAAGCAAATTTATGTTTCAGAAGTGAACGGCAAAGTCGAGAAGGGACGCCCTAGACGAAGATTTATCGACCAAATCGGCGATACATTGAAAATGAGCCAGATTAGGAGTACTCTTAACCGACGAGCATGTATGCGTAAATATATGGATGTAAAGGAGGCGAGAGTGGTGTGTCAGGATCGCGCCAAATGGAAGTCCGTAGTCTCTGCCTACCCCTCTGGGTGACAGGCGTGAGTGTTTGTATTTGTATTGTATATTGTTTGGTTGGCAGCAATTATAAACTAGGGTGTTTGACGTTCAAACCCAGGCTTCCTTCAGTGCGGTGGACCAAGTGCTCAATAACCCTTTAAAAATGAAAAGAGGCCTGTCCCAGCAGTAGGACGTATAAAGTCTGTTACTATATTATAATTTCTTTTAAATCTTTTTAAGAGAATAATGTGGCCAGAAGGTTCCGGTACGCCTCAGCATTTGCTTGTCAACGAATATATCTTAAAGACTTGAGTGGTATGCCCAGAGTTTGGTTTTAATAATAAATTTAACTGATTTCCTAGCAGATAGGAATAACCAGTATGTTTGTCTACTCAAATTAAGATGTTTTATGTTTCAACAATCTCACGAAACATATTTTCTAGGAATTGGTATTCTTTTGCGAGAATTTGTTATCACAATATGACAGGGCCGTCTTGAATTTGGTCGCAAACTGCAATTACATCAGCTATAGACGTGTACCATCATTATAAAAAAAACACACATGTTTTTTTGTATGCGTGAGTGTCGTGGAACACTCGTTTGGAACAAAGTTCCTTTCGTAGTATGTTATTATTGATAAATGTATTATATTTATGATTAACAAATACAAATAAATGAATTACTAGGGTCTAATAAAATGAAGCGTCATTTAAAATAATATTTCTTTCATGGCATGATAATAAAAAGTGCGAGAGGATGGATTGTTATTCCATCTCGCTCGCACTATAGAAAGGGTCGGGACGGAAAAATCAAACACCTTTTCCCGCCTATCCCCTAAAAATTTACAACCAAGTTACATCCCAATGCTGGGCAAAGGCTCCTTTCCTTTCTGAAGAGGTTAAAAGCAATTTTTTGAAATTGCTAATGACAATCTGATTGTTGATTGGCTTGTCCTGTGAAATGCGAGTGTTTAACTAAACTACTACGTCATCATTATTAGTAAGCTATATTTTAAAAAAATCTTGCAACGGATTCATTATAACTTTGCGTTAAGAGCTCTCATTGAATTGCTTTCACTGAATATCCGTCCACAGGTGTGCTAGATCGCCTCTAAAACGTCTGCTTAATTTGACTCAAGCAACTTTCCTCCTTTCCCTGTTATGTCTTTCTTTATAGGATTTCTTCTATTCTATGTACTTGTAAACTCTCAATGCCTTACGCGTTTAATATAATGATGCCTTAGAATGCTAATTGGGTTGCCTCGCTATTGCAGTACCTCAGAAATTTTTGCAAAGAGTTGTACTGATTGCTTGTTAGCAATAATACGAAAAATAAACAGATTTTTTTATATCATTTTAAATTTTTGTAGTTGCGTTTAATCTTATTTTTTACAAGCTTTTATTTAACTTGCAATGTAACTATGTTTGTTCGGGTGAAGCAGATAGATATCTTCAATCGATTGAGCTGAAATTTTGTATATACGTTAAGTTTGGATGACAATGCATGGTTAGCTGTGTGACGTCATTCTAGATTCAACATGGTGAAACACCCAAGATGGCGGACTAGTTATTTTTTCAAATTAATCTTTTACCCTTTTGAGTTAACTAAGAAATATATAACAAGTTCGAGGTAATACCTAGAACTTAATCTAAATATTTAAATCAAAGCTTTACTCCTATTTTTCCCAACTTAGGGAAGAATCATTAAAAGCTTTTTATAAGCATTAGTTTTGTCAAAAAAAGAACATAAAAATTATATATAGACGAATCAGCAATTCCTCTTCTTTGAAGTAAGTTAAAAATAGTTGTCTCATTAATGCTTCGTGTACGAGACAGTTCCAGTAACTTTCTAAGCCATTGCCTATCACATTGCTAATCACATTAGAATCACGTACATATGTGATTCAGATTTTTTTTTGTGTTATATATCGGAATTTAAAATAAAAGTTTAAAAAAATCAAAGATAAAAAAGTGACCACAATTATAAATACTGATCTTTCTAAAGGTTAGTAATAGGTCGTTATTTATTATTTTATGGCGTGATCGTCTGAGTTATAACCGTTATTTACGTTGTGTTTGTTTAATAACTTAGTTCTATTAGGTGTCTCTTGGAAGAACGAGTATTCACTAGACTCACTAGAGCAATAGAAAGCCGTTAGGGGTTCCTAATAATTATTTAAAGCAATCAAAATGTGTATTTCACGCAGAGGATTTGGAAAGTTGTTCCACCACTTACCAAAGTCAACGTCTAAGTGATTTTTTTGCAGCCTCACATGTTTCATTAAGCTAAAGTAACGTTTAAGAAACTCGACGCCCTTTTTCGCGATTCCGCCATCTTATCCTTAGAGAAATCTTTTTCTGTCTTCAAGGTTTTAAAAGGAGCTATTTACGACATAGAATGTGTGCTTAAGCAAGCATGTCAAGTGGAAACACCTCCGTACAGACCTGGCCTAGTTTTAGACTTTCATTTGTCAGTTACAAATGTTCAAAAATTAGTATTAATCGACACACAACACAAATGGTCTTATGTTATATATAAAAGTTATACTTTACTCCTGATCTAACAATTTATACTTATATACATATACTACTTTATAATAAATTTATAAGTAAGTAAAAATACTTTAAATGTTTTTGTTCGTGGTAGAGTCATGCTGCAGCTATATTATGTTTCGGCTTGATCGGAAACGCACTACGCCCTAATTGAATGCCAGCGTAAAATAGCAGCTTGATGCTGCGGTTTTCACGCATGGTGAGTGTAGAGAACCGAAGATCTTTTTACTGGAAATCAGCCATTCTTAGTCCTCACGGCTGACAACGCATGTGCATTTTTTTTTCTTAATCGAGTAAAGAAGTATATGTCTATGGGCCACAGATTCCAATTACCGAGACCAAGGCAATGTGGATGATTTTTTTTTATAGGATCGGGTGACAAACGAGCACACAGTCCACCTGATGGTAAGTGGTTACTGTGACCCATAGACATCTACATCTATCCTCAATAAAGACTCAAGATGCAGATGCGTTGTCACCCGTGAGGACTAAGATGGAATGCCTCTTTGCCAGTAAAAAGGGTCTCCGGTTCTCTACACTCACCATACGAAACACAGCAGCGTTAAGCTGCTATTTTACGCTGATTTTCTGTGAGAGTGTGGTCCTTCCCCGTTCGAGCCGATCCATTCGTGCTACAACCATAATATAGCTGCAGCATGGCTCTACCACATAGTATGAAGTTCCGAGTTCTATCGCGTAGACAATGGTGCAATAATTCAGTTGCTGTAATTAATCCGAACGCATCCTCTGAGCACTTTCCATGATATATGCGGTAGAAGATACACAGAGATGCAACGTCACAATTTCAATTGCTGATTTTCAATAAGTATTCGGACATACATATATATACAATGTACCAAGTATACAGTATTCGGATGCTCAGCGCTCGAATACAAGACTTTATTACTTGATATTAAACTGCTTACTGCCTTCAAAAATGGCAGCCAGCCTCAACGGAGACTAGCCATCTGCATAAGACTAAATTAAAGTGCCTGAGTGTTGTGTAAGCACAGGTTCACTCTCATAGCCTGGTGGGACGGCAATTCGACACGACAAGAAAGTCATCAAGCGTAGTACCAACGGCTTTACATGATGAGGCAAAGGGGTGAAACACCGTCACCGCCAACTTCCTGAATCCAGGCTGCTACTATTAACCTTAATAACCATACCTTAATAACTGCTTATGGCTCGATTCTAACCTGGGACTACATAACCAGCAATCAGTTTCTTGCTACATTCGTGTATATTAGTGTGTACTGTGTAACATTACTTGTATGTAAGTAGCGCAGTTTAAAGACAGTAGTCTGTATAATGTAGTATAGTACTCCTGAATAGTTGTACACGTACTCATGTAACGTCGCAATCAATATACACGTTATACGTGGTAGAGCCATGCTGCAGCTATATTATGGTTGTAGCACGAATGGGTCGGCTCGACCGGGGAAGGACCACGCTCTCACAGAATACCAGCGTAAAATAGCAGCTTAACACTGCTGTGTTTCGTATGGTGAGTGTAGAGAACCGGAAACCCTTTTTACTGGAAACGAGGCATTCCATCTTAGTCCTCACGGGTGACAACGCATCTGCATTTTGATTCGTAATCAAAGATAGGTGTAGATGTCTATGGGCCACAGCAACCACTTACCATCAGTGGACTGTGTGTTCGTTTGTCAACCTTATCCTATAAAAAAAAAACACCACGACAAGTTTGAAACGCCTGGTGCATAAAAATATATTTCATTCAAAACCAATATACTTTTACATTGTTTTTTTACATCGCAATTGAAGCACGTCATAGCGTCATCTGTTGACAAATACAATACAATAAAAATGAATGCGTATATGTGCCTTTGCATTTAAATTTTGAACAAATAAAATAGACATGTTTGTCATAAAAACAATTATACAATAGTTGAGTGTAGTGTGAAAAATGATGTTGTTACCCAATCGAAAATAGTTGATATATTTTTTTAAATAAATTTGAAATCAAGGCTTAACAGCCGACCTTTGAAATACTGTATTCATTACAAAAACTTACAACACTACAAAACTGAACCAATGAGAAGTTGAATATATTAAGTTTAACTTCAAAGGCTGTGTGTGTACACAAAACAGTGAAAATGAAACCCAAAGGTCAGGTATCACTACGAACTTATCGCTTAAAATATCGCAAGTTACACGAGCATCTGTCCGTTTTAATTAACTAACTTCTACATTTTAATTAATTAAAAATTTTATATAAGATCTGAATCAAAAACTTTGAGATGAGATCTTTACTCAGTCTCACACTTATTTCTATTTACTTGCCACGAAGTCGTCAGCACTGCGCTGTATAGCGAATAAATACCTCAAAAGTGCTACATTGAAAGCTCATTTCACTTTGATGTTCTATCTGGTGCAGCTAGTAAAACAGACGGTAAACTAATATCCATCTTATTATCTAGATTTGAAAATATATTCCACTACAAGTTTCCAGAACCTCTTACGTATTCCATCTGCCAAGGACCGCTATACGTTTTCGTTATTAAAGATAATAGAACTGTAATATTACTTGTTGTTTATAGCAATAACTATAAATAAATAGTGAGCTTAATATACACCCATGGAAAATTTTGAGATACGCAAAAAAAAGGTTGTATTTATCGTACGTACTGGCCACAGACATTAGTAAAGGCTATTAAAAAGAAAAAGTTTTGAAATGATTTATTTTTCGAAATTCCTTTATTTTTACATTTCATACTGTAAATTTGCCAACTTTAGAATTTTAGTTTAAATTTAAATTTTTACTTTGACCGACTGTTTGTGTGAATGTTACTGCAAATAAAACAGAGAATGTCAAATCTGAACACCACTCAAGCAGCTGGGGCTGTTATTTTAATTGAAACTGGACACACCTACAAACATGTGGCCCAAATATTAGGAGTATCAAAATCTGTAGTACACCGAGCTGTCAAAAGATATCGGCATACCGAACAGAACAGAAAACTGTGGCCAGAGATGACCGGTTCATCGTTACCAGGGTGCTTAGAAACCGGACCTTAATTTCTTCTGGGGTTATGATACACACAAGACGAAATGGAGTAATGGATGGTCTTACACCGCCACCGTACGACTTCCATGATACAACTCGCACCATAATCATCACCATCATCATTACAGTTGATCACAAGTCCTGATCATGGTTCTGAGCCTTGTGCATCTGTTAAATTCCTGCATCTCTTACCGGGTGAACACTTCATCTAGTGTGTGCTGCTTCGCTTCGCTTTGCAGTACGGCTGCCACTCAAGAAATATATATATATATATATATATATATATATATATATATATATATATATATATATATAGAGAGAGAGAGAGAGAGAGAGAGAGATACAATAAGGGTGACAAACGACCACACAGTCCACCTGATGGTAAGTGGATGCTGTGGCCCACAGACATTTACATTTATCCTCAATCAAGAATCAAAATGCAGATGCAATGCCACCCCTGAGGACTGAGAAGGAATGCCTCATTCCCAGTAAAAAGGTCTAGGGTTCTCTAAACTGACCATACGATACACAGCAGTATTGAACTGCTATTTTAGGCTGGTATTCTGTGAGAGCGTGGTCCTACCTCGGTCCACAATATAGCTACAGCATGGCTCTACCACGTAAAAACTATCTTACAATAATTAAAAAAAAAAACTATATATTTATTCTTCAAGCATCAATATAACTTCAGCTTACTGGTCCGTTGTGATATGTCGGTTTTTTTTATTACATTAAATATTCTTTAACCAATTTCGGGGGAAACTATGAGCATTATTAGCAAGCGTTTATCAGATTAAAATGGCATCGTTAGGGTTACTTGACTTCAATTTTATTGAATTTGTCACCTTCGGATAAAATTATAGCGTTAACAAGACAGAGAGGATATTGAATATTAAATAAATTATAAATTATATTCACATATTTAAATAGGTTAGATACGTTTTATAATAAAACGTACTTAATTAACATTACCGGTTGTGGCTAAACGTGTAGAGGCGGTGTAAGAATTTCGACTACCTCTAGTGTCGTAAGAGGCGGCAGAAGGGAACTGAAAGAGGAAATGATCAGCAGCATGTTGGTGATAACAATTCAATATTGTAAAAACCTGCTGTTGCCAACCCACCTGCTAAGCTTGGCAATGAGGGCATCCACGACATTTTCTGCCACCAGGGCGGCGCCACCAGAAAGTGAGGTATAATTTGACAGATTACATAGCGGGGAAGTTAATTTGTTCGGAAGATATAAAAGTTATTGTTTCTTTCTGTACTATTAGCAATATTTTATATTAATAACATTAAAAATAAATAAACCAAACCACAGATATTCATAAAAGTAGAAAAATAAAAATAAAGAACAAACCACTGACGCATTGTTTTGCGTATTGATATAATACTCTAAAAACTAAACTTTTATTAAAAAACAACTTCTCAATTAAGTTACATTGTGTAACAAAAAACTTTACGTCAGAGTCAACTGACTAGAGAGTCAACTTTGACGGCTCCGTGGCGCAGTGGCTTAGCAATGAGTTGTTACGCTGGGGGCTGCGGGTTCGAATCCCGCACGGAACAAGTATTTGTATGGCCTACAAATAATTGTTCCGGGTCTGGATGTTTGTCCTCGTGCAATTTATGTTTGTAAACTGCCTCCACGACACAGGAGAAAATCCCAGTGTGGGGGTAACGTATTTTTTTAAAAATAAATAAATAAATAAATAAACTAGCGATATCTGGTGAGCAGAAAATTATTAGCCCTCATTATGACAAAATTCTCTTTATGAAGCAAACTATGGGGGAGGCCTATGACTAGCAGTGGACTTCTATAGGTTGTAATGGATGAATGGATGGATATATTATAAATAAATCCATCCCACAGCAAGGACCAGCTAACTCCCAACAGGATTGGGTTCTGAATCAACAGAATTTTAAAATAAGTTAGGGGTGTAATTTCTGTATCTCTATTATATAAAATGAGTTGCACTCAGCAACTCATAGCTACAGCATTTATAGGATATGTTTTACCTTGAGGTCTAGTATCATTCTGAGGAGCAACAGTTATTACAAATCTTTTATCTGCTATTCCTTATTTGGGAACAATATTAGTAAATTGAATTTGAGTGTGATTTGCTGTTGATAATGCTACTTTAACTTGTTTTTATTAATTTCACTTTTTATTTCCATTTATTATTATTAACTATAATTTATTTTATTATTATTATTTATAACTCATTCTTGATTGCAAACGTAGCAGAGAACAAATGTTTATCATTAACAGCAGTAGATCTTAATATCTTCAACGTGAGTAATATACAAGGAAAATCATTCGATTTCTATATTTCTTGGGTATTAAATATACTGCAGTGTACTAAAACGGCAAAGGCCGGCAAAACACACCTGCCATTCCCTGGTGTCGCAGATGTTCATGGGCGATGTTTAATAGCATTATAAGTCCATCGTTAAGAGCTTCTATTAAGTAAATTCGTATTTGTAGCAATAACATGCTACTGTGTATTATGATAGTTAACCGTGTTTTGACCCGTTATTCGAATTTAGGACCGAATTCAGTTGAAATTCAACGAAAACCGAGAAACACAGTTAGTCGCCGAAAAACACAAACAACAATGTAGTAATCGGGTATATTGAACTTTAAAACCAGCAAAAAACCCAGCGGGACTTCTATTTTCAAAGTAAAATTATACAAAAAAAAATACAAGTTGTACAAACTAGAAATAGTTTTAACGCGACCACCTCATTCCCAGGGATTATTATCAACCATGTATTCATTTATATGTATTATAATAACCCTTTTAAACAACTTTTGTTTAATAATATATTTAAACTTGGTAATAGAGAGACCTTGTATATTATCGGGAACTTTGTTTTAATAGCGTATGATACATTGCCCCAGGTTAACCGTAGTCACAGTGTAAGAATTCCGAATACCTCATATCTTCCCGCGGGTGTCGTCAGAGACAACCGAGGGAAACTGAAACAAGAAATGAGCAGAAACATTTTCGTGATATCATACTTCAAATTATAAAAAAAAAACTACGGTTGCCAACCAATAATGAATGTATGAGTGGACAACTTAAAAATAAATCTATCCCATTGCAAGAATCAGCCAACTCCTGACAGGATCCTGAGTTCTGAATTGATCGAATTTTAAAATAAATTAGGGGTGTATCTCTATTACACAAAATGGCTTACACTCTGCAACTCATTCGTTGCAATTAAACGTAGCGTAGAACAAACGTATAATACTATATTATCTACATCTTGAGAAATATAGAAGCAAAATGATTTAATTATTTTCTGGGATGTAGATATACTGAAAAAATACCGTACAATTGCATTCCCCCTATTGTTGCAGATGTTCATAGACGACGGTGATAACTTACTATCAGGTAAGCTGTATGATTGTTTGCCTCCTCTTTCATAAAAAAAAACATCAGTTTTCGAAAGGAATCGAATATTGTTGCTCAACGACCCATAAAACATCAATCGTTAGATAATCATCGACAATTAGAAATATCCAAAAAATCTGAATGCCAAAAATGTGGTTTTTTTTTTTAATTTGAAATAATCAAAACACCGTACAACTAAACAAAATTTCCTTTCATTTGAAACTTTAAATAAAATACTATTTGGGTTAATCCTTCATCGATAAGACTAGTCGATTCCTCCCTCACGAGTAATTAGGCACCCTCTTCGATGTTACATCATAGCGCCACTAGATGGTGTTGACGTTAATTGATGACCGTAGGAAATGGCGCGGAAGCGACAGGTTTACTAAATTGTCCTGTCACTTTAGATGCTCATGGCCTTGTAAATAAAAGTAGCAGACTAGAAAATCGAAGGTTCAATTTTAATGAACCTGGTAAATGGACTATGAAAGTGTTTTTAACTGAGAAATGTGTTTTTAAGTGATAAAAAACCGGTATTTCTTTATGAATTAAACATAATAAAATAAATTATAAAAGCAACATTTCATCAACTTTAGTAAATGTATTTTAGTCTTTTTCTACCGACTTCAAACAGGAGACGGTACTCAATTCGACTGTATGTTTTTTTATGTGTGTTACCTCATAACTTTTTACTGGCTGAACCGATTTCGATGATTCTTTTTTATTTGAAAGCTAGTCTTTCACATTTGGTCTCATATAAATTTGATCTAGGTCTGACCAATAGTTTTTGAGTTATTCTTAATAATTTATATCGAAGTCGGTTGTACAAAATTTTTAATTTTAATTTATTCATCTTATAATGAATAACTATAACTATAACTATTATAATGAATAACTATTAAAAAAAACTATATTTCTTTTCTGAAATATTATACAGATTTTAAACTAGATTCCCTTCTTTCCTTAGGTAATACTTAATAGATGATATTATATTAATATATTAATAAAAATTGTGGTAGCTCAGGGGCCCAGCGCTCGTCGTAATTTTCACAGTACGTGAGCAACCCGGGTTCAATCCCCGCCGGCACCAATGAAATTGTTAATTGCAATTTTAAGTGCTTATTTAGCACGTGCTCAGCGGTTTAGGAAAACATCGCACCGTGAGTAAACTCGCATGTGTGAGAAATAATAAAGAAATATATTTTGAAGACTTGTGAAGTCCGCCAACAGGCATTGGGGCCGCGCGGCGAACACTTCCTTGGCTTAAAACGTATGTAGACTAAAACTTTTTTACTTTTTTCTCAATAAAAACATCACGAGGATATTTCTACATACTACAAACAGTGACTTAGCTATGCAACCAAGAGCCCCGGGGCAAAAATTAAATTGGGGTCCTATTTGAACTAAACTAAACACTTTGAATGTGCAAAATTACTTCATCATCAGCTCCTTTTCGCCCGCTGCACGGCATAATTAAGCTAAGCTACTATGTAGTATGTGTAATGTAGCAGATAATATTTAATCATACTTCCAACTATAATAAAAATGTTACTCTTGGCTTGGCTTAAAATTTAATATATTATATAATATAAAATATTCTAGTTTCACATATTTAAATGGTGAATGTCCACCTTTTTAAAGGGTGTCATTTCATCGTGTTTCTTAGTATAGATAGGAAACGTGCTCATCCATTAAATTCCATCTCCAAACCTTACTTTTTCATTGTTGACATCTTTTTTCCTGTTAATCAAATTAAGTTTCGCCTGTAGCTCACCAATTTTTCTGAAATGTTCGGTCATATCCATCATAGTATTATTACGAAAAGCATTGCATATGATGCTCCGGTATTGGTCAGGAACATAAACTGTATCATGTTCACTGAGGACTTTTTCTATCCTACTAAAATTAAGATCCTAATTTAAATAAGAATGGCCAACTTCAGAAAACTTGTGATCGATTACTTTGAAATATCCTTTTCTTCATCATATTTGTTTTGTTAACTTTGATCCATAAATCTAAGAAGTGCGCTTGCGACTTCATCACTTCCACGATCCGCTACATCTTTAGTCCATGTACAACAGACGGCTTTTACCTTTTGATGTTGTCAGTTTTGGTAGTCCTGGGTTGGTCGATATTCATAGCTTTATAATAACAGCAGCGTAATAATTTGCTTCGGTGGTTTGGCCATGTAGAAAGAATGAATAAGGAAAGAGTGACAAAGCAAATTTATGTTGCAGAGGTGAACGGCATAGTCGGGAAGGGTCGCCCTAGGCGAAAGTTTATCGACCAAATTGGCGATATATTAAAAATGGGCCAAATCAAGAGTACCTTTAACCGACGAGCGTGTATGCGTAGGTATATGGATGTGGAGGAAGCGAGAGAGGTGTGTCAGGATCGTGCCAAATGGATGCCAATCCCTCTGGGTGACAGGCGTGAGTGTTTATGTATGTATGTATTTATGTAATAATTTGATTTATGTTCGTCATTAGATTCTCCAGCATCGCAAAAAGCACACATATCACTCTAAGCTCCGTACCCACATTGGATATTACTGGTATTACTCCACAGTTTTACTCTTAAACGAGTAAAAATCAACTTGTGCACCGCAAAAGTCACAACTCGAAGGCTCGCATCGAACCAGCTCGTTGGAATTAAATATAATGTAATTCCTTCGCACCTAATCGAAGCGAGCTGTCAAGCTTGACTCGGTCGTATGGACGTATATGTACGTGTCCAAACGAGAAACGTGTCGAGCGTCAGTCCGTCATTGTTGAACGTTGATAAAACACGTGTATAATCAGAAATAGATTTAAGAGTTTATTCCAAAGGAGTTATCGAGAAATTTATAAAATTGTATAGTCATTGCGATTATTTATGGAAATCAAGTCAAAATATTACTTTAATAAGCATAATCAAAATGATATAGTTTACATGGTTATAATCAGGGCTTACACTTTTATACCTATTTGTTCCTTTTATTTTCTTCAATTCTTTTATAATTAAGAATTGCGAGACTTGTTAAATGCAGCCACTGTCTCCTTTGTTGAACGACTCCTTTTGACTCAAATGGTTCGGTGAATAATACTATGAGCGTCGCGCGTCGCTCGATAGATAATTAATGCTAAATGTGTGAACGAAAGACCGTGCCGAGATTTTTAATTGACGTGTTTAATCGATAGAGTAAAACCGTATATGAGTACAGAGCATTACAGTAGTGATATAGTTTTTCTTAGTGTGTAATTTTGTGTTAAGGCTCTGTATTTTTAGAACTTCTGAAAAAAAATACCTGAAACCTGTGAGCTTAAAAAAATATTTATGAACAACAAATATTTAAAAGATTTATGTTAACCAAGAACAGCTTCGTAAAGATAATATAGATTGCAATGCAATTAAAACTTATTAGAAGGTCGAACCTTGGTTTGGATCACTATTGCATAGAGATAAGTAGTAAAAATATTAGTAGGGAAAACCAATAGTATATATATATTAAGAATAACAACTAATAAAGTATGTGGGCCACAGCATCAACCCACCATCAGATAGATTGCATACTTTTTGTCATATAAAAAAATTTAAATTATTTTAATTATAGGCTGCATCCAACTACCTACTTCCTCCAGGTCCTACCAGGTCATCATTCCATCTTGCGGGCGCCATCCTACACCGAAACTTTCTTTACGTTGTCGGTTCTTCGAGCTTTATGCTTCCTTCATTTATTATTCCTTTATTATTCCTTCCACCACTTCATCTTACTCATCCGTAGGTCGATGGACGCTGGTGGATTAAGACCGCTAAGATTAGCTTTCTTTAAGAAAAAACCTACGTTCAGCAGTGGACTTGTGAAGAGTTGTAATGATGATGATGATAATCCTACGAGATGTATTAGCAACAAGAGGGTTATATTAATATTCTTTCCCCGCCATTTTGTGGTTAAAATAATTATAGCTACGAGTTTGAAAGTAACGAATTTTCCGCAGCCACATCTCCATTGTACTTAAGAGTTTTTGTGTGGCTATCCTCTTTGTACTTTCCATTTCTTTTATTTACTTCGCGTTCATTAAATCTAATGAGGCCGCGTATTTGTTCGTAAAAGTTTAACATGACTGCCGTTGCGCCGTGCGTTGACTTTTTGTACAATCAGTGGTACGATAGGTTATTATATGAATAATATATAGTCCAATTTGCGTATAATATATCGTAATTTGCGTATACTATAGCGTAATTTACGTATCTATATTAATAGTATTTATTTAAGTATGGTCATCCATTCATCTATTACAGCCTATAAAATCCACTGCTGAACATAGGCCTTCCCCACAGATTACTTAGTATGAGGGGATTCTGCAATAGTTGTCATGGCAACCACATTTTTATTATTTTTATTTTATTTATTTTTTTATAGCATAGAGTGACAAACGAGCACACAGTCCACCTGATGGTAAGTGGATACTGTGGCCCATAGACATCTATACATTTATCTTCAATTAAGAATCAAAATGCAGATGCGTTGTCACCCTTGATGACTAAGATGGAATGCCTCGTTTCCAGCAAAAAGGGTCTCCGGTTCTCTACACTCATCATTCGAAACACAGCAGCGTTAAGCTGCTATTTTACGCTGGTATTCTGTGAGAGCGTGGTCCTTCCCCGGTCGAGCCGACCCATTCGTGCTACAACTATACAATTAATATAGCTGCAGCATGGCTCTACCACGGCAATTTGTTATAAGCAAGCTGAACTGAAAAGCCCCTCTCCTGTTTCAGTTCCCTCTGTTGTCTCTACAACACCCACGGGATGATATGGAGAAGTGGATATAATTACACCGCCACTACACGATGGCGGTTTAAAAATATTAACCTTTATTTTTTGTTTTGTTATGTTTGTATATAGTATAGTGTATGTTTGTATGTATTAGCTGTTTGTACTTTGCATCCGTATCTGGACGTAGACTGGTGGAGAACGCCTAGTGGCATTACGCCCGCCTCTTTTTAAATCTAAAGTTGCAGCCGTTATGCGTCCCACAGGCCTCTTTTCGTTGAGAGAGTTTTAGGGCAAGGAAATGTCCGCCGCGCTCAATGCGTGTTGGCGGACTTTTTATGTCTTCGAAATATTTTTATTGTGAATGGTGTGCAAATAAAGCTTAAACAAATAAATACAATATATTTAAATTAAACTAGTTTTACGGATTTTATCGCGCTCAATTAATTTTTCTTTCGATCTACGCAGAAGAAACAAAAAAGATATTTAAAATGTGAAGGTAGGCGGGCTAACTATGACATCGGGACGTCAAATATCTCAGGTCCCCCCGTGACCATGAAATGAAAGGTCGGGAAATTAAACGTTAAAATTAACCGCGATAAAATCTGTATAATTAGTTTCATTTAATGTGTAGTATTGGTGTAAATATAAAAAAAAAACACTAAATACAATATAATATGCACAAGAGAGATTTAATAATTTTATTCATAAAAATAATTTTCAAATTTGTTGAAATATTTTCAGGAAACATGGTGAAAAGTGGTTGATTGTTTACAGATGCAAGAAAAAAAATCACCATATACGAAACATGGACAATCATTATGATTATAAGAATACTAGCTGTTCCCCGCGACTTCGTCCGCGTGTAATTTATAACGCTTAGATTTAATAGGTTTTAATTTTTTTGCGCGGATCCCTAATTATTTTTCTAAAATAAAAGTAGCCTAAGCTACTCCTTTTAACTATATCAGCTATCATCCAGTGAAAGTCCTGTCGAAATCGGTCCAGCCATTTTGGAGATTAGCCGGAACAAACAAACAAAATTTTTTTTTTTGTTATAAATACCCCTAATTTTTTTACTGGCTGACCAGGCAGACGTCGTTCTGTCCTTTCCGACGACCATTTTGCTTTCCTAAAAAAAAAATCGTGAAATTAGCAATAAAAAATTGAGGGTCACTTATCGGGATAAAACCTATCCTATCTCTCAAGTTCTACCAAACTGCACACAGTGTGTAAAATTTCATTGAAATCAGTTCAGTAGTTTAGGAGGTCATCGGGGACAAACAAGGTGACACGTAATTTTTATGTATAAAGATTATAACAAACATTTTCTAAACTTGACATTCTAAAGTTAAAGTGTCTGATACTTCTAACGTTTTTTATCGTTACAATTATCTTTTTTGTACTCTTGCAAATTTTCCATTAAAGGATCTATTTAAAGTCTAGCTTGGCTACGGAAACTTGTAAGATATTTATGTAAGTAGCCTTGCAACAATTATTATTAACGGTTTTAAAAATATATTTTAATTATTCTACTTAATGAACAATGTTGATTAAGACCTATAGTATCTAGGTATAAATAATTAAAAATAATATTTAGTATAGCATTCCTGTCTATATCTATTAATTAATGATGAATGACTTTAACTGTAATAAACTCATTTCTTTCTTTCTTTATTTTATAACATATTGAAGAAAAAAACTAGCGTAGTTAAACCTATACATTTCTTTATTTACCGATAACATTTAATTATTTTGAATCTTTTTAATATATTTTCACAGTATTTGAAATAGTGTTGAAGCTCCATAAAGTTCTGTAGCAATTTTAGCAAAATGGAACACTTAAATATATAGGTATGTTATCTCGAGTTCTGCCTGCCTGTCTGCAACAGAGGTTTATACGGGGTTATTTTGCAATATATGCTCAAATTAGCAGATAAGGTTCAGAATAAGTAATATGGGTGCGCCCATATTAAAAAAAATTGTTGAAAAAAAATTAATTAAAAAATGCTCAAATATTTTGTCCACTTTATATTTTAAATTTAAAATATTATTTGGTAATGTATTACTTTATTTAATCGCGTATATTAACTTCAGTCTCCCCCCACCCCTCCCCCCCGTGACCATGGTTGCTGTAAAGTATTCGAAACGTCGAGAATTTAAAATAAGTTAACCTTAAACTGTGAGGTCTCACAGACCTTTCGCATGTGCTGATTTCTTAAAATTACATATTTACCACCACCCCCCGCGGGTATGCGTGTCCGTCTCAGTAGCTTCTACGCCTCTAGTTAGCTTGCTACATATATATTTATCTATGCCTCTAGTTTAGTCGCTAAACGCTCGATGAAGAAGGAGGTTGTGTCGTCCAGTACCATAAACGTAAGTTACACGTATTTAAAGTTTAGACATGAGAGACCCCATGTCCATATTCCTGAAGAAACAATATTATACCACCTTTTACTTTTATTTTCGATTTTAGTCGTTTAAAATTACTGAAAATAGTCGACCAAGTTCTTCCGGGTCAAAACAACCATTAGAACAAAAAAGTGCAGTACAAAGACTGACAAAAAAATTGCGTTTAGATGTTCCGTCTTCTGGTGATATTTTTTCCAATTCTTGACTTGAATGGTACGAGTATCAATGCTAGCATATTATATGCTCCAAAATATGGAAATCAACTGAAGTGTGTTTATAAAGAAATTAGCTCGTTCTCTAGTAGTCCCGCATATGCGTTATATATCTTGACCAAAGGATTACCAAGAGAATTGAGAATCACAATAAAGCGCGTTTTAGGTGGTGACGAGCCTCCAAATGATATCCAAGCTGAAGAAGAAGAGCAAGGGAAGAGAAATGTGTAGTGTAATCTGCAATTCTCAAACCCCCTATGTAAAGCATGCCAATAATTATAGGGTAATTAATTCTCCGTCAGTTTTTTTTTCATTTGCATTTCAGAATGAACATTGTTGTTTTTTTAACTGAAAATTTGTAAGATATTAAGAAATAAATATATGTTACGTTGATTTATAAAATAAATAATAAGTTAATAAAACTTTATGTGATCTCAGTGCCAATTAAGACTGAAAAGTGCCTTTTCTTGATTTTTTTTATAATTATTTGTATTTTGTAATTAGTGTTTCTCATATCTATATAAAATCTTATTATTTACAATCCAAGAATCCATTCTAAATTCTGTTTCATTTATTTATTTGCACAATTAATATCAAATGACCCTAAACAATGTAGGAGTTCATAGTTAAAAGTTAATATACGATAAAATCCGTAAAACTTAGTTTAATTTAAATAGAAGTTTATCACTGAGACCACTGAGACAGTTATATAATGCGGTTACTTAACATTTTAACGTGGTAGAATCATGTGACAGATATACTCGTAGCTGTAGCACGAATAGGTCGGCTCCTTACCTTTTTCCTTTTTTTTTTTTAAATCTTTACATCTTTTAGTTTGGTTCAGAACTACAACATTTCTTTTAAACCCATAACTCTTACCGTTTCCCTTCCCTATATACGTCCGAGCGTATAAACCCTTAAAGATCTTAAATCACGACAAACCATTTCCGTGCCAGAGAGAAAAAAGTAATTAAAGTTAATGACACCAAATTAACGGGAAACACAGTGGAGTACAGGGTATGGCTATCGCTATTAACAAGACACATATGGCGGTTAGGCGGTACGCAACTTAGGAAATTCTATACCGAATTAAAATGTTTTTTTTTGTTGCAGAATCTAGACAAATAAAAAGTCTACTGTTCAACATATGATGGAGCCATTAGGAGGCCTCCATGTATTATATTAAAATTTAATACTATTCGTTAATAAAATATATAATATGTGTATATTATTTAATATTTATATAAAATATTTTAATTTTATATATTAATTTCTCCCGGCAGTTAACTGAAAATCGCAACGATTTCTTTAATTTATTTATTTTCAACTGTTTCGGTTTTCTTGTCATAGGTCCATTGCTGAATATAGGCCACCCCACAGATCGTCTCATAAAGGAGGTTTTACCATAGTTGTCATCCGCAGTTTTTATTACTATTTTCAATAGTTATTGGGAAGATGATGCTATCGATTTTCTGTTTCAGTATCCCTCGGTCGCCTCTTAAGACAACCATGGGATGGATGATATGGGGTAGTGGATATTCTAACGCCCTTACTACTTGACGACTATTCCATCTATTTTCATATATCTATATGTTTGTTTTACTACAGACCTTAAAAATTATAATATCAATTGAATAGAGTGCCAAATACCTCATTATTATAGACAACTTTGAGGAAAACCTTGTCAGTTTAAATTTATCAAATAGACAGAGCGTTATTTACGAAGGGGAGGAAAACATAAAATGTAATCAACGAATGCCAACCTTCGCGGATAAAACCTTACTACTGGCCTTCTTTGTATGTGAAGGCGTTGGTGAATATGATAATGGTTTTAAAAGTACGTAGATTTCTTAAACTACCTCTGCTGATTATTTACATATTGAGATTGAAAACACAGATTATTTTTCTTTTTTTTAAAAACGTTACCATCACACTGTGATTTTCTCCTGTATCGTGGAGGCAGTTTACAAACATAAATTGCACGAGGACAAACATCCAGACCCGGAACAATTATTGGTAGGCCATACAAATAATTGTTCCGTGCGCGATACAAACTTGCGGCCCCCAGCGCAACAACTCATTGCTAAGCCACTGCGCCACGGAGCCGTCTATATACATATTCTACATTTTGCTATATTGCATTGACTGTCTCGTTGTTAAAGTGGTTGAAAGAATGACTGCCGTCTATGTGATCCCGGGTTCGGCTTCAGTTCGTTAGTGTTTCAACTGATGGTAAGTGGATGCTGTGACCCATAGACATATATAACTGTCTTCGATTAAGAATAAGAATGCAGATACAGCAGCTTAGCTGCTATTTTAGGCCAGTATTCTGCGAGAACGAGTTGTTCCCCGATCGAGCCGACCCATTAGTGCAACAACTATAGCTGTGGCATGCCATGGCTCCTCTACCACGTATAAAAACAAAAAAGTATATGTAAGTATTTTATATATCATGTTACAATCATAATATATCTTACCTATATTACGGCTCGACGGGGGTAGGACCACGCTCTCACAGAATACCAGCGTAAAATAGCATTTTAATCTGTTGTGTTTCGTTTGGTGTGTGTATAGAACCGGAGAACATTTTTACTAGAAACGAGACTTTTCATCTAAGTCTTCAGGGGTGACAACGCATCTGTATTTTGATTCTTAATCGAAGATTAATGTAGATTTTCATGTGCCACAGCATCCACTTACCATCAGGTGGACTGTGTGCTCGTTTGTCACCCATATTGTATAAAAAATACAACACTAGAGTCGTAATGTGGTGTAATTTAATAACAAATGCTTAGTCACAAGTAGAGACCATTTCTCTAATGTAATGTACTTAACAAATAGCTGGCCTCTTGAAGGCTATTTATTCTGTAAATAAAATACACCGAGCTCGTTACCTTTGCCTTTGACATCAAAACGAGCACCTAAATACCTTTTTCATAATGTTAACTCGATCCACTTTTTTACGAGTTTTCTTCTCAATCATTCTCAAAAGTCGACGGCTCAATTGACTTCAAAGCTTTTAATCTATAATCAGCAAAATTGTACGTCTATATGTTCGCTCTATATTTAAAAAAAACATCTACTTTTTACACATCATCAACATCATCATCATTACAGCTTATCAATCACAAATCCACTTCTGAACATAGGCCTCCCACAAGGACCCCTCGAACAGGTTCCCACGTTGTCGTGGCTGTGAGGGGGGGGGGGAACTTAATACCCGCGGCTTGGTCACCCGCGGTGAACAAAGAGGAAAATACTTGGCTGGCCCGTGTTTTAGGGCCGGCCCGAGCTGGCCGCTGGGCTTGGCGAGCCCACTTTGGATATGTTGGCGGACTGCGGCTAGAGGGGTGTCCTCTTCCCCTACCGCTGGCCGAGGTAGATCCGTGGACGAAGAGGAGTGTTGGTATGGCGATGCGCCACTCGCCGTACCCTCTGCAACTCTGACGAGAGGCTGCCATGGAGCGGCCGGCGCTAGTGGGGCCGCGGATGTGTGCGAAAGCCTTCCCACGGCCCTGCCAATATGCGGCAAAAGTAGAACACGACAGGGGTTTTAGTCGGTGCAAGTCCGACATAACCCGTCCTTGCCACCGCGAGATGGTAGGCGTAGGCATTTCCCCAAAGGCCTCCCACAAGGAATGCCATCAAGCACGATACACGAGACACCTTTATCCACCGACTTCCTGTAAGTTTTCACTCTATCTATATATCAACGCAACCCACACTTCGGTTACCTGCAGTAAAAATATATATAACCTGTCGGAAATATCTGCGAACCTCGCTGGAATGCGCTTCCCCTCGCGCTTCCCCGCACCTCCGCCCGTTATCGTCTATCCAGTACCGTTGCCATCTCTCCATATTGCATGACGTCATCAAGCCAGGTTCGCAGATATTTCCGCCTGTTATCGTCTATCCAGTACCGTTGCCATCTCTCCATATTGCATGACGTCATCAAGCCAGGTTCGCAGATATTTCCGACAGGTTATACTTAAGTGGTTCTAAATCGCTTATTAATCAATCATTTTAATCAATTTTCAATATGGCGTCTCGCCGATTACGTTGAAGAAAAAGACAGACTACTGTAAAGTGTCATATTATTAGGTACATCCGACGCTGTCAATCTTTTAATAGTAATTTATGAAACAATATAATATTACTAATCCCTGATAGTGATTGCGTTCGATTTAATAGCGAATATAAAGCGCGAGGAACGGTACGTCTGTGAAAATTTACGTCCACGGCATTGGGAGCCATTATAATAATTAACAACCTCTTTTGAAATGATTATGTCAAACGTCATTTTGGAACGAAGTTCCTTATCGGACGGTACGGGTTTAGCGGGTGGGAGCTAGGCGACAAAAGTATAAGATTTTTACGTCACTACCCCTTGTGTCGTAGTGTAGACGGCCTTGGCGGCGAAATAAGGAAGTGAGATGGAATAATATCCATCTCCCTCGCACTTTTTCTTATCTTGCCATGAAAGAAATATTATTTTATTTCAAATGATAGACGCTAATAATTCATTTATTTGTATTTGTTAATTAATAATATAATACCTACGTTTATCAATAATAATATACTACGCAAGGAACTTCGTTCCAACCGAGTGTTCCACGACACTCAGGCATTTTTTTAATATATATTTATATAGAATAAGGGAGACAAACGAGTTCACAATCAGCCTAATAGTAAGTGGATGCGTGTGGCCCATAGATATTTATCCTCATTTAAAAATTAAAATACAGATGACTAAGATGGAATGCCTCGTTTCCAGTAAAAAGGGTATTCAGTTGTCTATACTCACCATACGAAACACAGCAGCACTAAGCTCCTACTACCTACGTTACTACGTCCTACCCCAGTCGAGCCGACCCAATATTGCTACAATCATAATATACCTAGCTGCAGTGTGGCTTCACCACGTACAAAATGATTTTCACGTACGAATTGTATTTCTAAAGGTAAATTTATGTAGCTTTAAAACCAGTCAACAAAGCAATATATGAAAAAATGGATATTTAAAACCTGTTCTATATTTAATTGCCTATATTATTAATTAAATACCTGGCTAAGACACCATTTTTGGAATATCTCATTTAAGTTTTACTTCTTACATTTGCTTTTTTAAATCTTAATGTTTTTTTACCTTTATAAATGTATGTTAACATTTTTATGTTGGGGCCCTAGGTTAGTTTAGTTTAATAACTTCAAGTCGCTAGCGTGTTCTAAAATTAGCGTTGCAGTTACTGCTTTGTGGTTTTCATTACTTTTGTGCTCAGTAGACGCCATTTTAGTTATTTAAATGGTTTGTTTGCGTCGTTTTAATTAATATTTATATTTGGAACTATTTTTTTAATTAACATAGAATATTTACACTGTTACAGTTTTACAATTTGCCAAACTCAGCAGTTTGTTTGCAGAAAAATGCTCTCTTACTTTATAAAATGCATAAATAGCTTGATACAAACACATTGCATTAGCAAGCACGCATTTGTATTGTAACAGTTTTGGGAATGAGGGTAAAAAATAATTAAAAATTAAAAATTTTGTACAACCGATTTCAATATAAATTATTAAGAATAACTTAAAAACTATTGGTCAGACCTTGATCAATTTATATGGGACCACATGTGAAACACCAGCTTTCAAAAAAAAAAGAACCATCAAAATCGGTTCACCCAGTAAAAAGTTATGAGGTAACAAACAAAAAAACATACAGTCGAATTGAGTAACGGCTTCTTTTTGAAGTCGGTAGATAAAAGGAAATACGAACAAATGAAGGTAGAATGGTAATCTACAATTTGTTTTAGCAATAAAAAGTATCGCACAGGCGACAAAGAGGCATCAGTCTGTAATTATACGAGTCTCACTGTCGTCATTATGCCCGTTGGCGTATTCTACTAGTATAGGCAAGGAAGATCGTGTTGCTGAGAGGCTGCCCTGTGTTACATTGAGATGGGTAGTGATGTTGTTGGTTTACATACTTTGGTGTTATCATGTAATTGGTTCCTGATAGTAAGCAGGGTTTGTTCCCGAGTAGTGGTCTTGTATTTAAATAATTATGATAATCATTTCTAACATCAGAAATGTGATGATAATCTTTGAATAGTGTGAGAGTTACTACGTTTGTGAAAGACTACGATGCGACTCGTGTATCATATTATGGTCTTTGTATTTATGTTAAATGTCGTAATGAAGTCTGTTGTCCTATTTACGAAATTGACGAATCATTAAAATGTAGAGTGAAAGTTTACAAGTGAAATGTTTAAAGCCAAAAGTTAAATCCTTTTCTTTAATTTTATTATATTCGTGAAAGCCTATAATGCGCCTCGAGTTGAGGCCTTTGTTTTTATGTTAAGTGTCGTAATAAATTTTGCTGTCCTATTTCCGACATTGATGTACTATTAAAATGTAAAGTAAAAGTAAATGCTTTAAGCAAAAAGTTAAATAGTTTTGTTCGCTTTGTATTGAGGGTACTTGCAAATACTTTTGTTATTTCTTAACGTAGCCAAATCTGTTAACAAATATTGTAACAAATGTTTGAGATATTCTAGATGAGTTTATAGTTTGCATCCAGTGGAAATCGAATTTGTTCGAGATTTGTTATAATTGATAGTGTATGCGAAATATGATTAACATGGGCTACATTATAAAGATCGAAATGTTGAAGCGATGTAACAAAATAAAGGATTAACTTTAACGTGGTATCAATTGAAATAATAAGTAGCCATTTTATATTCTAAGGCTGCGCTGAGCTCGTTCAAGCTCAAGGAAGCGTGTTTTAGCAGCTCCACCCCATATAGGTATGCAGTATATAAGTATTGACTGTACCAGAGATATATAAATATCCCTGAGAAGACTTGTATGCATATCTCCTCGCTTTGTATCTGCTCTTGCCTTGGCACTACATGCCGCAATGTCTTGAAAATCCATGTATATTTACATATTCTTTGCGTGACGTGTTCAAGATGTGTATACCAAGACAATCTTTGGTCTAATAATACACCCAAGTATTTTACTTCTTTTACTTTATGCATAGTAGGGCAATGGCAATTTTGTCTATCTGTTGTACTCTTACAGTACTGTTGTATCTTTACCTCAAAATGGTCACGTTGAGTGTTGTTCCTAATGCTAAAACAAACATAACTACTTTAACAGTGTTTAGTGTAAGAATATTACAACACAGCCATTTTCCTATTTGCTCAAGACCCTTTTCTGCGTTCTCTTTAACCTTCTTCCAGGAATTCCCAGTAAATACAACTGCAGTGTCATCTGCGTAGGAGAATATCTTAGCGTTCTTGATTGTCATGTTACACAGATCATTTAAATATATTAAGAAAATTATGGGTCCAAGAACACTTCACTGAGGGACATCGAACGACACGTTTGTGCTCACACAAATAAACACTAAACAGTCGAAGTGGGGTTCCTCTAATACCGATCCGTTCCAGTTTGTGTATAAGGATAGTAAGAGAAACAGTATCAAACGCCTTTTGCAAATCTAAGAATGCTGTCATACATTTATTATGGTTATCTACTTCTTTAACTACCAACGAAATTAGTGCACAAACTGCGTCTTCAGTTGATGTTCCTTTCTAAATCCAAACTAAGAAGTAGATAGTATATCATATCTGTTTAAATACGACATTAGTGTTTAATAGTTTTTCGAGAATTTTGGAGATCGCTGGTAATTCAAATATAAGCCTGTAGTTGCTCACTTCATCTTTATCGCTAGTCTTGTAAATAGGGGTGATAATATATTGCTTTAAGAGAGCAGGAAATATTCCTTTTTCAAAGATGGGAATGATTTCAGTATTCGCATATTTTAGAAAAGTAGTTGGGATATTATCCCATCCCGGGGCACTTGCTAACTTAAAGTTCATCAAGATACTATTGACTTCATCCTGATAAGCGTGTATAAGACCGAAGGAATTTGGCTGAGATGGTAACTTATGTAGATAGGTATTCACGTCATTTACTTCAAGATTTACTTGTTCGGCAAGCTGTTTACCTGTATTAGCAAAATAGTTATTTACGGAATTCGCAGAGGCACTATAGTTCTCATTAATGCGAAGTAACTCTTTATTCAAGTTATTATTAGTTTTATTAGTATATGTGATATTTTTTTATATTTTTCTACAATCGTTTGTTATTTTTTACTGATTTAGCTAGTAAGTATCTCTCATAATTCCTTTTTAATTTTTAAAGAAGGTTGTTACAATAGTTCCTATACTTATCATTAGAAGGGTTACTTCGCGCTTTTTCTTGTAACTTACTACGGTTTTTGATGCATCGTAAAATACCGGGTGTTATCCATGGTTTCAAAATACGATAGTTTTTAGGTATATTTGTTACTATCGTGTGTTTTGTCAGGGAGTCTGTTATTTCATGTATTAATTTTTGTGTTACCAACGTAGGATCATCACATAATAATAACTCTTCTATATTTTTAGTTTTAAGGTGATTTAGAGCTTTATCGAAGTCAATGGAAGTTTTTGTTTTTATTGTCTGATGCTTAGGTTTAATCTTAGATAGTGAGAGGAGCGTTGCGAAATGATCCGTAGTAGTAGTACGCAAAACAGCTATTGATGCCAGAAATTTGAGTTTGCTGATGTTGAGCATGATGTGGTCTAAGCAGTTTATACCCAGAGTAGGGATAGTAGTAGGGGTAGATAGATAGTCTGTTTTTTTTTTGTTCATGAAATGTCTCAATTGGTTTGAGAGCAATGTTTATATTGATATCACCCGTTATCACAATATTTTTGGACGAATTCAAAGTATCTAAGTGTGCATTTAAAGTATTTATAAAGTCATCGGCATTCAAATTTGACGGAGACCTATAGACACATAGAATTGTAAAATATCGAGCTGTAGACATGACGCATGGGCTAAACGTATTTTTTTAATTTTGTGTTTCAATGTATGCTTCACATACTACCACCTCAACGTTCTGATTTAGCCGACATTCCATGTAATATGAGGAGTAATTATATAGCTGGGGTTTATTACTATTGATTCTACACTTCGTCAAAACAACAACATCCTTGTTAAATTTAAAGTTGGACAAAGTCAATATAAAGTCGTCAAAATTACTATATATGCTTCATATATTTTGAGTGATAATAGTAAAGTCATTCATTTTTACATGTATATGCTTACTTAGCTCAGTAATACCACATTGAAATGAGTGTGCCAACTCTAGTTCGTCTATTTATTGTAGTGTTTCTATTGTATCACTCATATATGTAAATATTTAAATAAAAATACGTCATCTCTATAAATCGCTTAAATTTTTGGATTTTAGGCAGTGTGTTGGGTGTAATTGTTTATTGTATTATTTGAAAGTAGAAGTGAATATTACAATTGCAAGCGAATGTATGTGTATTTGTATGGAGTGTAGAGGTTAGTGATGTTGAAAGTTGTGTGTGTGTGTGAGGATATGTGTAAGGCATTTTTAACTAAATACATAATTGAATATATGTGATAATGAAGATAATGAATCTGAAAGAAGCGAAAGAGGTATGTAAGGATCGTGACACTTGGCGATCTGTTCTCTCTGGCTACCCCGTCAGGGATTGTGCGTGAAGATAAGAAGAAGAAGAAGAATATATGTGTATAAGACAAGAGTCTATCGAACATATGAGAAGTAAACATAGCTTGTGATAGGTGCATAATGTATCAAACAAAAAATGATCAAACAACAGTATTAAAATTATGATGTAGATGCAGAAAGAAGGGTAGTACATCGAACCTTGGACATCTAAGACTAGTCATTTTTCCCGTAGAAGTTGATGGACTTGTGCTTCACTTTTTATCAGGATAATTGGAGATTGTTCATTTTGGTAATGGTAATCTCCAATTTGTTTTAGCAGTATAAAGTATCGTAAAAGCGATAAAAAGGCATCAGTCTGTAATTCTACGAGTCTCACTGTCGTTACTAAGCTCGTTGGTATATTCTACTAGTATAGGCAAGGAAGTTCGTGTTGCCGCGAGGCTGCCCTGTGTTACATTGTAATGGGTAGTGATGCTGTTGGTTTGCATACTTTGGTGTTATCACTTAATTGGGTCCTGATAGTAAGCAGGGCTTGTTAACGAGTAGTGTTCTTTTACTTAAATAATATTGAGAATTGTTTTGAAGTCGGCTCTTTACCGTTTCATAAGTTTAATAATTATATGATAATAGTTTAGTTTTACAATAATATACAATACAATACAATACAATACTCTTTATTGTATACCAAGGAAAGATTAATGACCTTTAACAAAAATAAACAAATATTTAAGGAAAAACAAAAGGCGACCTTATTGCTACATAGTAATCTCTTTCAGACATCCCAGATAAATAATTAAACCATAATCTATATTAAACTTATCAAAACCCCCGGAACAAAAAGAGCTGATGATCCTCAAACGGCTGAACAGATTTTCTTGAAACATGGCTAAGAACACTCTCAATTAAGGCAACTTTCAAACGAAACAAAATTAAATCAAAATCGATTCACAGGCCCAGATACACACTAAAAACGTATACGTGGAAGAGTTAAGCTGCAGCTATATTATGGTTGTAGCATGAATGGGTCGGCTCTTCCGGGGTAGGACAGGACCACTCTCTCATAGAATACCAGGGTTAAACTAGCAGCTTCATGCTGTGTTTCGTATGGTGAGTGTAGAGAACCGGAGGCCCCTTCTATTGCAAACGAGGCATTCCATATTAGTCCTCACAATGCATCTGAATTTTGATTCCTAATCGAGCATAAATGTAGATGTCTATTGGCCACAGAATCCACTTACCATCAGGTGGACTATGTGCTCGTTGGTCACACTTATCTTTATTCTATTAAAAAAACTTATAACACCCCTCTATTTCTATCGAGGGTTAAAAATAAAAGAAAGATTAACGTTTAAGATTCACTTAAATAAGAAAGGATACCAACTTATGCACTAAAAAGACAAAATAATTATGTAGGTCCGTGACCATAAATAAAAAGGGATGAAGAGTTTTAATGTTCGCTAAGATAAATAAAACGCCTTTATTGGATGGTGAACTTAAACCAGTTGATTCCGTATGTTTCTTTGATACCCAAATATGTACACAATAATGCAAGTGAATTGGGCCTCAGTGCGAAGGGCCGACATTTTGAATACATTTGCAAACATATTGCGTGCTCGATAAATTATTTTCCTCACACTCGATTTGCGGATAAACCACCTTCTACGCAGAATATGTCAAGATATTATTTGTGAATTTGAAAAGAGTTTTTTCGATACACAAATAATATCTTGACATTTGTTATTTACAACATGTAACAAAATCCCTGTGGCCAGAATCAGTATTCAATCGTACAGAAATAACTTTACCTCACAAAACTCGACCGTAAAAGAACAATTTAATTTAAATAATTAATTTTTTGCAAATTGTAGGTATCTGATTTTATTACCTCTGCATTGGCCGGGGAGTAAAAGTATTGTCCCCCCGCTTTACCGATGCGCATGCCAGTCAGGAGTAACAAAACTACATACTTGTTGAAAAATACTTATGTATGCAAAAAAAAAAAAAACATTTGCCGTGCGGGAGTCGAATCCGCGGCCCTCAGCGCTGCAACTTATTTTTTAAGCCACTGCGCCATGAAGCCATCAAAGATATATTTCGTTAGGTCATTTGTTACTACATGATTTTACAACAACAGTGCGTGCACTGTTTTTTAATAGGAATAGGGTGACAAACTAGCACACAGTCCACCTGATGGTAAGTGGTTGCTGTAGCCCATAGACGACATCTACGTCTATCCTCGATTACAAATCAAAATGCAGATGCGTCGTCACCCGTGAGGACTCAGATGGAATGCCACGGTTCCAGTAAAAAGGGTCTCCGGTTCTCTACACTTACCATACGAAATACAGCAGCGTTATACTGCTAATTTACGCTGGTATAATGTCGTGTTCCAGACTAAAGGGTATAGAGCGCCAGGATAATAACAGGCTGTGAACATTCCATGTCAGTCCTCGGTGATCACAACGCAATATCTTAGGCTGCAGTAGCCACTTACTAGGTGGACTGATGTTAGTTCATTATATTAAAAAAAAATTACGATTTTGCAATCAATTAACTTATCAGATTTACGTGGTAGAGCCATGATACAACTGTATTATGATTGTAGCATGAATACCAGCGTAAAATAACAGCTCAATGCTGCTGTCTTTCGTATGGTGAGTGTAGAAAACCGGAGGAGACCCTTTTTATTAGAAAAGAGGCGTTCCACCGTGGTCCTCAGGGGTGACAACGCATCTGCATTTTGTTTATTAATCGGGGATAGATGTAGATGTTTATGGGCCACAGCATCCACTAACCATTACCTAGACTGTGTGCTCGATGGTCACCCTTACACTATAAAGAAACTGATCCCTTTTAATTGTAACGACTTCGTAGCTCGATATGGTTTAATGCTTAATACTGTCGTTAACAAAACGGTAATTACCTTCCGAAATTGCAATTAAATATTGTAATTTAATCGGAACTCATTACTATCAGAACTACAGACGAGTGAAATTTCGAAAATCAATGCAATCAATTACTTTAATTACGAATAAGCTTGAAATGAAAACGAATTGTTAAGTTAATTAGCCTTAATAATCAATTAGTATACATATTAATTATCTATTTATTGGTATAAATAATATTTTTTGAATGAAACTGGTTTTTACTGATTTATAGCACTTCATTTATTTATTTTATATTCCCGATGTTTTTAGTACTTGTAATCACGTCGAACACCTCAATGCTCTCCATATTGAGGTGTACGACGTCTCAATGTCATAGTTAACCATGGTCATACAGTCTGAATATTGGTCATGTAGAAATAATGAAGAAAGAGTGCCAAATCAAAGTGACTACCTTGTTGGTCCAGTGGTCTAGTGGGGATGAGACACCCCAAAAATGGCGTCGATAAAGCAGCGCCCTTTTGACGCTTTATTATTTGAATGACTGATGAAGAGCTATCGTATCACAGAACCATCCATGCAAATAAGGCTGTAGTTTTTGATTTATAAGAAAGTGACCATATTAACCGGATGACCATACTACCCTTACGTACTAAATTTAAAAAAATCTAGAAAAGTCTTATGGTTTCCTATAAATGGTTTACACCAGACGTAAAATATTCCAGTCAAACAAACAAATACTACAGTAAGACGGGTAGCAGCGTCCAAGCTGTGAAACATCTGGCCTGCGATTGTCAACCCATTATTAAGGCAAAACCAGTAAAGCCTAAGTCTAGTAGGGGACTTCGGGATGATTATAAAGAAGCAATCATCACTACCATTCCTAATTCAGCAAGAACGCGAAACCACAATAAATGAGGAACCAGAACAACAGCGGAACCGATAAAGGCCTAAATCGGAAATAAAAAGGAATTCTTTGAATACATTTGTGTTCATATGAAATAAATAATAGTCACGATCCGAAACAGTATTCAGTTTTTGTGAAAATAACAGTAACAGATGGTTTTTATTTTTTTCCTTTTAAGGCACTTTCTTTATTCATATCTGTACACCCGTCCTGGCTTCGCCTGGATAGGAAGTATGAAAGCGGCCTTATTTAGATTTGCAACCATCTGTTTTATCAATTTTTCGTTTTAAAAAAATCTTTAAGTTTTTTCAATAAAATGTAGCCACAAAAAAGTCACATACGGTTCAGCCGTACCGAAAATTAGCTCGGACAGAAAAACTAACAGACTGTGCATCAATTTTTTTTTAAAAACTTTATTTATTTCTATTTTAAAAACGCTACCCCTAGGATTTTTCTCCTGTATCGTAGGGGCAGTTAACATACATAAATAATTTCACAAGGACAAACATCCAACAATTATTTGTAGGCAATACAAATACTTGATCCGTGCGGGATTCGAACCATCGGTCCTAACCCGCGGCCCTGGGCGGTGAAACTCATTGCTAAGCCACTGCACCAATGAGCCGTCAAAATGCTTACTCATGATTTAATATCATGGTATAATATCATTCCATTAACCTCCTGAATTTAATAGAAGCCAGTTATTTGAATAATACAGACAGATACCTACTTCAATTTTATTTTCAAATAAATCAATTTGGATTTGATTCGAGAGTAACAGACTCGTCCTTCAAATGACAATGTTCATGACTGCGCATTCGTAACTGTAACCGAACATTTGTAATTCAAATTGAATTAGAATCGCAGCATATCGAACGTCCAATATATTTGCAAATGCCTGGTAATCTACGGCCGGATCGTATAGAGTCGACTGTTAACTTCATATCAAATTGTTGTAGCACGAATCATTAACATTTTTTTTTTTGAAAATGTTATTGTCTTTTAACATGGAATAATTACGTTACTAAGCTCTTATGTTCCTGTCAAAGAGAAGCCAAATTTTGAAATTAAGTTCAAATATATAAGCAATGATACAGTTATTGCAGTTTTTGAAAATACCAGTAAATAAGGCTCCTACTTTTATTTGAAATTATCCCAAATTGAATGTGATTTATGGGCAACAACTACGCGTACGCGCGCTCCTCTGTGTGTGATTCAATTGACAACATTTTTGCCCACCGATCGACCTTTACGAATGTGTGCGTGTACAGTGAAATCAGTTAAAATCATGCATTACCACGCATTTTGAATTTAAAATCTCTTTGAATTTAAAGTCTAGCAAGCTAACAGCATAGCAAAGTGGCGAAGCAATCAGCTTTGTAGCGGTTTCTAACGGTTGCCGTTGAGCAATCAGTTTCAAAATAGTAGGTTCAGATGCCTGGGTGATCAGTAATCGATTGCTGAAAACAGAATTTGAAAATTCGAAACCGTTCTCGAGATAATCGTGGGACAGACGGACAGACGGACAGACGGACAGACGGACAGACGGACAGACGGACAGACGGACAGACGGACAGACGGACAGACGGACAGACGGACAGACGGACAGACGGACAGACGGACAGACGGACAGACGGACAGACGGACAGACGGACAGACGGACAGACGGACAGACGGACAGACGGACAGACGGACAGACGGACAGACGGACAGACGGACAGACGGACAGACGGACAGACGGACAGACGGACAGACGGACAGACGGACAGACGGACAGACGGACAGACGGACAGACGGACAGACGGACAGACGGACAGACGGACAGACATCGTGAAATCAATAAACCTAGCAAGCTAACAGCATAGCAAAGTGGCGAAGCAATCAGCTTCGTAGCAGTTTCAAACGGTTGCCGTTGAGCAAACAGTTTCAAAATAGGAGGTTCAGATGCCTGGGTGATCAGTAATCGATTGCTGAAAACAGAATTTGAAAATTCGAAACCGTTCTCGAGATAATCGTCGGACAGACGGACAGACATCGTGAAATCAATAAGTAACTTCGCAAGCTTCACCACTTAATAAGCGGCCAAATGCGAGTCGTTCTCGCGCATCAAGGGTTCCGTTCGATCGTAATACACGTTTCTAGTAGGGGGAAAGTGCCCGTTTTAATTTATTATTATTTTTATTATTTATTGTTATAGCGGCAATAGAAATACACATTCTGTGAAAATTTCAACTGTCTACCTATTACGGATCATGAGATACAGCTCGCTGACAGACAGACGGACGGACAGCGGGGGCTTAGTAATAGGGTCCTGTTGGTTACCCTTTGGGTACGCAACCCTAAAAGACTAAGTTATGTAAAGTCCTCCAAAACGCATTAGAGCAGCGCAACAGTCTCTTACCCTAAAACCCTTTCGATAATTAGGGTGGGCTTATGGCCAGCTTTAGGACGTAAACAATATGTAAAAACGATCCATAAGGGTGCTTTTAGGTATTGTGATGGTAAATTTTTGGTATTCTGGTGAAGGAATCCTTTAAAAATAAAATAAAACATATGGATCTCTCCCGTTGTAGCAAGGGGTTGCCTTAATGAGGGTTAATAATAATCTTACGCTCACTAGATTTGACTAGTTAAGACTAAGGTGAACTGAAGTTTCCGATTTCTCGATTTTATTTATAGAATGGGGCTGACAAACGCATACAGTCCACTTGATGGTAAGTGGATGCTGAGGCCCCTAGATATCAACATTTATCTTCGATAAAGAATCAAACTGCAGATGCGTTATCACCCCTGAGGATTAGTAGCATCAAGCTGCTATTTTACACTGGTATTCTGTGAGAGCGTAGTCCTACCCTGGTCGAGCCGACCTGTTCGCGACGGCCAAATAGTGTTAAGAAACGAAGTGATTAAAGACAATATTAAAAGTGAAGTTACTGAGAAAACTAAGTGAAAAGTGTATTAATATAGTTTTACAGCGTATTTATAACCTTAATATGTTAGTATAGAACATCGAATTTGATAATAGGTAAGAAAATGTCTCGTATTGTATAAAGAAAAGTCGACCAATAAGAGCGCGTCATATTGTAGAACTTTCTAAGTTTTTAATTAACTGCGTAATAGTTGATCCCGAAAATGATGGGAATAATTATTTTTGTTCTGAAAGAGTTATGAATATGACATTAAATTAGCATAAGGTTTATAGATTGAGCAAATGAAAGAATATTTTGTATAATTAAACTCATTTCCTATTTATAGTAAAATTAAAGAATTAAAATGTACCCAAATAATATAAAAATTCGGGACATTTTGTTTAATAACTTTTTATAATGTGAATATATTAAGTAACCTTTTTGATATACCAATAAAGGACTAAATTGCCGATCTAATAATGTGTAGTATGTTAGTGTAGAAATTTATCTTGTATAGAAAATATTGTAATTTATGCCAATTGTATAGTGAAAAAAAGTGTAACCAGTAGTTGCTGAAGTGACAGAATATAGTGAATAGTGAATAGTAGCTAGCAACATAGTAATTGATATTCGCAGTTACATATTTCAAAGTGATTGCTAGCCGAAAACAGTCGTAACTGATATTCGCAGTTACTTATTGAAATTGATAGCTAGTTGCAAAAAGTGGTAACTTATATTCGCAGTTATATATTGAAAGTGATAGCTAGTTGCATAAAGTGGTAACTGATATTTGCAGTTACAAGTGATAGTGATAACTAGTTGTATAACGTGATAACTGATATTTGCAGTTACACAAGTGATAGAAATAGCTAGTTCAGTTGATAATAGCAGCTAGTCAGACAGTGTTAAGAAAACCAGCTACTACTAATAAATATGTGATACTACAAAATAATTTGAAGAAGTCTTTTGAAATATATAGTGACCAACTGATAGTAAATAACCATAGTAGAACAACCATATTCAACAACCGCTGTCAATAGACAATAGTTAGATGATTTCGCGAATAATTGATCAGTCGAACCGCTGGCCACTGCCTTGCCATTTGTATTTTATAGATCGTGCATTTTAATTTTGAACCTCCGTCCACAATACCTCAGCTGCACCCACAAAGACGGCAGTAGAAGTAACCTCCGAAACCTATAGGTGTAGGGCGTGAGCGATTCGCGGAGTATCTTTGTCGACATTTACTCCGGAGAGTTTCGCCCGGCCGGCATACGATCCATTCGTTCTACAACCATAATATAGCTGCAGCGTGTCTCTACCATCTAAAACGCCTTAGTGTATATATATATACGCTAACAGTAAGTAATCATAGCAGTAGAGTGGCCCAGATTACGTTTCGAATAGAGTCCAGGGGCTGGGATGCTGTCGACCACTGTTAGGTTTTTGGTTCAGACAAATCCCGGCATAGCTTTTCCGTTGCAACCGCGCGATCCTAAAACGTGGAGAACGTTAAGTAAAGTAGCATGGATCGTATATGCTCTTCCAGACAAAACAGGTTACACAAATCTGTATAAAATAAGTGTGAGTAATATATAAGGGTGTATATATGTGTATGTGCTATATATATATATATATATATATATATATATATATATATATATATATATATATATATAGTGGTGGTCACATAATTAAAGACACTAAAGGGATATTAAAACAACAAAGTTTATCTTTTCTTTATTTGCTTGTTGGAATTTAATACGAGACAGAAACAATATTAAAATCATTCGGACATTCATTGTGAAATGTAGAAATTAAACATTGAAAATAAACCTCATGTGTCCCGAATGTTTATTCAGTTTAACTATATTTAGACCACCATGACCTAAGCAAAGACTTGGCCAATTAATTAAAGATGCACAAACTAAGTAATTATAAAAAAATATATATTGTAAATATTGAAATCAACTTTATTTTAATAAAATTTAAGACACATTATAAAAACAAAAAACCACGTTATTAGTATTTTGTCGCGTGTCCTTTAGCAGCAATAACAGCCCGACATCGTCTTGGCATTGATGCGATCAACAAGTTTCAATTGAAATTTGTTCCCATGCTTCTTTAAAAGCCACATAAAGTTGGTGTACGTTAGTGGTACGTTTTGATGCTACTATTTTCTTGACGCGGTATCACAAGTTTTCAATCGGTTTGATGTCTGGGCTGTACGGTGGCCAATCTAACACAGTTACTGACTGGCTCCTTAAGAATTCTTTGACAACTTTTGCTGTGTGTTTCGGGTCATTGTCGTGTTGGAAAGTCCAAACCACCGGCAAACTTTCCTCAGCATAGGGTATCATGACTTCCTCTGAAATATTCTTGTACTGGAATTTATCCATGTTCCCTTCTATTTTCTTAATAGGTCCTATACCATGACCAGAAAAACAGCCCCAAACTTAATGTTTTCGCCTCCATGTTTTACTGTTTTCTGCGTCTACTTCGGATCCATTTCTTTTTTAGGAGGACGTCTCACATACATTTTTCCATCAGAAGTAATCATATTAATTATCGTTTCATCAGAAAAAAGTACATTTTTCCCATTGAGTTATACAAGACTAGAGGAGCAAACCACATTACCGCGCGTCGAAAAAAAGTGAAGCCACTATCTAACCGCGAGGACGTAGCTTTGAAACCACTAAACCTTTTTAAGTAAACATATATCTGTCTCACTTACACAAGTCACGAAAACAATACCGTCACTTAGATTAGATAAAGATAGACACACAAACATGCAGTGACGGGTTGGTACTGCCTACTATATGAAATTTTACCCATAAATAAGCAATAAAAAAGAGTTTTTTTTAAGCTGCAGTTATGTTTTTATTTTAAATATGTATATTTGCTTATCCGATGAATAGAAGTATTACTAATGAAATGAAAGATTTTTCAAAGTATCTTTTATTGTACTGATAAATCAAACAAAAAAATAAATCAATTAAAAAAAATCAATTTTGGGCTCCTTAACCAAGTAGATCTGAGTTTGAAATATTCATCAATTGTGAAAGCATCGGCAAGTCTTTGTCTCCTAAATTTGGTCTCATGACATTAGCTAGAAAAACTGTGGTTATTAATATATTTTTAAGATAATACTAAATGGTGTTAATCTGTCGTACTAATCCGCTTAAATAAACAGGGTAGCCATCGCTTTTTGGTCCTAGCTTGTCTTTATCCCGGAAGTGCTTAGAACTAATAAGAGTAGATTTCGAAGGCACCCAGTGAGTCTCCTTTCTCAGCAATCGTATTATTTCCACCCACTTCTTACGGTGTGCTGCATCTTTAGGTACCCTGCAAAATTATTAATATAAAATAGGTAATAAAATATAATTAATAGATCTATAGATCTCCAGAATATTCTAAAATAAGGATAATTAATTCCTTTGTATAAAGGTTGAAACATAGTTTTTATTACAATTTCCAAAATATTTCAAATCAGGGCTACCAAGTTAACTTATTCAATAAATTATATAGTCGTAGTAGTGTAATGTGGGAAAATTGCAAAGGCAGAAAAGTGGCAACATTAAACCTTAATTGCAATATTCGATATTTTATTTCATTTTTTGGGATTTTTACGTTACTATGAAAACATAAACTAAAACTTACTTGTGGAAAGTGATTCCGCTTGATTAATTATGTTTTTGTGACCTTGAATGGCATTCTTTCACTACGCATTTACCTATTTTTTTGTCGGGAATCGTTCGTCGCATTGAACACTGAACCGATGTTGCCTGGGCATATGGCTGTGGCCATATGTGAAGTGGCAACGCTTTGGCGCGGCAATTACTTATCTAGTGTAACAAATAAATCAATGATTTTTCCACTCACGTTCTGTCTAATGTTCATGTTTTTTGGTAAACGCTAATCTAGCTTGGATGTTTTCCTTCTTACGAGATATTCTTCCGAATAAGTTTGCTTCACACAGTCGCCTTCTTATCGTTCTTGCAGACACTCCTCTCAATCTTTCCTCAGCAAATATTTCTGAGCGAATCAGTTCTGATCCTTTAAACGGTTCCCTTTTTGCCAACAACACTATTCTTGAGTCTTCTGGTGGGGTTGTTTTTCTAGATCTAGTTTTCCTGGGCACATTTTCAGTAGTATTAAAGCTCTTAAAATGCCGGATAGCATTCATAATCATATCCTTAGAGCATCCTAACTGATCTGCAATCTTCCTCTATGACCAACCTTTGTCATAAAACTTGAGGATCGTCTTCCCTGTAGACGCGGATCGCATCTTTTGTTTTTTCCCATAATAACTCTAATAAAATTTTATAATGTCTATTAAGTACAAAGCTAGTTTTACTTTTATTCTATGTACCGTGAAAATTCGCTTACTTACTTATCTTCACGCACAATCCCTGACGGGGTAGCCAGAGAGAACAGATCGCCAAGTGTCACGATCCTTACATATCTCTTTCGCTTCTTTCAGATTCATTATCTTCTTCATACATGCACGTCTAGGTATCCGAGTACTCTTGACCCTACCCTCTTCGAGCAATTTGCTCACATGGTCTTCGAAAGTTAGTCTCGGTCTACCTCGACACCTTTTAATATTAACTTTCGCGCTATATATTTTCTTCACCATTCGGTCTTCACTCATTCGCTCAACGTGCCCAAAATTCGCGCCAAATGAAAAATAACATAATTGTTTTAACATTATGTTTTGAATTTAGAACACGAAAACACACTGTCTTTAATTAGCTGGCCAGCGGTTAACTTGTCGAAAAAGTTTTAAATTTGCTTAAAAAATGAATAAAATCTCAACTATTGCTAAATACACGTTTTCGATATTTCCATTTTAATAATACGATCTCCGTGTAGAGATTAATAACTATGAAATATAATTAATACCTACTTTGGGTACTCTAAACGTCTGTAATACTGTTGTATGTGGTCACACAGAAGAGTGTCTTTAATTATGTGACCGCCACTGTATATATATCTTTATCTTGATCTTTAAGTTTTCTTTTAATAATCTTGTCGCACCTTCTAAAAAGTGTTTATCGCTTTGTTTTTGGTTGATTCGTAGAGAACACCTTCAGATGTTAAATCCGCCTTTGTACTTTTTGTGCAACAAAATCTAAATAAATAAGGGCAAATCATTTATACCTTAACAATCCTCGTTCAAAAGCTCACCGGTTGATTTCTGATACTGGGAAATGAGATCGTAAATCCCACCTCGCTTGACTCCCGTGAAATATAACCTATTCGCGGTCTAGCGGTAAGAGGTACGAGGCGTTTGATTAAACCCGCATTATTAAATTACAAAGGTACATTGTTAAGGAATATTTAAATGTATATTTGAAATATCTTTTAATGTTTTTTAACAGTGACTTTAGACAAAGGTTTTGTGTTGATGCTGATTAGAATTTTATTGATAGAAATCAGTATTAACAATGCGAATTATTAATTAAATCTTTCTCCACAGCTTGATTTTGCGGTTACATAATAAAATAAGTCATTAATTTGATGATACCCTTAATGCCAATAATTAGTTTTTTTTTTTAATTCCAATTATCGTTACAGCCTATTAAGAGTTCACTGCTGAACATAGACCTCCCCCATAGTTTGACCCAAAGAGATCCCCTTTTTATAACTAAATGTAGAATTACCGTGAAGTTAAAGTTACAGCCTATATACTTCCCACTGCTGGGCACAGGCCTCTCCTCATTTCTGAGAGGGTTTTAGTGTGTTTTAGTTTTAGTGGATTTTTTTTCTGATTTCAGATTTCAGACATTAGGTTTCCTCACGATGTTTTCCGTTACCGCCGAGCACGTAGTAAATCAACACTTAAAATTGCAATTAACAATTTCATTGGTGCCGGCGGGGATCGAATCCGGTTTGCTCGCATACTGAAATTTACAGCGAGCGCTAACCATGAGCTACCACAGCTCTCTCTCTCTCTCTCTCTCTCTCTCTCTCTCTCTCTCACCGTGAAGTGACGGTGTAAAAATATCCACTAAACTCTATCGTCCCGTGGGTGTCGTAAGAGGCGAAAGGGGGAAACAAACCAGAAAATGGGCAACAGCGTCTTTTTTATAACAACTCAAATAAAAAAAAACAGCGGATGCTAACCCGCCTGCCGAGTGTGGCAACTTTCACAATGTCTTTCCTTTAACTAGATTGACGCAATTATAATTAGTATATTGGTGTAGTATATAAGTATAATACATAAGTAGTATGTAAGTAATTACATAATAAGTATATGAGTAGTGTATAAGTCAATAATTTTGTAATCTATACAAATAAATAAAATTAAAGTGTCTGTTTGTAATGTCAAAATAATATCTTTTTACTAAATGCATATGAAAGTACATACGGTACTTATAACAAAAACACAACTTTTAAAATTTTTGTCTGTCTTTCTGTCTGTCTGTCCGTCTGTTTGTTCGGGCTCTCTGAAACAATTGGACCGATTTTGACGAGACTTTCACTGGCAGATAGCTGATATTATATGGAGTAACTTAGGCTACTTTTATTTTAGAAAATGGTTTGGGGTTGCGCGTAAAAAATTTAATACCCATGAAATCCAATCGTAATAAATTACACGCGGGCGAAGTCGCGGGGAACAGCTAGTAATTAATGAACAATATTATACGAACCTCGAATTTCTGATCTCGTATTTGGTTTAATTATTGTGTTGCTGAGAGTAAAGCTCTCTCTTGATTGATCGGTACGCGAGCCATGCAACAAATGCTCGGCATACCGAGAGCCGTGTTTGTACGTAGCAGAGGCACGCCGCAGCTATATTATGATTGTAGCATGAATAGGTAGGCTCGACGAGGGAAGTACCACGCTGTCACAACATACCAGTGTGAAATATCATATTAATGCTGCTATATTTCGTATCCTGAGTGCGGAGAACCGGAGACACTTTTTACTGGAAACGAGGCATTCCATGTTAGTCCACAGGGGTGACAACACATCAGGATTTTGATTCTTAAGCAAGGAAAAATTTAAACGTGTGTGGGCTACATAATCCACTTACTATCAAGAGAGTTTTATGCTCGTTTGTCACCCTAATTCCATTGTGGCGGCGCTGTCGTCGCGCCACAAGCGAAACACATCGAATCCTAAATCGCGCTATCAAAGTTCCGAAGTTCCGAATTACCAATCGGAGCGTTGGCCGCTCCCCGGGTAGCGCACTCCGGCGGGAAATCTCCCCTTTTCCTTCCACCGGCCACAGTGGTGACCCCGACGTGATCTGAACACGCAACCAACAACCTTCGGAAACTACAACTTCAAAACCTTCGTCATCGTCCTCAAGTACCCCATTCATTCGCTCCCGAGCATATATTGTCTGCAGTCTTCACATTCTGCAAGCCATCTAGCTTTACATAGGTTCATCGCAGCACTGGAATAATAATGCTACCTGTTCCTTCAAGCTACTCTCTGCGCTACAGTGTTCGGCACGGCTCTGAGCCGTACTGCTCGCCTCTGCTTCACGGCACTCTCGCAGATTACTTGCCTTCTTCTCGACTCACCGCAGACTACAAGGCAATCCCAGGTACTTGCTCCGGCTCATCGTTCTCACCGGCATCACTTACAAGTGCGTAGTATGTATAGTAGAATTACACACCGGCATATCGTTCGCAACAGCGTCACTTGCCCTTACGCACACGGCATGCATTCCCCACCGGCATTAAGGACGCACCGACAATCGGATTGCACTATCGACCTCCGGTCTGAGCAGGGGGGTGATGTGACGGCGCTGTCGTCGCGCCACAAGCGAAACACATCGAAGCCTAAATCGCACTAACAAATTTCCGAAGTTAAAGCAGCATATATAGAATAGCTCCGAACTACCGATTGGAGCGTTGGCCTCTCCCCTGGCAGCACACCTAGGTTGGCGGGAGATCTCCCCTTTTCCTTCCATCCGCCACATCTATAAAATGAATCTGATTTCTCAGCCGAGAGAACATCGGCTAAAGATTCTATTGTATCGCCACCGTATGTCAAATAAATGTAAAGCCGAAATTAATGCTCCGAGCATACAGTTGTAAGAATAATGCCATAAAAACATTTGCCTACGCTCAGACAGCAAATTTTCCTCTAATGTGTTTATAATACGACCTCCGCTTGACTAAACTAGCAGGAAGAAGACGTCCTAAACAAATGGATAAACCTTCGCCAAAACCTTGTAAAAATCACTACAAGCATTTGATTAAATATTTCCTTGTAATTGGGGAAACCTCTTTGAATATTCTTTATATAATTTTTTATTAATTCAAGATGGCAAAAATAAAATTATTATACTTATACATACATATATATACGTATATATTTATAACTAGGGACCCCCCTTTACTTAAATAGATTACAAAATAACTATTCTGTGTCGATAAGAACTAACTAACTTTAACATAAGCTTATTTCATCATCCAATTAACATTGTATACTTATAAATATTTAAAAAAATATAAGTAGGACTAATACTACACAATTCGAAATTAAAACTATAAACATTAATCATAAATCTTACAAAAAAAGCCACAAAAATAACAGAACTCGCGATGATAAATCATATTTTAATATGTTGTATTATTATATTTTCCTACATCATAAGGGCACGAGGCGGGAGACGGGCACCATTTTCCCGCGTAATTAAACGTCGAACGGGCGCCATTTTAGGCAGGAATAAACACGGTCGAATAAACTGTGGGCCTGACATGTGTCGTACCCGCACGGTATGTATGAAATTTTAACGAGTTATATTTCAGATCAAGTGAAATAAAGCGAAGGAATATTAATTAATAATATTTTTATAACAGTTTCAATTAAACAGTTTACGATACATAATCACTAGGTGAAATTCGAAATTTGTTCTACATGTTTCTGTTACTTTGAAATAACAGCTTCAGTAATCTGTCCTACAACAGTATTAACTTGTAATAAATTTCGGTAGGCAGGTTTTCTCTTTGAGCTGTACCATGTATCCCTATTACATCTATCCTGTGTTTTGGTCCTGTTGCCTTGGAACAATCAAAACATGCTTACTGCCAAATCGTAGCACAAATCTTTTTATCACAACTAGAGAACTCTTTGCATCTTAAATAACCTTCGTAAGCAAGAAAAGAGTTTGTTCCAAACTATTTTAACCTTATTTTAGAACATAGATGGAGGCACAACAGTTTCAATCTGTTTTTTAACTGACTTCAAAAAGGAGGAGGTTCTCGATTCGAGTGTTCTTTTTTGACGTGATAACGTCTTATAATTCGATGAAGCTGGCTGCACGCACGAAAAAACATGACTCATGCAGCGTTACCTCACTCTGAGGCGTTCCATTTAAGGCTTGAAGTGCAAGCGAGAGCGCAGAACGAGCGACAAAGAGCCACAATCAGCGTTGTCACGTTCAACTATCGTCAGTAAACCGACTTTACAGACAACCGATATTTTTTGTATATATGTTACGCGATATCATCGCCGATTGTGAACCAATTTTAATGATTCTTTTTTAATTAAATAAGCTTTACCTCAAGGGTGGTTCTATTAAGTTTTGAAGAAAAACTTCCAACCCAAAGGTGGAAAATAGGGGAAAAAGTTTCATATTGGACTATTGCTTAACGAATTTCATATGACATCTTCGCAGATTGAGAACCGAATGTAATGATTCTTTTTTATTAAATAGGTTATACTTCAAGGGTGGTCCCATATAAATTTGAAGAAAAAAATTCCACCCCTAAGTGTAGCGAATAATTAGCTTTTTTAGCAATTGGAAGTTGGTTTTAACTTTTAGTTAAAAGTTATAATTATTATAGATATGAAAGTGAAGGAAATAATATTTAGAATATTTTAAAATAAAAAATTTTGTACAACCGACTTCAATATAATTTTTTAAGAATAACTTAAAAACTATTGGTCATTGATGAAATTTATATGGGACCACATGTGAAGCATCAGCTTACAAATAAAAGAAGAATCATCGAAATCGATTCACCCAATAAAAAGTTATAAGTTAGCAACACATAAAAAAACATATAGTCGAATTGAGTACCGACTCCTTTTTGAAGTCGGTAGATAAGCATAAGGATAATAGTAAGCAAAAGGATAGTTCACTGTTATTTTTAAAAACCTGTTGTTTTTTCCCATTACGATAAATACGATCCACTACTACTTAGGTGTTATTCACTTGCTGTTCATTAACGAGCTCGGCTGTAAAGAAAAACATCGTGAATTCCCTCTTTTAAAAAAAAACTCCTCATTTATAGAAATATACTTTTAAAACTCGTCATAATTATATATGAGCTGTTACAAAAAGAAAATGTATAAGCCAACATCTTTGAATAATTTGCAAGACTAATTAAAAAACTGGTATTCTTCGAAAAGCCTAACTAAGAGATGCTTTCTCTTAGGACGATCTGAACTCTTACCATACGTAATTCAGTAAGTTATACCGCAAATTTAGGAAAACTACCAATGTTTGATTTTTTATATAGGATGGGGCAAACGTACATGCGGCTCACCTGCTAGTAAGTGACTACGCCGCCCATGAACAACTGCAACACCAGGGGCGTCGCAGGTGCGTTGCCGGCCTTTTAAAAAAAAGCAGGCACTTTTTTTGAAGGTTCCTAAGTTGTATCGGTACGAAAGTATCGCTGGTGGTAAACGATTACACAAGGTAGTTGTGCGAGGAAGAAAACTTCAGATAAATCGCACAGTGGTATAATGCCAATCATTCAGAATTTATAACACGAATGGCTCGGGTCTACCGCGGAAGGACCACGCTCTCACAGAATACTGGCATGTAATAGCAGCTCATAGCTGCTATGTTTCGTATGGTTAGTGGATAGAACCGCAAACCTTTTTTACTGTTTTCAATCGACGTAAAATGTAGATGTCTAAGATGTCCACTTGCCATCAGAAGGTCTATGTGCTCGTTTGTTATCGTCATTCTATAAAAAAGAATGATGGTATGAATGGTATCGCGAGTTTTGTCGCAATGTGCGATGGTGAAACAATTAGTCCGAACATTTCGTCTGAACACTATTAGTGGTAGATAATCAAGTTATACGCTTTGTAGCGGCGATGCAAGACATACCCCATCTTGTTCCATGTGCTTAATAGTGATTGACTATGAGATTTGTCCAAAGATCTTGTGGGCTGCGATATTAGCGGTAAGTTCATTACGCATATTATACTTTGTAGGTATATTATAAACATTAGCATATTTAGGGGGCGGCCCGGTGGGCAGTGTCCACCCTAGATTGTTGGGCTACCGACCCACAATTGGGATTATCATAAAGTTGATTTAATCTACTAATAATGCTGAAATAAAAACAAAAACGTTTAGCGAAAAAACTTTTTGTTTATTTCATGTTTCTCCTCTACATAGTACAAAACAAAGTCGCTTCCCGCCGTCTGTACGCTTAGATCTTTTAAACTATACACTTCATTTTGATGCAAATTTCATGTATAGACAGAATGATTCAAGAGAAAGGTTTATATGTATAAGATATTTTTTTTTATATGTGAGGGGTCAAACGAGCATGCGGCTCACCTGATGGTAAGTGACTACCGCCGCTCATGAACAACTGCAACACCAGAGGAAGATGCGTTGCCAGCCTTTAAAAAGCGAACAAGTACGAATCAGATTCGCCAATGAAGGGTTCCGTAGCAGCAAGAAACATAATTTACGATTTATGACGTATTAAAAAACAACTACTTACTAGATCTCGTTCATATCAATTTTCGGTGGAAGTTTACATGATAATGTACATTTTTTTTTTAAATTTTATCATTCTCTTATTGTAGAAGTTACAGAGGGGAGGGATACACATTTTACCTTCCGCAACCTATTCAGTTTAGAAAAAAATGATATAACAAACCTCTATATCACTTTTGAAGACCTATCCATAGATACACCACACGTATGGTTTTTTTTTCTATTTTTATGTGAAAATCTTAATGCGGTTCAAAGAATACATCTACTTACCAAGTTTCAACAGTATAGTTAATAATAACAAGTTTCAGCAGCATAAAAAGGAGTAGGCTATTTTCTTGAAGTTCCCAAGTCGTATGCATATTATATTTTATATAATTATTATGTTCATGTGTATGTGACTGAAAAACTAAACGGCTGGACTGATTTTGATGAATTTTTTTAAATAGATTAAGGGTGAAAAACTAGCACACAGTCCACCTGATGGTAAGTGGCATATAGACATCTACATTTATTCTCAATTGAGAATCAAAATGCAGATGCGTTGTCACGCCTGAGAACTGAGATGGAATGCCTTGTTTCTAGTAAAATGAGTCTCCGATTCTCTACACTCACCATATGAAACACAACAGCATTAAGCTACTATTTTACGCTGGTGTTCTGTGAGAACGTGGTCCTACCCCGTACGAGCCAACCCATTCATGCTGCAACCACAATATAGCTGCAGCATGGCTCCACAAAATAAAAATAAAACATGTGTGTGATTAAGTTGATTAGAGAATGGTTTAGATTCATAACTGAACCCGGTGGCGTTGTTGTCAGGACCCAGAAATCAACCGTGCGAAGCCGGGCGGATCGTAAATACATAATAAAGAAACATTCCCAAAATCGATGGCTGAAATGTAGCTAAACACTTCAAGTTAAAATATTTTTAGTTCATTATATTGGAATTCGATTTCATCGACCATCGCTTTAAGGGTCCGAAGATTGAAAGCGACAAAACGCGGCGTTAAACACGTGAACCTGCATATCATCACTATATTTCGTCTAAGATTATCAACACATTACAAGCCTACTTACACCGATGTGTATTTACTTCACACGTCTTAGATTGTTTTGTTGTAAAATTTCTATAGTGTAGCGGAACGATTCTAATGGAAACGGACGTCGTACCGGTATATCCTCAACATCTGCCGATCCCGGCAAACCTTGCGATTCATTACGATGACTCGATAACGCAGTGTATACCTGCAGTGGGCTTGATTCCCACACGGAATGTTTGCTTTTGTGCAATGAATATAGAAAAAAGTCAAAGATACAACAGAAATTCCAAATGTTTGATTTTGTAGCGTCGAAGCGTGGTTGGGTTTTATTAATTTATACAAATAAATAAAATTGAAGTGTCTGTTTGTAATGTTAAAATAACAGCTTTTTACTAAATACATATGCCAATATATTCGGTACTTCTAACAGAAAGACAATTTAAAAATTTTTTGTCTGTCTGTCTGTCTGTTTCTTCCGGCTGATGTTCAAAACGGCAGGACCGATTCCGACGGGACTTACACTGGCAGATAGCTGATGTTATAAGGAGTAACTTAGGTTACCTATATTTTAGAAAAAGAATTAGAGTTCCGCGTAACATAATGAAAACTCTAAATTACACGCGGGCGAAGTCGCAAGGAACAGCTAGTATTAAATACATATACATTATCATTTGCCTGCAATTTTACGCTGGTGTTTTGTGAGAGCGTGGTCCTTCCCCGGTCGAGCCGACCCATACGGGCTACAACTGTAATATACCTATAGTATAGTTTTACGACGTAACGACTTTTATTTCGATGAGTGCATATAATATAGTAATGAAATCTATTTAAAATTTGGTCCGTGCTTTACAAGCAAATTTAAATTAGCAAATTCACAATGTAATACATTTGTTGCACGTATAACCACCATAAACGTACATCAAGGAGAAATACGCAATATATTATTATGCGAAATGCAGTCGCACCAGATTGCACCCTTATTTTAATTATCCTTAATGAGGTGGCAAGTATGTTCAATTCAGCATAATAAGCACAATCATAAAAATGCACCATGTGCTAGTTTGGTAACTAACTGTATTACAAACTGCAGTGACTTCCCCGGGTTACAATTCATTAGGATAATACAAGGGGAACATAACCACAAAGATCTAATTAGCAACGGCAAAAAAAAAGCTATTTCACGACTCATGAATATTAAAATTCTTCATTAGGCGTTTTTGTAAGTTCGTCACCATAGACTACTTGTGACCCGGGTCACGTGCCGGCAATGAACAATGACAGCTCCTAATCGACGACCGTTACGCAACCAATGATTCTCGCTTTAGGAGGCCAATGTCGTGGTCCACACGGCCAGAATATCGATTTTTGAGGAGACAGTGACACATCCGGGCATATCGGAAACTTAGACAAGAAACTCAGTCGGCTCTGGGATATGTATAAAAGCACAGCCGTTTTAGAACGCAGTATCATTCGTCTGCAAACAGTCGAAGCACCAACAATCATGAAGACTTTCGCTTGTGTTCTCCTCTTCGCAGCCGTGGCAGTAGCTGAACCACCTCGCTACAGACAAGCGAGGTTAAACTCAGCAGGACAAGAAGACAGACAACAGGATACACAGCAAAATGGATACGCTCCTTACCCTGCAGCTGGTTTCAGACCAGCGGTAGCTTTCAACCTTCCGACTCGTGAAGAATTGTCACCACCTTCAACTTCATACGGTGTTCCAGATACAAGTTATGGTGCACCTCTAAATACTTACGCAGCTCCTCAATCAGAGTATGGACCTCCAGACGCTGAGGGCAAAAGCAAGGATGGTGAAGAAAAAGACGTCGAAAACCTTGAGAGCGGAAAAAAGGATGAGATTGCTGATAAGAAACAAAAACTTGAGGAGGCACCGAAGAATGACGCTGAGGTTGTGAGTGCTCAAGGAGCTTATTACGTGCTATTGCCTGGCTCCCAGCTGCAAAGAGTTCAGTACCAAACCGAAAATGATATACGAAACATGGCTTACACTGCGCGTCTCCAGTACAAAAATGAGGATCGCGCCCCGATCTACGTTTACACCGCCGTACCACAGTATCAGTCAGCTGCTTACGTGCAGTTATTCTAAGTTATTTAAGTATATACGTAACAAGTGAATACATTTAAACCAATATGGTCGTAAAAGGATCTTTTTGGTCGTTTAATCTCAGTGATAGTGACGAAAGTGAAAGTCATTAGTCGTTTGATTAATGTTTTAATGTGTGGCGATCCCAAGAAACTGTAGATAGTGCTTACATTTGTATTCACTTGTTTCGTTAAAGAGATGTCAAAATATTTATGTAATTTATTCTAAAAATAAACGATTCTTATTAACGATATTTTGTTTATTTGTCCAAACTTCAGAACCTAAAATTAGTTAGGTTAAATCAATTTCAAGTAGGACAAAACAAAACCAAACCGTCTCAACAGAGAATATTTGTAATTATGTTAGAAAATTTTGTTAAGTTATTAGCATCACAATGACTGTCTTGATTTGGTAATTTTCAAACTTAAGTTTGGTAATTTCGTTACCTTTGTTTCAGTTTATTTAAGCAACACAAGAAAAAGAATACAAAAAGAGTGACACACATGTCATGTGTAATTAGCATTTTTCGTTCCATGGCGAAATGTTTAAACTCAATTTCAAAACGATTGCTTGATATTTGAACAGGTTTTTTTTTTCAATACATTTAGTCCGATTGGCAAAGTTTGGCAACTTTTATTTTGATTTAAGAATAAGTTAAACAAGTAAATTAGACGCGATAAAATCCGTATGATTAGTTTTATTCAATGGAAAGTTTTTGTGTAAATATAAGAAATCATTGGGGTATCAACGAGTGAGGTGAATTATTTGACAAATTTCATAGTTGGGCCAGTCAAATCTATAAGAAAGTGTAAGTGTTAATGTGACTTTCTGAAATATTCGTTAAATTTCATATTCATTTGATTAGAAATTAATAAACCGAACTACGGTTCTAAAACTAGAATAATTGAAAAGACAGTTGAATAACCGGCCAAATGCGACTGGACGAATGGACTCGCGCATGTAGGGTTATGTATCATCGTAATACACGTTTCTAGTAGGGGAGCCCCTTTTAATTATTAATTTATTTTAATTTTTATTATTTGTAATTATAGCAACAAAAGAAATACACATTCTGTGAAAATTACAACTGTCTACCTATTACGCATCATGAGATACAGCCCGCTGACAAACGGACGGAAGAACGAACGGACGAACGGACGGACAGTGGAGGCTTAGTAATAGGGTCCCCCTTTTGGGTGCGGAACCCCAAAAAATGTGCGAAAAGTTAAAGAGCAAACCACTGAGGCATTGTTTTGTCTATTTACATACTCTAGAAGCCAATAAACTTTTGTTTAAAACGCTAATTCTCAAATTAAAGTGATACTGCGTAACAAATAACTTCACCTCAGTCCCATCTAGCGACATCTGGTGAGCGAAATATTATTCTCCCTCATTGTAATTACGACCGTAATACTGATACCTTTTATGTTGACACACTATAATTGCCTTGTTGATCTAGTGGGTTTGATCCTGGATCGAGGCAAAAATGAGTTATTGAGTTTTACTGGTGTAGATACCCTCAGTAGCCTGAAAACAAGAAGTTGGCTGTGTTTTATCCTCGAGCCTCAGAAAGTTCGTAAAGCCGTTGTTCCCGCGCCTGATCTCTCTCGGGTAGTGTCGGATAACCGTTGCATTAGAATGAGGGAATAGGGAGTGCACCTGTGCTTACACGTTTTTATACGTGGTAGAGCCATGTTGCAGCTATATTAGTAGTATAGTTGTAGCACGAATGAGTTGGCTCGACCGGGGAAGGACCACGCCCTCACAGAATACCAACGTAAAATAGCAACTTAAAACTGCTGTGTTTCGTATGGTGAGTGTAGAGAACCGGAGACCCTTTTTACTGGAAAAGAGGCATTCCATCTTAGTCCTCACGGGTGACAACGCATCTGCATCTTGAGTCTTTATTGAGGATAGATGTAGATGTCTATGGGTCACAGTAACCACTTACCATCAGGTGGACTGTGTGCTCGTTTGTCACACTATCCTATAAAAAAAACTTACCAGAACACTTGGGCACCTTAATCCTGTCTCTCGTAGATGACTAATCTCCGATGAGACCGGCCGCTGTGACCAAAATTATGTCTGGAGAACATTATTAATACTGACACTGTAATTTATTACAGTTGTGCAACGTACATAAAGGACAAGCGTGTATAATTAGCAGACATATTATGGTCAGGACGACATAATCATTGGTACAATTATATCCGGATATAACTTAATCCAACCAAATGCCAGTACAATGTTCTCTTTACAATACGCTCAACGAACAATGGAATATGGAACAAAGCTTGTTTGAGAGAAATTGCTCGCATTTGAATATAAAACATATGTTTATTTACAAGTTTTAAGGGCTCCATTCTGCTTAGGAGTCATGTATGTAAAGTACACCCAAGTACAGGAGAAAATACTAGTGTGAAGGTAACGTTTCTTGTATAAAATAAAAGAAAACCAACTACATTTCCACCTATTTCTTCTGCCTATTAATAGTTCAACTTACGTTCTAAAGCTTACCCAAGATCGCCAAAAACAGGCTGTGGAGCATTACGACTTAATTCTTGGAATCTTTTACGTAGTAGCACCACGCTACACCTATATTATGGTTGCAGCAAGAATGAGGCGGTTCGACCGGGGAAGGACCACGCTCTCACAGAATACCAACCTAAAATAATAGCTTTATGCTGATGTGTTTCATATGGTAAGTGGAGATAACCGGAGACCCTTTTTACTTGTAACTAGATATTCTATCTATATTATAATGAGTGTTATACAGAATACATTTTGATACCCAATCAAGGATAGTCGAGGTGTTTATGGGTCAAGTTTTACAAAGATATGAATTATTCTATAAAAAAGTCCTTGTCTATGACCTGCAGTAACCCCTTATTATCATAAGGAATGTAACGTCATCAGTCACTCTAGTGTTACAAACAGAAAACAAACGACTTGGTATACGGAACAAATATTGGTATCATGTAGTATGTAACAAACAATCCGGTGATCCTTTTAGGCACGTATATAGGCATAGCATTTATGATATTTAAATTTTTCGGTCTTCAATAAAGGTATTTTATTAAATTCAATCTTGTGAAAAAATGTTATTTACATCTGAACTAACTGACACGCGCGTCGATATACATAGCATTATAGTGGACAGTACTCTTACTCCCCGGCCAATGCAGAGGTAAAAAACCCACGTGCAATTTGCAAATAATAATTTATTGTTTTATCAATTTCAATTTCAAGGTCAATTTTTCTGAAGTAAAGTTATTTCTAAACGTTTGAATTATGATGCTGATAACACACTTAACGAGAACCACAGGCTTTTTTGTTACATGTGGTATAATTAGAGACTGTGGAGAGTTTCATCTTAGCACTCGAGACTGCTATGTGGTGTAAGAAAATCCATCATCGTTCGTTTCATGGATGTCGTAAGAGGGAACCATCCTCAGACGTAAATTTATTACACTGACCGAGGTCAATGTTCAGCGGCGGACTTTTAAAGATACGTTTACTAGGCCGATAAAGAAAGAAGAAGACAAGAAAAGACAATATTATTAAGACTTCACCATGAATAGATCAACTCAACGAGGAATGACGGCTCCGTGGCGCAATGGCTTAGCTAGAGTTGCGGCGCTGAGAGCCGCAGGTTTGAATCCCATACGGAACCCGGTTTGTCCTTGTGCAGTTTGTTTGTAAACTGCCTCCACAATACAAGAGAAAATCCTTGTAAGATGGTAACGTTTTTTAAAAAAAAAGAAGTATCATGCTCTGATAGTAAACCAGTGAAAAATAGCTGAAAATGCTGCTGTTTCATATGGATAGTGACCAGAAAATGAGATCGTATTTCGGAGATTACAACACAAATAATTGTAGATGCCCGAATCATCGTCGACCGAGTTCTCCGATTCACTCGAAGAGACGTTTTATTTCTTTGCATTTTCTATCGCATTTACCACGAAGAGTGCTTATGCTCAAACTAATTGTTCGAAATAATTCTATATCACCACTATGCTATTTACTAATAATTCTCCTAGGAGTTTTTTTCTATGCACTACTATTTTGTGGAATCGTTTGTCACCGGCTATTTTTCCGGACCGACACGATTTAGGTACCTTCAAGAAACGAGCTTACTCCTTTTTAAAAGCTGCCATCGTGATAAAGCCATGCTACAGCTACATTATTGTTATAGTACGAAAGAGTCGGTTCGACCGGGGTAAGACCACGCTCTCACAGAATACCAGCGTAAAATGGCAGCTTAATGCTGCTGTGTTTCGTTTGGTGAGTGTAGGAAACTGGAGACCATTTTCACTGGAAAGTAGGCATTCCATTTTGGCTTTCAGGGTTGACAACGCATCTGCATTGTGATTCTCAATCGATGATAGATGTATATATCTATGGGCCAGAGCATTTATTTATCATCAGGTGAATTGTGTTTGCTTGTCACCCGTAATACCATTTATCACATTACTTGTATAGAATAAATTAAATTAAAAATGTTATAAACCCCGACATAAAAAACAGCTGATGACCTTCAAATGGCTGATCAGATTTTTTTGAAACATAGCTAAGAAACAAGGCACCTTTTAAACGACAAAAAACTTAATCAAAATCCGTTAATCCGTTCAGGAGCTATGACGTCACAGACAGACACACAGATACACAGATAGGCATATACACAGATACACACTACAAACATATAACCTCTCGCATCTTTAAACTTTATTTCACATATTTTTACGAGACTACTGTCATTGAGTAGATTCGAACGAAGCCTTCCACGTACAATTTTAATCCCAGTAAGAAAAGGAAAAGGGGCGTAAATACGTCTACCGCGCTGTCTGGAGGGAAGCCGTAAAACTGCGACGTGTAATTAACGTAGACACATCGGGGAGCTAGGTGCAATGTACTCCACGTCTGTTACGCTCTTTCATATAACCAAAATTATAAATAAAAAAGTAGAACTTTAAAAAACTTAAATTGAAAATTACAAAGACCCCCGAAAATACATAACTCTACCGCAGCTAACAAAACAGTTGACGACCTTGAAACCGCTGAGCCAATTTTGATAAAACATGTCTAAGAACCACCGCTAGTAAACCTGCTTTTAAATAAAAAGAACCGCACCCAAATCGGTTCATCCGTTTAAGACCTACGGTGCTATAGACAGACACACGAATATAGCGGTCAAACTTTAAACAAAATTTAATAAAAAGAAAAATTGACTTTTAAATATATGTATAGTCATTCACTTCCATTTGGTCACTATCCCGACACACCTCTCTCGCCTCCATCATCATCATCATCATCATTATCATTGCAGCTCTTTACAAATCCACTGCTGAACATAGGCATAGGATCCATCGACATCCTACATTGCTTACCAGGATAAGTCACCTCCATATACCTACGCATATATTCTCGTCGATTAAGTGTACTCTTAATTTGCCCATTTAAATATATTGCTAATTTGGTCGATAAACTTTCATCTGGGGTGTCCCTTGCCGAATCTACCGTTTATTTCTGCAACATAAATTTGCTTGGTCACTCTTTCCTCATTCCTTCACTCTACATGGTCTTGCCAGCAAAGCATTCCTTTCTTAATCCTGATTACAAAAATCATCTAGCAAACTCTATTTTTTATCAAACAATTTCTCACCCTGTCATTCAGATTCAGCCCTAAAATTTTCTACGTGGTAGAGCCATGCTGCAGCTATATTAGTAGTATATTTGTAGCACAAATCGTAGCTCGACCGGGGAAGGACCACGCTCTCACAGAATACCAGCGTAAAATAGCGGTATTAAACTGCTGTGTTTCGTATGGTGAGTGTAGAGAACCGGAGACCCTTTTTACTGGAAAAGAGGCATTCCATCTTAGTCCGCACGGATGACAACGCATCTGCATTTTGATTCGCAAACGAGGATAAATGTAGATGTCTATGAGCCACAGCAACCACTTACCATTAGGTGGACTGTGTGCTCGTTTGTCACCCGATCCTATAAAAAATCTGCCTCGGCTTTCAAATATAATTAAATATATTCGACACTAGATGGCGACACTTTGTGTTATGGGATCTAAAATTATAAAGGTACGTAGAGTTATGTATTGGTAAAATATTCATACGAAGGTGCTGAAATTTGTTTTGCATTCAGTCCTAAACAAATTTTAATCGCCAAAATATTATTTTATAGGTTTTATAATCATTTTGTGAAGAGGCCGTCATCTATTGTCAAGGTTGCTAAACTACATTGCAAAAAACAACTAATTCTCTAACTAAGAAATAATGTTGAAAATATCATAATAATATTGTTTTATTTTTATTTCATTTCACATTGTTACTTAAAAATACATAAATTTATAATTTAATAAGATTCATAATAGGGTCCTGTTGGTTACCCTTTTTGTACGTAACCCTAAAAAGCATATCTGCTTTTCTTATTTATCAAATCCATTTTTCCCGCTGAGATATGAATTAATAAAATTTTCGATTGTCAGTTGTCGGCTAAGTTCACACTCATGATAAAAAATATTTTTTTGTTAAGTTTTAAAAAATCGAATTATTCTGAAAGGACTGTCAAGTACAAAAAAATAATTAATTAACATGGAAATCAAAGTGCGTAGATTTCAACTCAAATTCCGTAGTTCCGTAGACGATGAAAAAATTGCGTAGATCTACGGGAAATCCGTAGAGTTGGCAACGCTACTTTATTGTACAACTAACCGCATTTTCTTTTTCATCAACACTGCCAGTAATCAAAACACAACTCGAAATATTTGTGATATTGAATCGGTGCATTGCCCACTTGAAGTTAATTCACAGTTTGATTGTTGAGAGACATTTCGATATGAAGCTAAAAGAATAATTTAAAATATTAGTTTCTGATGTCGAAAGTATGAAGTACATAGTTTTTTGGAGATGAATTCTCTAGGAATTTGGACTTTAGTAATAATTTTGTATCAAAGTGAGTTAGCTAATATTTTTAAGTAAATATAAAATAGAAATCTCAAGTTACCTTGTACTCGATAGTAAAATAAATAATTGTATGGAAACCTTGACTTCTGAGAAATTAAAAGATATTTTGACAGCGTGTGAATTCAAAACCAAAACCCTTACCAAAATGAGATTTTAATTCATTTTCATTTATTTGGTGAATATAGGTTTGTTTATAGATCTATATATCATATCTAGAGATATATAGATTAATATTATAATAGATAGTATGAGTCCTACCACTTAGTAGGTTTACTAATTGGTAGGACCCCATTTCACCCCTGGAGTTTGTCTTCAGGGAGGTAACATATTCTTGCCTATTTTGGTGTGTTAAGTGCTTACACTGCTGCGTTCTCGGCCCATGAGGCATTTTATCTTAGTCATACGTTGTCGTTGTTTGACATTGGCTGCAGGAGTCCATGAAATGCTGTAGTCGCTTACTACCAGGTGGACAATCACTTCGTTTATCACTACAGATTCATAAAAATATGTACGTACATACTAAATGTAATAATTTTTTTCATTAACATTAAAGTAACATTAACATTATGCAATAACGAACAATTCAAACATATCCAATAGGACGAGGTCAAGACCAGTGGGATACATTTGGACTTTTTTAAACGTGTTAGAGCCATGCAGATTTATTAGTGGTATAGCTGTAGCACGAATGGGTCGGCTCGACCGAGGAAGGACCACGCTCTCACAGAATACCAGCGTAAAATAGCAGCTTAACGCTGCTGTGTTTCGTATGGTGAGTGTAGAGAACCGGAGACCCTTTTAACTGGAAACGAGGCATTCCATCTTAGTCCTCGCGGGTGACAATATATCTGCATTTTGATTCGTAATCGAAGATAGATATAGATGTCTATGGGCCACAGCAACCGCTTACCATCGGGTGGACTGTGTGCTCGTTTGTCACCTTTATCCTATAAAAAAAAGGTTAGAAAAGGACCAGTTAGACAACTACTTTACTTTTTATCTTACGTATTTTGCAGCGGTACTATGCGTTATAATTAGCTGGCTGACTCTTGACTGCAAATTATCTCCTTCATCATCCGAGCTAAGTGAAGTGACATTGATCAAGCTACTATACCTGTACGAACCTGAGACTTGCGAGCGCACGTATTTCTATAACTACAGCGTGAAGATTTCAACAAACACGTACATTTCGACCGCCATTTGGCCTGTGAAGAACACCGTCGCAGAGAGCTTTCGTTTGTACGCCTAATATTATTTTTATGATAGTTCATCTACTTATTGTCGCGGCGTAAGATAATCTGTGGTACCATTTCGTCTTATGAGAAATTACGAAAGATATTTTTATATAATAATGTCCTCCAGACCGTATAAGTCACAGCTAGTTTCAACGGAGACTAGCCATTTGCACAGGATTACAGTGCACGATTATATGCGCAAGCACAAGATCATTCTCTATTCACTTACTCTCGTATTCCAATGGGACGATTGGACTGGAGAGAGATCATGCGCAGGACCAACGGTTTAAGATGCCTTCTGAGGCACGGGTGTGAAACACAACCAACTTCCTGACTTTGGGCTTCTACTGATAATTTTTTGACAGAAAAACTCCATTTACTGATTTTGCTCCGACCCGGGATTCCAACCCGGGACATCATCATCAACACCATATTTACGACCATTAAACTAATGAGGCAGTCAGCCTGGCCGTCGTGACCGAAATCCAGTTTGGAAGACAATATTTCAAAATAATAGTATACAATCCAAAAATTTGTATAAAATAACAGGATGTGATATAACTAACAGAGTTCAACGTGGTAGAGCCATGATGCAGCTATATTAGTAGTATAGTTGTAGCACGAATGGGACGGCTAGACCGGGGAAGGACCACGCTCTCACAGAATACCAGCGTAAAATAGCAGCTTCACAGTGTTTCGTATGGTAAGTGTAGAGAACCGGAGACCCTTTTCACTGGAAAAGAGGCATTCCATCTTAGTCCTCACGGGTGACAACGCATCTGCATTTTAATTCGCAAACGAGGATAGATGTAGATGTCTATGGGTCACAGCAACCACTTACCATCATGTGGCATATGTGCTCGTTTGTCACCCTGTCCTATAAAAAAATGTGTATATATTTGTTGACAAATTTTTGTAGCATATTTGAGCAACTCATTTGAATTTGAGATAGTAACTTAACTGTAAGTAATATCCTGCTTAACTACTTTCAAACAATGTTAGACGCAGTTCAAAGCACGCTTCAACTCACTGTGAAATCGGACCGTGGATTCCTTCACATCTCCCGTTAATGAAGTGGGTTTAAGCGTCGCAGGAATTTTTAATTTTGGACTGGCTTTCTTAAAGGGGAAACGTTCTATTTGACAAGTTCTTACGCCGTTAGAATAATTAATCTAATTAGATGCTTAGAGATTCTAAAGGTAAATGATTCTTAATTTTTAGCTGTCGACTGGTTCTAACTTTGCCTTGATAGTATCTATTAATGTGGCGTTATAAAAAGATTTAAGATAATTGAAGACAATTTTTTCACAAATTTTTCGTTTTACAAAAAAAAATCTTCAATTTTTTTGGATAAAATATAGCCTACAACCCTCCTGGCACAGCTTTCTATATGTTAGTAAAGTTACATCACAATCGGTTCAGCCATTCCGAAGATTAGCCCGAACAGATAGACAAACAGACACGCACAAACAATTGGTTATTTATGTCCTAATGACAGGCAAATAACCAACTGAGCGTAATAGAAACCAGTTATTTCAATATTACAGACAGACAATTCCATTTTATTTATATGTATACATTGAGAGGATTGTATGGTCCAGTACTACGCACAGGTCAACCTCACATGTCCTTGAAATATTTCATTTTAATTTTTTTCGGCTACCAAACATGGTGATTTTGTAAAACACGAGAAATGCATTGGAGCCAATTATGATGTGGACCGGACATAAAAGGATAGCTGATGACAGTGATTAAAAGTATCATCATCTATATCTATACTCTATACAAATAATTAAAATTGAAATGTCTGTTTGTAATGTCAAAATAGCAGCGTTTTCCCCCCGAAGGGCAGAAAACGCTTATTTAGGTTTCAGCCGTTCGGCTTGATCCACCTTGAGACTACGCATGTACATTCTGACGTTATTACAGCGTGAAGTTAGCTCTTTTTGATAGTAGCGCCCTCTGTCGCAAGTGTGAAGTGTATCAACTTCACTCTAATGGAGGGGACTCATTCAGCGCGGGCGGTGTATTGGTCAGTACAATTTGCAAGCCGGCAAGGCACTGAAAATTATGGTGGATCAAGCCGAACGGCTGAAACCTAAATAAGCGTTTTCTGCCCTTCGGGGGGAAAACGCTGCTATTTAGGTGTTCGAGCCTAGAGGCTTGATCCACCTTGAGACGTGTTTCTTATCTGCCGGCGCTGAATGAGCGTACTGTGATTAACTGTTAAAGTTTACTTATAATATAATAAAAAGGGAATGTATGAATAAAGTGTATTTATTCTTAAACAGAGTAATATAATCATCATGCTAACAAAAATAAATAATTCTTATTCTTGATTAAAGGAACTTTGACTACTTATCACAAGTATAATAAGTCAGTCGATTAACGCAAAATTATCTGAAAGGTTATTACTGATTGTATTTGGGACTTTAGGGTTGATTGGTTTGAGATAATGATTGAAGAATGTTTTTGCAGTTTGCCAATTACCCTTTTTCATAATTTCTTCTATGTTTGTATACCCGCGTAACCAATTACCGGTAGCAACGGCTGATCTGCAGCTACCTGGAGAGGCATTTATGTTGGCTTCTTTGAACAGTGTGCGTATCCATCCCGCTATCACTGATCTTGAAGCTGGGGCGACTTTACCGCGGGTTGTTATAAACAAATTTGTAATACCTTTGTTTCTTCGTCTTGGTTCTGATATTTCCTGTAGGCGTCTAGTCCAGGTAACGAGGTCTAAGTTTTTGACTGGGTTCATTGTTATTTCCCAACCTGATTGTATGTATGTACAGGTATCTGTTTTTGAGCCAAATTTAGGCCATAATTTAATACTTTTATCTGTTATTTCAAGGAACTCTTCGCTTATATTTAATAAAGTTAGATCGTGGATTCTTCGACCTGTGGCTAGAAGTAACAGGATAGCTAGATGTCTGCTGACTTGAAAGATGCTATCCTCATTTAATTTGTAGCACTTTAACCACTCAGTAAATTCGTTTACGTTCCAGGTAAGTCTACTAGAACGTTTCCGCCCTTCCAAACTGATGCCTTTCAGCATGTGTTTGACCAGAGGGTGCGAGCCGATCGATGCGGTAGCATCTGGATTCGTAAAAGTGCATACTACTGATTTATGTAGTGCTATGGTGTTCGGCGCCAGCTTCATCTTGGTATGTAGGAATCCGAGATAACGTGCTAAGTCTGTTGCTTTTGGTTCTTTTACAGAGACATCTTCTTTTGAGGCCCATGCGACCCACTTTTCCCAAGCTGGTCGGTATGTTTTGATGCTAGATTGTCGCCAAGACTTTTCCACTACGTGTTTGAGTTCGGTAGGCCAGGGGTTAACGAAATTGGACCAGCCTGTATGTGCCATACCTGCAAAACTATTGTGTCTATCCCCCGTGGAGGTTTTTGGGTCCGTAAGTCTACAAGGTGAGTCCGCAGATTCTCCAGCCGGAGGGGTTTGCTGGTAGATCTGTTTTCCAACATCGGCATCCAGAATGCATTTGTCCATTCCGGGGTTACAAGCAGGTAAGTCCCCGTGCACTTGTTGAGATGGCGAAGAACTCTTGGTATTAGTGCTGGCGGTGGGAAGACCCACCCCAGTTTGAAATTCCATGTTCGACTGAAGGCGTCCGTGTATAGGCTGTTCCGGTCCGAGACATCTTCGGTTACATAATTGGATACGACTGCCGAACGTTTTGAAGCGAACAGGTCTACTTGTGGAGTTCCAAGCTTCTGGAAGATTTGGCCAAGAATTGCTTCGCTTAAGTGCCATTCTGGTAGAGCATTTTGCCTTGATAAGCTGTCGGCAATGCCATTTAATTTCCCTGGGAGATATCTGGCTGTTATAGTGATTTTCAGTTGCGCAGCTAGGTTTAGTATCTTCGAAGCTGTCTTCAATAGGATAGTTGATTTCGTCCCCCCCTGTTTGTTGATATAGGCTATGGTTGTTCGGTTGTCGGATTGGAAGATAATCGATTTCCCTCTCAGGAACTTTTTCTCTCTTTGGAGAACTTCGTAAAGTACCCAGAGTTCCTTCTGGTTGGAGTGCCAGGCTTTTTGTTTGTCGTTCCATCTTCCTTTCAATTTCTTGCTGTTCATTAAAGCTCCCCACCCTGTGTCTGCTGCATCTGTCGTTATGAAGGCTGATGCTGGTTTCCGTTGAATAGGAGAAGATTTGTGTACATTTCGAGTCCACCATGTGAGGTCTTCCCTGGCGGCTTGGTCGATAGTTACTACTTTGCGACGGTTTGACTTTGGTAGGTGTTTTGATGATCTCTGGATATTTCTGCAGTGTAGGCGACCTAAAGGTACTACTTCTGCAGCAAAATTTAGCTTCCCTGCTATGCTTTTTGCGTCCCACCAGTTCCAGTGGCCCACTTTGAGAAGTTTCGTGATGTGCGTTTGAAATGCTTTTATTTTTTGTGGTGGCAAGTGCTTCAAGTTTCTCTCTGTATCCCAGATTATACCCAAGTATTCGACGCAGCGCGTAGGTGTAGTTATAGACTTGGAATGGTTCACGCACCATCCGAGACTTTCCAAAAGCTCTACCGCGAAGCGTCCTTGCTGGAATAAGATCTCTGGATCTTCGTGCATCAGCAGAAAATCGTCTAAGTACACGATCACTTTTAGTTGGTTCTCTCTTAGGTACTGTGCTAACCAATTTGTGATCTTCGCAAATGCTGACGGGGCACTTGCGAGTCCGAATGGAAGACATGTCATATGGAAAAATGACTGATTGTGCTGGAATGTTAAGTACCGTTGGTGTGCTTGAGTGACTGGGATGTGGTAATATGCCTGAGAAATGTCTATCTTCAGCATGTAATCTTTCTCCCACAGGTGATTTGGCATTGAATATAAGTTTGGGAGGTGAAATCTTGGAGTGCTCACGTAATTGTTGAGGTTCTTTAAATTTATTATAATTCTGTAATCTCCATTCGGTTTCTTTCTCAGAAATATTGGAGACACAAATCCTCTTGAGTACCTTATGGGGATAGCTGCTTTTAATTTCAAAAGTTCCGATATTTGGGTCGATATAACATCTGGATTTTCGTTCGTCACTTTTGCTTGTGTTTTTGTATTTAAAGTCATTAAAGGTGGTTTTTGTAGGAAAGGTATTCTGTAATTTTGAATCATTGATAAAATTGTATGGGGTGCTCCTATACTTTCCCATATATGGGTGAATTGGGCTAGTTGACCCGCTTGAAATGAGTCAGATCTTTTTGGTATGTTGATTGGTCGATCGTTTGTTGGAGCTGTTTGAGTTGTTGTATTGAGGTTTCGTAGTTTTTCTGTTGTCTTTACGTGTGTTTCCACGAAATGGCTCTTTGTTGGTGAAGTTCTTTCTGTTGTTGTAGAAATTCCTTGATGATGCGGTTTGTTTATTTTTCGAAGGTTTTCTGGATTTTGCGGGAAACATCTTATGTGGTCCTCCATGATCTTTCACCACTTCGCTGAGTGATTTTTCGGAAAATAAATGAGTATCAGACGGTGGGATGTCATGGAGGATTTCGTTTAGTGCTTTGTTAGAAGCTTTGTATAGTTGTCGTCTTTGATGAATTATTTCAGATCTCTTCCCGCATGTATATTGAAGTAGAGCATCCGATGTCTTTTTGAATTTAGATTCAGGACCTAAGAGCTCTTTATTGACTTGGCTTTTAAGCTCTGGATTAAGATTTTGACAACATTCTTCGAAGTGCTTACGTTGTTGTAGAAGACCATGACTTATAGCTGCCAGCGTACTGTCGATTCGTTCGAGGATTGACACGCTGTGCCAGAAAGGGGTAGCGAGTGCTAAATGGCTGTTGACTTTAAGTGACGTGAATACCGGAGTCGCCTGAAATTGTTTCTGGACATCAGCGTAGCGTATATTTTTCCATGTGTCTTCGCCTAAACGTTGGCATCTTGAGCCTTGTTTTACAAGTTCTGGATCAGCTTTAGCAATTTTTACTTGAGATTCAACTACTAATGGTGAGAAGTCGATATTAGTTTCGGTTATTTGAGGCTGAGGATTTTCTTTTTGTAATTCAAGTAGTTTTCGTTGAGCATCTATTATTTGGATTCTAAGAGATTCTTCTTGGCTGATTTGTGCTCCTTTATTTTCATCAGCATCATTAGGTTTAATGGGTGTCCAGATATTAGGCGGTGTTGCGTTCAACTCTTCTTCTTCGTCACCTTCATCCTGAAAGTTTTCTGGCTGAGTGCTGTCGGCAAATGATACGTTAAGATCCTCTGGGGCACTGTCAGGTGATCTATGTTCTAGCTTCATTTCAATTTTAGACATCTTTTCTTCTTGATTTTGACTTAGTTGTACGATATGCTCAAACATCTTATTCTGTCGTACTTGTTGTTCTAAAAGAAGTGAGAGTAGGTCTTCGCTTTTTGCTGATAAAGCGAGTGGAGTAGGACAATGCCTCTTTGGAGAATCTGTTTGAGTTGGTGAAGGCGATCGTACTCGTTTTGCACGTGCTTGTGGTGAGATCGAACGTTCTGTGGATGTGCTTGTTCTTTTGATGCCCTGGAGGCGCTCGAAAGCACATTGCCTCGAGAGTATAAGAGGTTTCAATTTTACGACTGTGTCCATGAAAGCGTTGTGAGACTTATAATGGATTTTTTCCATAATATTATGTGGCGAATATAGTAACGCGCGGCCAAAAGACCAGTTTAAAAGGCGGCGCTTCAAGTCTCTGAATGATCTTTCCGAAGCATTTGGCGAATTAGGGTAGATCGCTTGAATAAGTTCCACTGTAGGTAGCGCAAATCGGATTTTCTTTTCGATTTCTGGTGACATGCTGCCTCCAAAAAGGTTTTCGAATGAGTAATTTTGGATTTCCCATTTTTCCCAACCTGGAGGGTAGTATTTTCGTACGAGCTCTAAGACTGTTTTAAAACGCCGTTCGTCTCCTTCTGGTACAAGGCTTGACAATTCGCCCATCGTCATTGTCTTCGAGCAGGAAGCGGTTGCGTCCATATTTCTGCAATGAGATGAATTAAGTCAGAATAGCTCATTGACTTGTATAGGTCGTATCATTGTCGTATCAATTTTATGCGGCTTATGTCGTACCAGCCGGTTGTCGTATGAGACTAGTGTCGAATCAACTACGTTTCGGGTTTGTCGTATCGAAGATGATACGACGTATCGGGTGTCGTATTACGGTCGTATGACATTAATCGAATTGATGTTTCGTTTGTCTAACGTATCAGTGATACGACGTCGTACCGTGGTACTACGACGCACGGTATTTGATTTGAGGTTAGTCGTCAACCCACGCACGTGGCACAAGGGCGCACTGCATCTCGTGGCTCAAGGGCGCACTACGACTTTCTTTACGACAAAATGTTGTATTATTATAGTTGACTATATATAGTTGTAGTCAACTGATTGTTGAAAATATTACTTACCTAGAGAAAAATATCAGCTTTTGTATACGTGTTGACTTGTCAGAATGCAAAAGCGTACTGACCAATACACCGCCCGCGCTGAATGAGTCCCCTCCATTAGAGTGAAGTTGATACACTTCACACTTGCGACAGAGGGCGCTACTATCAAAAAGAGCTAACTTCACGCTGTAATAACGTCAGAATGTACATGCGTAGTCTCAAGGTGGATCAAGCCTCTAGGCTCGAACACCTAAATAACAGTTTTTTTACAAAATACATGTGAAATTATATACGGTACTTATAACAAAAAGACAATTTTTAAACATTTTGTCTGTCTGTCCGTCTGTCTGCATGTCTGTCTTTCCGTCTGTCTGTCTGTCTGTTCTGGCTAATCTCAAAAATTTGTACAACCGACCTCAATATAAGTTATTAAGAATAACTCAAAAATTATTGGTCAGACTTTGATCAAATTTATATGAGACTACATGAGGAGCACCTGCTTTTAAATAAAAAAAAGAATGATCGATATTGATTAACCCACGGTTATATTTTTCTGAGCGTGGGTGCTCAAGCTACCCCCCGTATTGTGAGGGGGTGGGGGGGACGTCGAAATTCCGCTCAATAAGACAAACGCAATCCCTGCCATGCTTTCCGTGAATTTCTGCAATATCAGGGTAGTCATTCAAACCTTAATGCCGTCCACTACCACCTAGAGACGGCAAAACCGGCCTTGCTCTTTCTAACCTGTCTCGGTTAGAGGTGTCCTCTCCGGCTGATACTTCGTATCTCTACCCGCGTTTCAAATTAGAAACCTCCTTTGTGCCCCGGGCTGGAGTTAGTGTGTACGTTAGAGAGCACATCTGTTTTCGACGTCTCAGCAGTCTTGAAGGTACGGACCTGTGCATCCTTTGGCTGCGCGTAGATAATGACGACCATCCCCGCGTGCTTCTATAGGTCCAATAGCGGCAATGCCGACACAGACCGACTCATTGACCACGTCCAAAGGCGGCAGACTCCGTGCTACAACAGGTCCCATCCGCAGAGATCGTGATGCTCTGTGATTTTAACGTTCACCACGCTGAATGACGTGGTTCTCGTTTAACCGATCATGCGACAAATCTGTTTATGACTTTTTTTATATAGGAGAAGGTGGAAACGAACATGCGGCTCACCTGATGGTAAGTGACTACCGCCTCCCATGAACAACCGCAACACCAGGGGAACCAGGGGAATTGCAGATGCGTTGCCGGCCCTTTGCCTTGGCATATGATGTGACACAACTGGTTACTTTGCCTAAGCGGATTCCAGATGTGTAGGATCATGTAACTTCCCTGTTGGACCTTCTGCTGACCTCTCGTACGGGCTGATATCAGGTCTCCGTTTAAGCCCCTCTTGGCTGCTCCTCTCGACGGCCTGCGGAGTACGGTGCCACTAACGCTCCCATCGCAGTTACGATCTGCAGCTTGCCGTCGTGTTTGGCACTATAGGTCGGCCGATTGGGACGGGATGCGGTCTTTTTTTGCATCCTACCCTTGTGGGCGAGTTAGATTCTGGCCGGATGATCCCAACGTTGTTGCTGATTCTGTTGCTGATGAGGTACTTTAGGGAATATAATTATTTATTCCACCATCTGTGGTACCTATCAGAGGCAGAACTCAGCCATGGCTTGGCCACTCCTGTAAAATTGCATCACGCTATAAGCAGGAGTGCTACAGGGCCTGAGCTGACAGCCAGCGCTCTTAAAAAGAAGTATAATTCTGCCTCCATAACCTTCAAAAGTCATTGCCAATGCAAAGTCAGAGCACATCAGCGGAATTGGTGAGAAACTAGTTCGCCTCCCTTCAGGAACACGTGCATTCATTTCACTTGCCAAGGCTGTCCAAGGGAACTTCCGTCAGCCATCTCTGTCTTCTCTGACATCGACATCGACTCACTGGCCCATACCGTAAAGGAGAAAACCGATCTGCTAGGCTCTCTTTTTGCTTCCAACTCGACTCTCGATGACGGGGGGAACACACCGCCGATCATCCCGCGGTGTGAGTGCTCCATGCAGGAAGTGTTGGAAGGAATTGTTGAACCACAAGTCGAGTGGGCCTGACGGAATACCCCCAATTGTGCTGAAGACGTGTACTCCGGAGTTGGCACCGGTTCTAACGCGTCTTTTCCGGTACTCCTACTCCCTAGGCATAGTCTCGAAATCATGGAAGATAGCTTCTGTCCACCCGATCCCTAAAAAAGGCGACCGCTCAGACCAGTCCAACTACAGGCCTATCGCCATCACCTCCTTGTTTTCCAAAATAATGGAATCTATTATTAACTGCCAGCTCATGCGGTACCTTGAGGATCACCAGCTGGTTAGTGACCGCCAATACGGTTTTCGTCGGGGTCGATCATCGGGTGTTCTTCTGGTCTACCTGACTCATAGATGGACGGAGGCAGTAGAGTCCAAAGGGGAGGCGTTGGCCGTTAGTTTGGACATTTCGAAGGCCTTCGATCGGGTTTGGCACAAAGCGCTTCTTTCGAAGCTCCCTTCCTATGGGCTTCCCGAGAAATTATGCAATTAGATCACCAGCTTTCTTGCAGATCGGAGCATCAAGGTCGTTGTAGACGGTGCATGCTCCGATTACAAGCCTATTAATGCTGGTGTTCCGCAAGGCTGTGTGCTATCACCAACGCTGTTTCTTCTGCATATCAATGATATGTTGCTAACTAGTAACATTCATTGCTATGCGGATGACAGCACTGGTGATGCTTTATACACCGGCCGTACCAATATATCTCGGGTAAACGTCGCCGAGTGCTGGAACAAACTTCTGTCTGAAGTCGAGTTTTTGCTGAACAAAGTCTCGGATTGGGGGCGACTAAATTTAGTCCAGTTTAATCAGAAGACACAAGGTTTTTACGTTTACCACTAAAAAGAACCCCTTTGTCGTATCTTCTCAGTTTCAAGGCACTCCCCTTGTTGCCTCAGTCAGTATCGGAATCCTCGGAGTCGACATATCGAGTGCCGTGCAATTTCGTGGTCACTTGGAAGAGAAGGCCAAATTAGCCTCTAAAAAGCTCAGCAGAGCGGGACAGTATTTCATCCCGGCACACCGCCTGCAACTTTACAAGGCGCAGGTTCGGCCCACATGGAATACTGTTCCCATCTCTGGGCAGGGGCTCCCCAGTGCCAGCTCCTTCAACTTGACCGCATCGAGCGCAGAGCGGACCGAGTCTTTTCCGATCGACTTGACTCACTGGTACGGGTAGAGGTGTTGCATCTTTTTGCATATTTTATCGCATCTACCACGGGGAGTGCTCTGAGGAATTGTTCGGACTAATTCCAGCCGCTCAATTTCACCATCGCACATTGCGACAAACCTCGCGAAACCATCCATACCATCTGGTTGATTGGCGGTCCACCACTGTGCGATTTAGAAGGTATTTTCTTCCTCGCACGACTTCTTTGTGGAATCGATTACCACCAGCGATTTTTCCGGACCAATATGACTTAGGGATCTTCCAGAAAAGAGCCTACTCCTTTTTAAAAGACCGGCAAACCATCTTCAATTCCCCTGGTATTTACGTACCTGATTTACCGCTTGCTCAACGGTGAAGGAAAATCGTGAAGACGACTATAAGTCTAAGGAATAAAATATTCCAAGAATGTGTGAAGTTTGCGCAACGCGCACTGGAGTTGCGTGGTCTAATCGCTCCACGGTCTAAAGTCCACTGCTGAAGGCTAATATACGTAAATAATATGTTTAAAAGTCAGGAATATATTTTTTTTAATCAAAATTAAATGAATAGCTCATGAGGCGTGCACTTTTGGATTTTGTAATCTATTTTTACAATATTTAGGAAATCTAAAAGTGCTCGCCTCACACGCTTATTAAGTTAAAAATTAAAATAAAATAACAGGGAATCTGATCGACCTTCATTAATAACTTTTAAACGGTGTTGAGTTCAATAACAAAAATAAATAGGGATCCTCCTTAGAATATATGGAATCATATTTGATACTTTATACCTCAATGTATTGCTTACATATCTATTAAGCGAAAAGACTCACCGATGCACGGACCAACGGATGGCAGTCCATATATTTTTTCAATTACATTTATTCAATATAAAAATATTCTATTCTCTTTTGTTCTATTTCAATTTAATTTACAGTAAGATTCAAATATGGCTTACGCTGCACGTGCTGTGGTTTCTGCTGGCCTTAGCGAACTTGACCCAGAACCGTCCGTGCGGGTTCTACGTGGCCCTGTTACCGTTCACGTGTACCGGGCTGATCATGCTGGTGGTCGATGTCGTGCACACTGTAATCTTTATACGAGACCTTTCAAAAACTTCCACCGAGGGTGAGATGTTTATTAATTACATTTAAAACGCCTTTTTCATAGAATAAGGTTGACAAACGAGCACACAGTCCACCTGATGGTATGGCTCAGAGACATCTACATCTATCTTCGATTAAGAATCAAAATGCACATGCATTGTCCCCCTTGAGAATTGAAATGTAATGTTTCGTTACCAGTAAAAAAGGTCTACGGCTTTACGCTCACCATACGAAATACAGCAGAAATGAGCTGTTACGAGTATTTCATGATGGTATTCTGTGAGAGCGTGGTCTTTGCTCGGTCGAGCTGACCCATTCTTGAAACAACTATTAGGTATATAGCTGCAGCGTGGCTCTACCATGCAAAATTTCCCAGAAACGCTATCTATGTATCCAGTCTGTACTAGCTTCGGCTTGATAAGAGAAGAGCAGTACTTAGAGAATTCTAGCATAAAATATCAGTGGCGTAAGCCACATTTTAGCTAACTTCAAATAAGAAATAAATTGATAATTCCACTTTATGTTTGTGTGTGTGTATGTTACGCAATACTTTACGTGGTAAATTTTTACGTGGTTACGAACCATGCTGCAGCTATATTAGTAGTAAATTGTAGCACGAATAGGTCGGGTCAACCGACGAAGGACCACACTGCTGTGTTTTGTATGGTGAGTGTAGAGAACCGGAGATCCTTTTTACTGGAAATGAGGCATTCCATCTTAGTCCTCAATGCTGAGAACGCATCTGGATTTTGATTCACAAACGAGGATAGATGTAGATGTCTATGGGCCTCAGCAACCACTTACCATCAGTTGGACTGTGTGCTCGTTTGTCACCCTTGTCCTATAAAAAAATAACTTCCTCAATTGTGAATCAATCCCTATTAATACTACCCTACTAATACTTCAGTTAACCACTCCAAGTAAGCATAAAATGCTTTTGTTAGGAAAATATCACCAAAGTAAGATTTCTGTAAGAAATTTACACATGTACAACATTGTAGTACAGTGTTGCAAGTGCTACATCAGCAGCTCAGAAAAATCACAAGTTTCATTTTACATATATATATATATATATATATATATATATATATATATATATATATATATATATATATATATACCTAATGGCTGATTTCGGGTGAATGCGTTTAGGTATCAAGTCCGCCACCATCATTTTCATCATCATTACATCCTATCAAAGCTCACTATTAAATAAAGACTTCCCCAAGACCTAAAATGCGGGTTGGGCAACCACAGTTTTTTTTATTTTCCAAATGTTATTAGAAAAACGCTCATGGCTTATTACCCTCTGTCGCATCTCACGATTCGCACAGGACGATGTAGGCTAGTATGATATATTTTTATATGATAGATGTATTTATAGATGTATTTTTACCCTGCCACTACGCGGTATACATACCACAAGTCCGCACTATTATGTACTTACTGTGTACTATTCTGTGCAAAAAAACTTAAATAATCTTAAATACATGAATAATATCAGGCATATTGGTACAATGTAAACTCCATTGCCAATTCTATATTTGTATCCACCGTACATTAACCACAAACGCGCATTCTAGGTATACAAAATCAAACAGCATTCAGGCAATATGTTTCCAATTAGGCACACGCACTTCATCGAATGATGGGCTCTTTGTTTAGTTAGCTAGGCGTTCAGATGTAAACCAAGAACAATATACTCGATGTACGTAAACGGTGAGGCAGGAGTGTGTTTGTGGACCCGCATAATCTGTAACTGTAATTGAAGCGAGTCTTTAAACTGGTATGGAGTGATATAGGCATTAATGTATTGAATAAATCAATAATAAAGAGTATATTGGAAAATACTAAATAGGTCATCATCCTTTTGTCTACTCTCAGCGCAGTGGTTTGCGTTTGTCTCGTACGTAACAAGTGTCACTATCGCTTATAAATAATTGTTCCGGGTTGGTGTTTCTTCATTTCTTATATACGTATGTAAGATGCTTCAATAAATGGAAATATAATAGTTTTGGGATTAAATTATTAAAAATTTATAAAGCTTCTAATGACCACATTCTACGGCAACATGCCTCTACCACGTTGGTTATTTTCGTATATTAATCTTTCCTTGGTGTACAATGAAGATAATTTTATTGTGGAGAATCATAAGTATCTGAAAATAGTCTACAAGTATGTTACAAATTATGGTCATTAAATATTTGCACATCAAATATTGCATGTATAGACAATTCAAAAAATGTTTTGTGGCATTCCTTAGGGGAGGCACAAGTTTAGCAGTTGACTGGTGAAGAGTTGTAATGATGATAATGGTGACGAGAGATAATCCGGGTTAGTTCAGATGGAAAGGCAACGTTATATTTAAGAGTGCTTAATGTGTAACTTCAAGCTGAATACAAATGCTGGCACCAATGGTTTTGCCAACTATTTATAATAATTATATATGTCTTAAAACATAATCCATGTTTAAGCAAAACATCGTGATAGCCAGTCAATTTTCTGTGAAAACCACCAATTTCTACAGCATGGTAGCCTTTCTTGCTAAATAGTCTTCGCAGAAATGAGACGCCTGTTTTTTTTACTCTTTATTTTCGTACTGTACCTTGTCATCTCGAATCCGTGTAAAATTTTGGGACGATGTTATAATTCATAGAAAATTCTATATCCATCTCGTATATATCATATGTAAAAGAGCGAGATAAACGCTACTATGGTTTTTTATAAGATAAAATAATACTGTAGGTAGTTACTGTCCGCGTGTCAAGGACTGAAACTACAGTATTATCTTAAGGAGAGAACCCCTCTCTTATAATGGAAGTAGGGAGAAGGGGTTTGTTTACGATAAAAAAATTAAACAATTCCACCAAAAAAGCCGTGCTAGTTTTAGGGCCACGCGCTTGTCGTAAATTTCGTAATACGCGAACAGCCCGGTTTTTTTTTATTAAATAAGGGTGACAAACAAGCACACAGTTCACCTGATGGTAAGTGAATTCTGTGGTCCATAGATATCTACATTTATCCTCAATTAAGAATCAAATCTAACGACTGAGATGGAATGCGTCGTTTCCAGTAAAAAGGGTCTCCAGTTCTCTACACTTACCACACGAAGCACAGCAGCATTAAGCTGCTATTTTACGCTGATATTCTGTGAGAGCGTGATCCTTCTTCTGCGATCCGACTAATTCGTGCTGCAACCAAAATACAGCTGCAGCATGGTTCTACCACGTAAAAGTAGTTCGACCCCAGCCGGCAAAATATAAATGATTAATTTCATTTTTAAAATGTTGATTTACTGCGTTGAGTGATGCAAATATCGTGAGGAAATCTGAATGTCTGGGGAATAAAAATATTTCGAAAACCTGTGAACACGCACAATAGCAACGCGGCAGATGAATTGCTCATTTCCATTCATCCATCTATTACAGCCCATAAAAGTCCACTGCTGAATATAGGCCTCCCACATATATATTTGCCATAGTTGTAATGTTTCCGTTGATTTAATAATTTCACCTCTTAGCGGGTCATGTACTCCTGGTAGATTATCTTCTATACATCCATCTATACATCCATCTATTACAGCCCATAAAAGTCCACTGCTGAACGTGGGCCTCCTCTGTAGATTACCTCATTGGGTGGATATTTGCTATACTTGCCACGCTTGGCAAGCGAGGAGGCAAAACAACATTTCTTTATTTTTAGTCTTTATTAGTAAGACGGTACTGCCCAGCTCCTGATTTGTTTCCCTCTGTCGCCTTTTACGACACCCACGGGATGATATGCGTTATTGGATATTCTTACAACACCACTACATGGCCCATTGCTCCTTAACCTTCTTAGAAATGAGGAAGGCCTTTATCCAGTCGTGGGGCGTATAATGGCTAAGCCAGTGTGCTCTACCTGCCGTTTTTGGCTTCACCATCACTTATCATTATGTGTGACAGTTCGTATCCCGCGCTTTTCACCCGACTGCCCATGAAGGGTTATGTTTTTCGCGCGTATCTTGTATGTTTGTAAATTTCTTTATTACTTCGTATCATCCAAACGCCTGGATGGATTTCGAAAATTAAGATATCGTTTAATTCGGCTCATATATCCAAGTGTTCTTAGACAGTTTTCGAAAAAAAAATGGCAAAATTTTGACGCAAAATAACAATACGTTAATTTAAAAAAAAATAACCAAATCTATCGAATAGTGTTCCAGAATAAAGAAAACTAAAAGGCAATTGCAAAAATATGTATAAGTTATATGTTTGAATTTAATCAGGATCAATCAATTGGTTTAAAGTTTTTGAAAAAAACGGTAAAAACGTAAAATGGGCCATGTTTGTGTCGGATATCGTGCTATTGAATTTAGTTCATAAGAGTGTGTCGGGACACTAAAAAGTCTTAAATAAAATAAATAATTAAAAAAATCAAAAACACAATTTAAAAGTATTGCACTAATACGGGCGAAACAAGATTGAGAATAGAAAACAAAATTGAAATAAATTATTATCAAAGTAAACTCTACTTCGGTTAGTTAAAAATCCAAATTAAGCTTAGTGGCAGGCGGGACCCAATTGCAAATTATAAACCGAAAGAAAATTAATGGGCTTGCGAACGAAAGTGGTAGGCGCCCCTACTGTGGACGAGAAAGTCGCTGCGCGTAATGATAATATTCACAAACTTTATGATTACATGTACATGCACAAGTTAAGAGGTTGAAAGTCAAGCGACCACCTGCTCCATAGATGACGCGAGGTGTTCGCATAGCCATGAGTAGTGGAGACCGGGCTTTTCAACGTTTTAGAAGAGAGCGGAGTGATGAGAGATAGAACCTCTATAAAGCTGCTAGGAATCGGTGTAATCAGGTGATACGCAACGCTAAACGCCGATATATTCTTCATAACATAATTTCCTCTTCCTCTAGCGATATTTTGGAAATTACTTAGGACTCTCGGAATCGGTAAATGGTCTCGTTTTGAGTTTCAGAGGACACTTGGTTTGGATGATATTAACAGTCATTTTGTTTCTCATACTACTCTGGATCACCAAACCAAGTGTCACACTGTTGATTATTTAAATGCCTTACCTTGTCTAAATATCGATCCCTTCCATTTTTCTCCAGTTACTTCGGATGAAATTAAAAAGATAATCCTTTCCATTAAGTCAAAGGCTGTGGGTTGCGATATCCATAGCCGCCGTATGATCATTTATATCCTTGACCATATTCTTTCAGTTATCACCACCAGAGGACACCAATGTCACTGTACTGGCTTTGGTTAACTTTTCGAACGCCTTCAATACCGTCAGTCATGACATCCTACTTTCTATCATTTCCCATTCCATGATTTCTTCTGAAATACTGGATTGGTTTTCAACTTATCTTCGGGGACGTCAGCAGTTGGTCCGCATTGGTGAGTCTGCATCAAGCTGGTGTGACATAAATGCTGGTGTCCCTCAAGGCGGTATTCTGTCTCCATTGTTATTTTCAGTATTTATTAATCTTATCACCCACAACCTTCAGTGTGCGTATCATCTATATGCCGATGACCTACAGTTGTACGCACAGGCGAATGTTGATTGTGTGTCCGTCGCGGTGGATATGGTCAACAAGGACCTACAGCATATTAATAGTTGGTCTGATAGGTTGGGTTTAAGTGTTAATCCATCCAAGTGTCAAGCAATAATACTAGGTAGCCATCGCACAATTAAAAAAGAAGACACTACGGCTCTTCCCGGGATCCTTTTCAACAGTGCTGTTTTGAGATTATGTTCTTCGGTTAAGGATCTTGGCTTAAACATTGACTCCACTTTGAGCTGGCATGCCCAAGTTACAATTGTTAGCCAGAAAGTCACTGGTACCTTGCAGGCTCTTTAACGCCTGAAAAACTTCCTTCCATCCGGGACCAAAATATTAATTGTGCAATCCTTAATTCATCTCCTGATTGATTACGGTGATGTGTGTTATTTTGACCTGAATGCAGATCTTCTTGACAAATATGATCGTCTTCTTAATAACTGCATTCGATTCATTTTTAATCTTCGTAAGTATGACCATGTGTCTAATTATCGTTCCCAACTTAAGTGGCTTCTCATTCGTCAGCGACGAAGTGTGCGCGCACTCACAACCCTATACTCCATTCTGATGTCTCCTACTCCCCCCTTTTACTTAACGTCTCATTTTCAGTACCTTTGCTCTAGCCACGACAGAAACCTGCGTTCTTCGAACAACCTTATACTAAAGTATCCCTCTCATAAATCTGGCTTCCTACATTCTTCCTTCACTGTACAGACTGTTCTTCTCTGGAACGCACTCCCTCTTGAAATTAGAATGGCTAATAATCGTTATGCATTCAAGAAGAAAGTTCGCGAACATTACTTAAATAACCTGGCAGAATCATCTCATTTGTAGTCTTTATTTATGTATTTATATAAATATATAATTATATAATGTACATAAGATATATATAAACTATGCATATATTAAATAATTTTGATTTGTAACTTTATGTAAGGGTATATGTATTATATTGTTTTATATTTATATAATTTAATTTATATTCTTTTCTTTTAGCTTTTCACACACCTACTTCATATTTTTATCTCTGCATCACCTAAAGGTTGACTAGTAGAGAATGCCTGTCCGCCTAAACATCATATTGTATGAAGTTTAAGTAAATAAATAAATAATATAAAACTTCTATTGTGGGCACAGTTTAAAAGAACTAATTTCATTTCTAACTACATTTCTTTTTAACAAAGTAAACGGTAGGTATCGATCAGACTCAATACGGGCTTGTCTACTGAGGCTTACTACGCTCCCTCGTAATAACAATTTGTATAATTAACGGAATGAGGCGTTTGTTTTCGGAAATCCAATATATTAAAGATGATAAAAAATTTATTGTCTAAGATTTACGTTATAAAATAAAATGAGTACAGCCTATATACGTCCCACCGCTGGCCTCAGGCTGCCTTTCATTTCTGAAAAGGTTTTAGACAATGCGTGATGTCGAACTTTACATGTCTTTGAAGTATTTTTATTTTCTTATTTCTCAGACATTCAGTTTTAACGTGGTAGTGCCTTGCTGCAGCTATATTATGGTCGAGCCATAATATAACTGCAGCATGGCACTACCACGTTAAAATCATAATAATACAATATTTAATATTCGTGCTACAACTATAATATATAGTTGTAGCACGAATGGGCCGGCTGGTATTCTGTGAGAGCACGGAAGACCACGCTCTCACAGAATACCAGCGTAAACTAGCAGATTAATGCTGCTGTGTTTCGTATGGTAATTGTAGAGAACCGGAGACCCTTATTTATTAGAAACGAGGCATTCCATCTCAGTCCTCAGGTGTGACGCATCTGCATTTTGATTCTTAATTGAGAATAAATGAAGATGTCTTTGGGCCACTGTATTTTTTTCTTCACCACTGAGCACGTTGAAAATCAGGAAAATCAAATCCTAAAATTGCAATTAACAATTTCTTTGGTGCCGATAGGGATCGTACCCGGGTTGCTCGCGTACTATGAAATTAAAGCGAGTGCTTAGCCCCGTTGTAGCTCAAGAAAGCCATGGTAGCTCAACCATGGCTTTCTTGAGCTACAACGGCTCTCCTGAGCCGAGCAATCTATGTAAGACTCATCATTTATCTTATTACTTCGATCTTGTTAATTGCTAAATTTTTTTCTTAACATCATGAATAATTTGTAATTAACATGAATAATTAAATAAAAAAATTGCAGTCATATTCTGACTTATAATAGATTAAATAAAAATTTTACTTTTACCAATTTTTTTATAGGATAAGGGTGACAAACAAGCACACAATCCACTTGATGGTAAGTGGTCGCTGTGGCCCATAGACATCTACATCTATCCTCGATTACGAATCAAAGTGCAGATGCGTTGTCACCCGTGAGGACTAAGATGGAATGCCTCTTTTCCAGTAAAAAGGGTCTCCGGTTGTCTACACTCACCATACGCAACACAGCAGCATTAAGCTGCTATTTTATGCTGGTATTCTATGAGAGCGTGGTCCTTCCCCAGTCGAACCGTCCCATTCGTGCTACAACTATACCAGTAATATAGCTGCAGCATGGCTCTACCACGTCAAAAGAGTGTAGAGAAACGGAGACCATTTTTACTGGAAACGAGGCATTCCGTCGTAGTCCTTAGGGGTGCACGCATTTCCATTTTTAACCATCATTTGGATTGTGTGCTCGTTTGTTACCCTTATCCTATAAAAAAATCAATTTCCTCCAGAGCAAATTTTCGACTACATCACGACTGGTGACGGCTACATGGGCTTTGTCACAAAGACATATCGCTGGCACGTAACATCATTCCACGCAACCAAACTGCCCGAAGATACGTCTTGGATCGCCGTGCTCATGGCCTACGCAAGCTGTAGGGGCGTGGTACAGTGGATCATTAATTTCTGGATCGTTAAGGACAACTATTTCGAGGGTCTTGCTGCCTATCGTAAGTTATATTGAACGATATATCTTCATAATCATCGCCTATTTTTGTAGGATAAGGGTGACAATCGTGCATAAAGTCCACTTTTTTTTATAGGAGAAGGGGCAAACGAGCATACGGCTCACCTGATGGTAAGGGACTACCGCCACCCATGAACAACCGCAACACCAGGGGAACCAGGGGAATTGCAGATGCGTTGCCGTCCTCCTAACTAGATGGAAAGTAGGTACTGTGGCCCCTACATATATCGTCGATTAAAAATCAGAAAGCAAATGCCTGGCTACGTCTGAGAACTACGATGGAATGCCTCATTTCCAGTAAAAATGTTTTCCGATTCTCTGCACTGACCATACGAAACACAGCAGCGTTCAGCTGCTATTTCACGCTCGTATTCTGTGAGAGCGTGGTCCTAACCCGGTCAGCAGAGCCATTCGTACTACAACCATAACAAAGCTGCAACGTGAATCAACCACGCACATATCTAATATGCACTAAATACGTGAATAGTTATTCTATTTAACGATGAGGTTTTGACTTTGGTTGTTGTGAGCCGTGCACACACACATAAACACAATGTGTCACTTTGTGTTAGGCATACGCACACTAACACAATGTGTATGTGCACGGTTAACAACAACCAAAGTCAAAAGTTCATCGTGAAATAGAATACGACGGCTCCGTGGCGCAGTGGCTTAGCAATGAGTTGCTGCGCTGGGGGGCGCGGGTTCGAATCCCGTACGGAACAACTATTTGTATGGCCTACAAATAATTGTTCCGGGTCTGGGTGTTTGTCCTTGTGCAATTTGTGTTTGTAAACTGCCTCCACGATACAGGAGAAAATCCTAGTGTGGGGATAACGTTTTTAAAAAAAAAACAAATAGACAACAATTACTAGGTCTAACAACTTTACATTTTTCCTTACACGCGTCCTGTTTGGGCCACTTGCGTTAAACACTCACGAACGAGCTGTGTATTACCATCAAGGGAAAGAAGCCTAACTTAGAATTCAAAGTTAAAGTTACAGCTTATATACGTCCCACCGCTGAGCACAGGCCTCCTCTCATTTCTGAGAGAGTTTTAGGGCAAGAAAATGTCCGCCGCGCTGCCCCATTGCGTTTTGACCAATTTCACAACATGTCGTCGAAATATTTTTATTTTATTTCTCAACATGCAGGTTTCTTCACGACGTTTCTTTTCACAGCTCGTCGGCAAATCAGCACATTAAATTGCAATTAACAATTTCATTGGTGCCGGCCGGGATCGAACCCGGGTAGCTCGCGTACTGTGAAATTTACAACGAGCGCTTAGGCCCTCAGCTACCACGGCTTAAGCCTAACTTAATTTTGGTAACTTTATACCTAGTTTTAACTTCAGTTTAATACATTTGGTTACTACTAAGTTCTTTCACTTGTACTCCACTTTACTATATATAACTGACTTATTAAGTATGCGTAATTACAAGTAAACCATACAGTGTGTATTTAATTCCAAATGTTTTGAAATCTTTCAGGCCGTTTGCAAAGCGACAAGTCAAGCAAAAGAAGAAAAAAAAGCTATTAATGTTTTTAATAATAATGTGTAGTATTTAAATAGTATTATTATCTGGTTGGGCTGTATAAATAATATATAAATATAATATTATAATAATAATATTAAAATAATGTGTTATTATTATTAATTATTTATACCATTGCTCTGTAACAAAACCATAAACGTATGCGTAACAACCTATATTAAAGTTTCAATAAGTGATAAAAGATAAGTAAGAGTTTTTAGGTTATTGTATCTCTATTATATATTTGCATACTATGAATGTATATTTCTGGCATGGCTCCAGGGCTTTTGTATCATAGTGACATTCTCAGAAGGGCTAGAACCCAGGGCCGTAAAGCCAGTAAAAAAAACAGTGATATTTAATTTTAGATAGTGTTGGCATAACATTAAATGGAATTGTTACATAGTACTATGATTGAGATGATGTATTATTGTAGGAAATTCTTTGTAAGAGACTTATTCTCAGCCATATCACTTTTATTATTATTATTAATGATAGTACAGTTATTACTAATAATAACTTAATATAAAAATATTTTGTGTGTTGTGTTGGTAGTGTTACAAAGTGTATACGAAAATAGTATGAATATACTAAATGGCAACATTTGAAGTAAAATGATTTAAGTCATTTGATATTCCCAAAAATGTTAGTTTTTTTTTTCTGTAGCTTTAGTTAAAATACATTTTTATTTGAAAAATCATAGAAAAATAATAAAACTCATTTTATATATAACTTATTTCTAGACGCTATAATTTTTCTCAACTATTTTTCTGCCATTGCTCTTTCGTACGAAACAAAAGCACATATTGTTTATAATTTTAAGTAACCAACGGTGTAATGGTATTAAAAAAAACCAATGGTTATATTATTAAAATAGACAAAGTCGACCCGTTGAGAGTTATTTGGGACGCTTGGCATAATATTATCCAAACCTACGCTTACGTTGACGAAACTAAAGCAAAAGTGTGTAACTTATATAAAAGTTTCGAAAGTCATTGACCGTTTTAAGTAGAGCCACACTGCAGCTATATTAGTTGTAGTACAAATGGGCCAGCTCAACCGGGCAAGGACCACGCTCTCCTCCTCACACAACACCAGTGTATTGGATAATTGTACACCGCCGTTTTTAACAAAAAGTTTTTTTTTTTTTTATAAATAGTCTCAAGCTTAACCTAGAGTCTGTTTCAAAAAACAAGTCCGGCAGAAATTATGAGAGCCAAAATGAAAAGTATGAATGGTTAGTGTAAGAGTATCCGCAAAACCATATCGGTCCGTGGGCGACGTAAGAGATGACTTCGGTAAACAAATCAGGAGATGGACAGCAGTGTTTTGCCTAATAACAACCAAAAAATAAAAATAAACTGCGGTTACAAACGCGCCTTTCAAGCGTGACAGCTATGAAATATATCTATATGAACAAAAACAGAAATAGAAACTTTTTATTCAAAATAGATTATAAATAATACTTATTGAAAGTCACTCTTTTGATTAATTACCCACTGGTGAAAAAAAAACCTCTGTCTTGTCTGACTTTTTGTTTTTAAAAATAACAGCTTACAATCATGTATGTTACACAATAATTAACACCACAAAACAAATTAGAAATAGCTTGGTAACGGTCACCTCATTCCCAGGCGTTATTATCATCCGTAGGGAGGCCTTTGTTCAGCCGGTGACTTTTGAAAGGCTGTATAAAGTATAAGTATTATAGAGCATTGGCTCGTGATAGACAATAAAATGAATCTAGTACTCAAATGATCGTTACGAAATATCTGACGAGGACATTATGTACACGCAGTTACTTACTAATTAATGCATTACCCTCACGAACAGCCTTCTATAGACACCATTTATGATCAACAAAGAACTATAAACTTTCCGATGCGTATATATAAGTTAGCACTAATAAGATTGTAATCATTCGACAAACAATCGAAAATGAAGTTACTGGTCCTCTTCTGTTTATTCGTTGGAGCGCTCGGTGAACCGCCACGTCGCAGACCAGCTGGCAACTTGAGACAACTCCCAGGCTTCAAACCTGCTAACTTCAGGTTTCAGCGGTTTGAAATAGCTCCAACAACGACGGACTCACCAGCGGAATCCACTACTAATTCTGGAGGCCCGTATCCACCATCTGGATGGAAATCCTCCGGAGAACCGTTTACATTGCCCAACGAGAAGGCCCCGGTGGATACCTACGGTGCTCCATTAGTAAGTGGGCCTTACCCGCCTTCAGGTTGGAAGCCGGCTGGACAACCATTCTTACTACCGCAAGAACAATCACCTCCAGCATCGAGCTACGGAGTACCAGAGAACGTTTATGGTGCACCTGATAGCTCGTACGGAGTACCGACAACAGACGCGCCTGTTACTGACACAACTGAGAAATTAGAAGTAGAGAAGCTGGAGGGCCCCGTCGAAGTGCAGAAAAGTGTCGGTACGTACTACGTCCTCCTCCCTAACGGACAATTGCAGAAAGTGGAGTTTCTGACAGAGAACGACATTCAGAATATGAAATATACGGCTAAACTGCAATTAAGAGATCGAGCTCCTCTGTATGTGTATGGACGATGATTTTCTAAATGTATGCGGTAATCGCATTTAATAAAATCAAATATATTATATACTATTACAATTTATTTTTATAAATCCCTACCTAGAAGCAAGCTGCTTGCTACCGCAGTACCTACGGATAACGTGTATTGACGATGAAAGAATATTCACTGCCCAAAACCCATATTATCGTTCCGTGGATTTCGTAAGAGACGACACAGAGAAACAATACAGAAGATGGGCAGCAGCGTCTTCGTAATGACAATAAAAAAAATTGGCGGTGTTGCCAACCCGCGTGCACGGTTATCGCAAATATACCTTCTATGAGGCAATTTTTGAGAGGCCTATGTTTAGCAGCGGATTTTTAATAATCTGTACCGGCATGCTTATTAGTAAATAGTAAATAGATCGTGTAATTTTTATCAATACTTGTCAAAATTTAACCAGACGCTCGGTGGATTGAAAAAAAAACAGTTTACTTCGTTGTTCTTAATGCGTACATAAAGAATTTATTCCGTTCCAATTATTCCATAATTTGTCAGCATCCATCTTTCTATGCAATTACAATGTGAATGTCCTCAAAGCATAATAATTCACCACTAACAATTAGGTTGGATAGCATTCAAGCGCTGACTTATAAAAAGGTGGCCGCTTAACTGCCGCCTGTGCCACTGCTGGCTTTTTTGAGATTATATTTATGACTTTAAGCTAAAATACCTGTTCGATTTAGGGCCATTATATTCGTCTTCTTCATTATTGGTGCAAAATTCTTAAAATAAATGATACTGCCTTTGTAGTGTAGATAAAAAAGTTTCGATTTCTTACAAATACGGTTTTGCATAGTGATCACTTATTCAAGGTGTGAAAATTACCATTTTGTTTCTTACGCGGATCCTAGCTAACTTTCACATTTTTAATATAATGAATTACCTCAGCCTCTAGGAAATATTTTAATGTGGTAGAGTCTGCAGCTATATTACGGTAGCATCACAACTAGGTCGGCTTAGGTAAGGACCACCTGCTCACAGAATACCAGCGTAAATTAGCAGCTCAATGCTGCTTTGATTCGTATGGTCTCTATAGTGTAGAGAACCGAAGGCATTTTTAGGGTTCCGTAGCCAAGTGGCAAAAAACGGAACCCTTATGGATTCGTCATGTCTGTCTGTCTGTCTGTCCGTCCGTATGTCACAGCCACATTTTTCCGAAACTAAGAACTGTGCTGTTGAAACTTGGTAAGTAGATGTATTCTGTGAACCACATTAAGATTTTCACACAAAAATAGAAAAAACAATAAATTTTGGGGGTTCCCCATACTTAGAACTGAAACTCAAAAACTTATTTTCCATCAAACTCATACATGTGGGGTATCATCTACGGATAGGTCTTCAAAAACGATATTGAGGTTTCTTATATCAAAATACTGAGGGTCACTTTTCGGGCTAAAAACTATCCTATCTCTCAAGTTAGACCAAACTGCACACAGTGTGCAAAATTTCATTGCAATCAGTTTAGTAGTTTAGGAGTTCATCGCGGACAAACAATGTGACACGTAATTTTTATAAATAAAGATTATATGGGGTTACCGTCATGGTGACGGTGATAGTGCACGCAATTGAGGGAGGGCGAGAGGTGCTCTTCAAACTAGGTAAGACACATCATTTTATTTTATCGAGTGGATGTACGCGAAGTAATTTTTTGCCAACTTTAATATATCTATATATATATATATATATATATATATATATATATATATATATATAGATAAAAATTTAAGCATCTGTAATTTTCTCAAAGGTCAAATGTCCATATTATAACGTACGAGTGTTACTGGAGGATCAAGTACACTCCATTGACAGTTCAACAGTTCCTTTGTTATCTGTATATAACTCGATTAACTCCAACATACGTTCGTGTTCAATGTAATTGATGCCTACTGGAGGCTTGAACTTAACAGAGTAGGTACGACCCAATTCGAAATAGAACACAGAGAAATTGGAAGCAAAGTTGTGATCAATTTGCAGCGCCCTAACGAGATGTTATTGGATATTCGGTATTAGATAGTGTAGGTGTAGTATATTGGATTTCCACAATTATTATTAAATTTCAATATACTTTGAGAAATAATTTATATATTAATATGTAAATGGAAAACTTTCGCACGGGAGAGAATGAAATTTGGCTTGGTTAAAGTTTATTTGGAGAAGGTGTGGAAAGCTAAAATTTATATTTATATATAACTAGTGATCCGCCCCAGCTTCGCACGGGTGATTTCTAGATCTTTATCTTTCTTGACAACAGCTCCGTCTAGCGGCTCCAACTGTGAATCTAAACCATCCACGGACCCACTCAATCAGAGACTAACGAACAAAAATTTATTTTGTTATTTAAAGAGATATATAAATATAAAATAAAATAAAACATTAATCAAACAGTTGCACAGAGTAGAAATTGTCGCCAAAGAGTTTTAAAATGTTGCCAACAAAATAATTACTGACACATTGACTGAATGAGTTGTGAATTTTGTGCGATTTCAAATGTTCCTTTACGGTCTGTGACGTGTATGTTAAGGCAAAAATGCGTTTATTTTCATATTTTGTGTAATAGATATACATGTGTGTTTTGTATATTAATGTACAGTTAAAAGCGTAGATAATAAAAACATAGATACTGAGAGTTAAAAGTGGATTACAGTTTACTTAATATACAAACTTAAACTTATGAACAATATAATATAAACATAAACTTAACATGCGTGGATGCCCACAACTAAAACGTAAAGATTATTTACTCTTTGTCCACGACTGTTATTGCCACCAGGGCGGCCCCAGTTAAGAATCAGGTGAAATATAATATGACAGATTTCATAGCGGGGGAAGTTTATTATTTGTTAGAAGTGGAGTGATATTTTTTTTTTCTTTTTGGAACTTTGATCGTGGTAGAACCACGCTGCATCTATACTATGGGGTAGCACGAGTGGATTGACTCGAACGGGGTAGAACCCCGCTCTCACAGAGTAGCAGCGAAAATAGCAGCTTAATGCTGCTGCGTTTCGTATGGTGAGTGTAGAGAGAACCGGTGACCCTTTTTACTGTAAAAGAGGCATTTCATCTTAGTCCTCAATGGCAACTAATCTGCATTTTGGTTCTTAATCAAGGATGAATATAGATGTCTATGGGCCACAACATCCACTTACCATCAGGTGGACTGTGTGCTCGTCTGTCACCCGTATTCTATTTAAAAAAAAACATTAGCTAAAGCAAATCTCAGCGACAAATAATTCCAAATAGACCGTAAACGAAATTCACTGGCACTGAAATCACTTACGTATTCAGATTACTGGCAAATTCCAAAATTAATGGCCGCTCTCTTTTCGCCGAGACGATAATGAAAAATTTAATATCACATTTCTTTCAACGTTCCAAATTGAATTTCTTCGTGAATCCGATCATTACGTTCGTGATTGCCGACGGTGAATACTTCGCAAGAAATCGGTTCCTACCAATCAACTGAGAACATTGATATTATAATGTAACGTCGTAATTTACTTTTTAAAAGTAACAAACAACATTTTTTAACAGTGGTAGAGCCACGCGGCAGCTTTTGCTGTCGCACGGATGGGCCGACTCGAACCGGGGTGGTTCCACGACCTCACAGAAAACCAGCGTGAAGTAGAGGTTTACCTCTGCGTTTCGCTTGGTGAGTGCAGGTGGCCGGAGGCCCTTTTTACTGGAAATGAGGCATTCTATCTTAGTCCTCCCGGGTGACAATGCATCTACATTTTGATTTGTAATAGCTAGATGTAGATGTCTATGGGCCTCAGTAACCACTTACCACCAGGTGGACTGTGTGCTCGTTTGTCACCCTTATCCTATAAAAAAAAAACATTTGGCTTTCTATCACTATTATACCGTGTACTGGCGGTGTAAACATATCGACTACCCCATATCATCCCGTGGGTGTCATAAGAGGCAGTAAAGGGAAACAAATCAGGAGATAGGCAGCAGCGTCTTCCTAATACCACTACACAAGGTATTATCGGTTAGCCACCGCAGTCCACTTCACCTGAGGATGTCTTGTGAAGCTTCTTTCCTAGTATAACTGTTGGGAGTAGTGGTGCTGGGATTCATGGTGACGGGGGTAGTGGGCACCATTGAGGGAAGTCGAGAGGTGCTCTTCAAACTAAGTAACATCACTTCATTTTAACATATTTAGCCTTGAAATACTATCGCCATCAACTGTTTGCTAGGTCAAGCTACAATCAGCATCTCTCAAAAACTTTGCAATGTAATGCATAAACATATTGTGAAGAATTGTAGTTAACGTAAAAAAAAAATTATAGTCTAAGTATACGTCCCACAGCTGGGCACAGGTCTCCTCCCATTTCTAAGAGGGTTTTAGGGCAAGGAAATGTCCGCCGCGCTGCCCCAATGCGTGTTGGCGAACTTCACATGTCTTCGAAATAATTTTTCTCTTTTTTCTCAGACATACAGGTTTCCTGACGATATTTACCTTCACCGCCGAGCACGTGGTAAATCAGCACTTAAAATTTCAATTAACAATTTCATTGTTGCCGGCGGTGATCGAACCCGGGTTGCTCAAGTACTGTAAAGTTTACAGCGAGCGCTAACCATCTAAGCTACCACGGCTCCCGCGTGCACGATTTTTTATAGGTTAGGGTGACAAACGAGCACACAGTCAACCTGATGGTAAGTGGTCGCTCTCCTACATCTACCTATCTACATCTATCATCAATAAAGAATCAAAATGCAGATGCGTTGTCACCCGTGAGGACTAAAATTGAATGCCTCTTTTCCTGTGAAAAGGGTCTCCAGATCTCTACACTCACCATACGAAACACAGCAGCGTTAAGCTGCTACTTTACGCTGGTAATCTGTGAGAGCGTGGTCCTTCTCCGGTCGAGCCGACCCATTCGTGCTATAACTATGGTATTAATATAGCTGCAACAGGCTCTACCGCGTGTGAGTAAGTGTACTATAAAGGACAATTTCTTATTAATTGATACTGGCAAACATAGAATCGTACGCGTTCATTAACGAAGAAAGAAAGAACACTTAAGTACCATTTTGATAGTTATATTAATCAAAACCTAATCCTTCTTTTATTATCAACGTACGGCACGTATTCACCAGTCCTATAATACAATACAGTATCGTCACTTGGATTCTCCGTACTCGCTTCTGGAAGTGGTGAATTTTCAGTGATCGTAAGTCTTCTTTTCACTTCTCTCTTCCGGATACCCCTGATCATCAAATGCAATGACCTACAGCAATAAATATTTATAAACATTATAAAGATGCCTCTCATCCAGCAGACAGCCGCTATAATTGGTATCCAGCCGCCGAAGTCGTCGTAGTTCTTCAACATCATTTCGACACTCCATCCGCTGTACCTCAGAATCATGCCCTTCGTCAAACTTTTCTTAATATCAGTAGCGTAGACAATGGCCATGGATAGGTCGAATATGACAACCGAAATCGAAAGGTAGAAAAATGTTGCGAGGCAGAACCTTACAAAGCGTATGGTTGATGTAGTACCAACAAATATCCTTAGGATTATTGCTGACAATATCCAGACAAGGTGTACTGCAATGCTAAGTTCTATGTACCTGATAAAGAAGAACACAACAATGTTACAGAAAGAATATAACTTTTTTTTTTCTAAAAACACATCACCCGTGGGTGTCGTAAGAGGCAACAGAGGGAAAAGAATCAGGAGATGGGCAGTAGTGTCTTCCTATTAACGACTAAAATAAAAAACTGCGGTTGCCAACCCGCTTGCCAACCGTGGCAACTATGGCAAATATCCCTTCTGTTCAGCAGTGGATATAATAGGATGTAAAGGTAACGGTTCGAAATACGGTTTTACGACCTAATGCCCTATATTAGAATCCAGGCAAGATTCTAATATTTAATAATTATTCGCATACAAACAATAAAAATATTATTACTGCTTTTAGGTGGATTGGAACCTGTAGGTCTTTGTATTAAGCTCTACGACGTTCTTGCCTATTTCTGTTGCCAAACAGCAGTGTTCCGTAAAGACCGTTCTGAAGGTTATAGAGTACCAGTATAATTATACGCTATGAGGTATTTTATCTTAGTACTAAGAAATGACAACGGCCTTTTTTGTTTGAGATTTGCTGCAGTAGACCATAAACTGCAGTAGTCTCTTACCATCAAGTGAACCGTTAGTTCATTTGTCACATTAAAAAGAATACTTATACAGAATGATATCAAGTGGGATGCGGGAAGTAAAGACTGTGTAAGAACCTCCGAAGGAGGCGGAGTTATAGCCGAAAGATATAATTTTTTTTTGAAGAATATAAATTTTTTTTTGCTTTTTGGCCATTTTGACCTCCTAGGAGTGTAATGAGAACTTTTTGAACTTTTTTTTTTCATTTATAGTAATTACTTCCAATTATCTCCAATGATACCTGTTTTTAGACTTCACAGAGTCAGTAATTCATTCATGGGGCAATGCATACGCTATTACAAAAAAGTTCCAGAAAATATACAAGGTCTGTCTATTACCAACGTTAAATATTATATTTAAATAAACTGTATAAAATGGGTTATTATAATTTTAAATAATACATGGTTGATAATAACTCTTGGAAAAGAGGTGTTGGTGAGAAAATGGGACTGCATAGAATTGGATAATCCAAATCATAAGCCACATTATCCAAAACAAAAAGATTCGTAGTTATGTAATATATACATATACTAACTATAATAATTTAATAAAAAATAAGTGTCAACAGATCATCAATATTTTTATAGAATAGGGTGACAAACGAGCACACGTCCATCTGATGCTAAATGGTTGCTGTGACCCATAGACATCTACATCTATCATCGATTGCGAATTAAAACTCAGATACGTTGTCAGTCGTGAGGACTAAGATAGAATGCCTCTTTTGCTTTAAAAAGGGTCTCCGATTCTCTACACTTACCATACGAAACACAGAAGCGTTACGCTGCTATTTTACGCTGGTATTCTGTGAGAGCGTGGTCCCTCCCCGGTCGAGCCTACCCATTCATGCTACAACTATACTACTAATATAGCTGCAGCATGGCTCTACCACGTGTTTCTTGACTTAAAATACCGTAACATCACCTAATATGAGGAGGCTACTAAGACTACAGTGAGATCCATCTACATCTAATTTTACAACAGTACAGAATGGGTAGTTAAGAAAATACCTCCTCGTTTTCGCAGAAAATCTAGTAGATACTGTAACAATAGCCGGCTGCCACTTTATAGGTAGAACATTAAAGCCCTGGGTGTCATTACTGAGTATCAAATTGGAGATCGCAAGGGATGAACGCAACTCGTAGCCACAAGCGTCAGAATCGAATAAATACATGATACGTGCGAGCTTGTCGTAGTCGTTAGTCGAATTCTCCGGAGACCAAACACATAAATGGATTGTTGCCGATCCGGCAAACACCAATACGCCTGTGTAATGCATTATTTTGTAGGTTTATTTGAAGTACAAATACAATTAATTAAGGTAATCATTTCATGGATTGTTTTTTTTTTGAAAAGGATAAGGGTGACAAACGAGCCCACAGTCCACCTGATGGCAAGTGGTTGCTGTGGCCCATAGACATCTACATCTATCCTCTATTGAAAATCAAAATGCAGATTCGTTGTCGCGCGTGAGGACTATGATAGAATGCCTCATTTCCAGTAAAAAGTGTCTCCGGTTCTCTACACTCACCATACAAAACACAGCAGCGTGAAGCTGCTATTTTACGTTAGTATTCTTTGAGGGCGTGGTCCTTCCCCGGTCGAGCCGACACATTCGTGCTACAACTATACTACTAATATAGCTGCAGCATGGCTCTACCACGTTTATAGAATAAGGGCGACACACAAGTACACGGTCTAGCGTGCAAAGTGGATGCTGTGGCCCATTAATATTTACATCTATCCTCGATTAAGAATCCAAATGCAGATGCGTATTTATCACTAATAAAATAGAGTATTCTTTTATGCTACCATCACACCTCACTACTTGTATTACGAATCACATGTAGAATTTACGAATATTTGTTTGCCTGGATGTTTGTTCATTTATTCTCCAGTACTCTGAATCATCACATAATAATCATCATCATTACAGTCCTTCACAAGTCCACTGCTGAACACGGGCCTCCCCCAAGGAATGCCACAAAGCACGGTCCTGAGCCACCTACATCCATCGACTTCCTGCATGTCTTACCAGGTCGTTACTCCATATAGTGGGGGTTACCCTACACTTCGCCTAACGGTGCGAGGCTGCCACTCGAAAACTTTTCTTCCCCATCGGTTGTCGGTTTTTTAAGCTATATGGCCGGCCCACTGCCACTTCAGCTTACTAATCCGTTGAGCTATGTTGGTTACTCTGGTTCTACTGCGGATATCCTCATTTCGAAGTTTATGACGCCGAGAAACCCCGAGCATACCCCTCTCCATAGCTCGCTGAGCGACCTTGAGCGTCCTCATATGGCCAGCAGCTGGCAACACGCACTGGTTGTACAATCTCGTTTTCAGGTTTTGAGGTATACCTGACAAGAAGATGGTTTCCCGAACGCTCCCCAGCCGAGTTGAATCCGTCGATTGACCTCTCGGTCGTCGTACTTAATATACTCGTCAATAACTTCGAGCTTAGTGCTCCCAACAACTACCGGCATAGGTGTGACATGGACATTAATAAACATGATCTTTGTTTTGTCCATGTTCATCTTAAGACCTATCCGTTGGGAGACACTATTGAGGTCATTGAGAATAGTATTTAGGTCCTCCAGCGATTCAGCCATAAGGAATATATCGTCGGCAAATCGAAGGTGAGTGATGTACTCGCCATTGGCGTTAATACTGTAGAGAGTTTCGGGGATATTTTTTTTTTTTTTTTTATAGGAGAGGGGGCAAACGAGCATGCGGCTCACCTGATGGTAAGTGACTACCGCCGCCCATGAACAACCGCAACACCAGGGGAATTGCAGATGCGTTGCCGGCCTTTTAAAAAGGAGTAGGCTCTTTTCTTGAAGGTCCCTAAGTCGTATCGGTCCGGAAAAATCGCTGATGGTAATCGATTCCACAAGGAAGTCGTGCGAGGAAGAAAACATCTTCTAAATCGCACAGTGGTGGAACGCCAATCATCCAGATGGTGTGGATGGTATCGGGAGTTCTGCCGCGATGTGCGTTCATGAAATTTGGCGGCTGGGATTAATCCGAACAATTCCTCAGAGCACTCCCCATGGTAGATGCGAAAGAAAATGCAAAGAGATGCAACATCTCTTCGCAGTGCCAATGAATCGAGCCGATCGGAAAGGGCTCGGTCGTCGACGATTCGAGCCGCTCTGCGCTGGATGCGGTCAAGTGGAAGGAGCTGGCACTGGGGAGCCCCTGCCCAGAGATGGGAACAGTATTCCATGTGAGGCCGAACCTGCGCCTTGTAAAGTTGCAGGCGGTGTGCCGGCATGAAATACTGTCCCGCTCTGCTGAGCACGCCAAGCTTTTTAGAGGCCAATTTGGCCTTCTCTTCCAAGTGACCACGAAACTGCACGTCACTCGATATGTCGACTCCGAGGATACCGATACTGGCTGAGGCAAGAAGGGGAGTGCCTTGAAACTGAGGAGATACGACAAAGGGGTTCTTTTTAGCGGTAAACGCGCAAACTTGTGTCTTCTGAGGATTAAACTGGACTAGATTTAGTCGCCCCCAATCCGAGACTTTGTCCAGCAAAGACTCGACTTCAGACACAAGTTTGTTCCGGTACTCGGCGACGTTTTCCCGAGAAATATTGGCCCGGCCGGTGTATAGAGCATCACCAGTGCTGTCATCCGCATAGCAATGAATGTTACCAGTTAGCAACATATCATTGATATGCAGAAGAAACAGCGTTGGTGATAGCACACAGCCTTGTGGAACACCAGCGTTAATAGGCTTGTAGTCAGAACATGCACCGTCTACAACGACCTTGATGCTCCGATCTGCAAGGAAGCTGGTGATCCAATTGCACAATTTCTCGGGAAGCCCATAGGAAGGGAGCTTCGAAAGAAGCGCTTTGTGCCAAACCCGATCGAAGGCCTTCGCAATGTCCAGACTAACGGCCAACGCCTCCCCCTTGGACTCTACTGCCTCCGCCCATCTATGGGTCAGGTAGACTAGAAGATCACCAGCTGATCGACCCCGACGAAAACCGTATTGGCGGTCACTGATCAGCTGGTGATCCTCAAGGTACCGGATGAGCTGGCAGTTAATAATGGATTCCATTATTTTGGAGAACAAGGAGGTGATCGCGATAGGCCTATAGTTGGACGGGTCTGAGCGGTCGCCTTTTTTAGGGATCGGGTGGACAAAAGCTGTCTTCCATGAGTTCGGGACAACGCCGTGGGAGTAGGAGTACCGGAAAAGACGCGTTAGAACCGGTGCCAACTCCGGAGCACACGTCCTCAGCACAATTGGGGGGATTCCGTCAGGCCCACTCGACTTGTGGATGTCAAGGGAGAGGAGTGCTCTGCGAACCAAGCGCTGTGAGAATAGCACATCCGGCATAGAGCACTCACACCGCGGGATGGTCGGCGGTGTGTTCCCCCCGTCATCAACAGTCGAGTTGGACGCAAAAAGGGAGCCTAAAAGGCGGCCTTCTCTTTTGCGTCGTGGGCCAGTGAGTCGTCCTCCCTGTGCAGAGATGGTAGTGATGGCTTACAGAAATTCCCTTGGACAGCCTTGGCGAGAGACCAGAATGCACGGGTTCCCGAAGGAAGGCGAACTAGTTTCTCGCCAATTCTGCCTATGTGCTCTGACTTTGCCTTGGCAATAACTCTTTTGAAGGACCTGGAGGCGAAGTTATACTTCTTTTTAAGTGTGCTGGTGTTTACATCCCGAGTCACCGAAGCCGCAGCCCAGGCTTGATAACACTCCTGCTTTCTGCGCAATGCAGTCTTACAGGAGCGACCAAACCAAGGCTGAGATCTACCTCCGATGGGTACCACAGATGATGGAATAAATAGTTCCATTCCCTGTAGCACCACATCAGTGACAGAGTCAGCAACAGCGCTGGGATCATCCGGCGAGAAGCAAACCCGCCCCCATGGGTAGGATGCAAAGAAAAACCCTGTCTTACACATCTCTGCAGTTGGATAGATTTCTTACTCTGGATCTGTACTCGAATAGCTATCGTAGCCCTACTGTACAAACACTTCAGCACTTTGATATACAGACAGTCAACGTGGCACCGCTGAAGAGACTGCAGCACTGCCGAAATTTCGACGGAATCAAAGACTTTCTTATAGTCCACATACGCAAGACAGTGGCAAATTTTACTCCTCGGACTTCTGTACAAATTGCAGAAGGGTATGTATGTGGTCTATGGTGCTAAAGCCTTTTCGGAAACCTGCTTGTTCGAAAGGCTAGAAGTCATCGAGCCTGCGTGCGAGACGCGGTTCAGAGGGTAAATCACTCTGTAATTTTTCAAGAGTGCGTTGTCACCTTTCTTGAAGAACTAGACCAGCGCACTTGTGCTCCACGCTTCCGCGGTAGTCCCACCATGGAAGACGGAGGAATAGTTTCGAATAAGACTAACTTTTGGATCCTTACTCAATACTCATACTTGCTTGTGGCTCCAACGATGACGCGTACAGCTGCCTATAGAACCTCTCAATCTCACTCAAAATCTCAAGGCTCCCGGAAACGATACTGCCACACTCGGTCTTCAGCTTTGACAGTTGCGTAAGTCCTGCCGCATGCATTTGGAGATATGTCTGTTCAGTTGCCTGTACGCTGTCAAATCTGTTGGAGACTGCAGCTTCATTTCCTGTCTAACAGCCATGAGATTAAGAGTGTGATCGAAAAGTTTTTGTGTTCTTCTGCGGCGGGTGTTGCAGAACTTAGCTTCGACCGCATGTACAGTTTCCATGAGCTTATGTTTTACATCGTCCACTTAATTGCAGTCTTCTAGGCACTGAAAACGGTTTTGTAACTCAAGCTGAAAAGTTTCGGGACTTTAGAATATAGCTCGAGGGGGACGGAGCCTTGACTTCATTAGACGAGAACTCTCCAACTTAACGTTTAGGTTTAATGTGCCTCTAATCGTTCGATGATCGCTACCACTTTTCACCCTCGCGATTACTGAAATATCACTAAACAGTTGTTGTCTGGTCATAATCAAGTCAGTTTCATTTTTTGTCAAACCGTCGGGGCTCGACCACGTCCACTTCCTGGGGGGCCGTTTCTGGAAGAAATAGTTCATCATAAAGGGTCCCTCTTTCTACATGAAGTCGGCCAGCTGCTGGCCTCTTGGGTTTCGTTGCCCTATTCCAAATTTCCTTTCCTCAGCGTTCTCTCTTATGCCTAGTTTCGCATTGAAGTCTCCCATTAACACCATATAGTGAGTTTTAGAGCAATACATGGCTCTAGAGATATACTCATACATTTCCTCCACCTCCTCATCGGGGTGTGCCGAGGTTGGTGCGTAAACCTGTATGACCTTCAGCGAATACCGTTTGATGATTCTAAGTATAAGGTACGCAACCCTCGTCGACACACTCTCAATCTTTACAACGTTGTTAACGAGAGACTTGTGGACGATAAATCCGACACTTCCTTGGGAGAGATGGTCGCCCTCCCGGTGATAAAACAAGTTACCGGATTCGAGAATTACAGTGTCCTCCCCTTCTCTTCGGACCTCGGATAATCCTATAATATGCCAGAGCTACTTGTCTATTTATTCTTCCAGCTCCAGGATCTCACCGTCAGTCCTCAGGGTGCATGCGTTGTATGTTGCCAGGTTGGGATGACTACAGTACAGGAGAAATTCTCGCATCATGCAAATTTTCCCAAAGCATTTTTTTTATAAAATAAGGGTGGCAAACGAGCACACAGCCAACCTCAGGTGTCAGGTGAATGTTTATGAGCTCATTCATAGACTGGCAATGATGTTCTAAACTTTTTTATTTTATACAAGTTAGGAAAACAAACGAGAACAAGGTTCACCTGGTAGTAACTCAATGCTGTGGCCCATAGAAATCTACATTTATCCGCACCACACGAAACACATCAGCATGATACTGATTTTTCCGCTGGTGATTTTGCGAGAATGGCATGTCTCCGTTCAGCTTATGTCTTGTTGCGTTACTTTGTTACTTAGGCACATACTATAAGATAACGCGATGAAAACTTCGACTGACTCACATTGTACAATAACAAAGTATGCGATTCTGGAACATTTCTCTTTTTCCCGTGGCAACAGTATAACTGGTTGTTTTATCAATACTAAACTATGTCTCAACATATATATTTCTGGTGCTTGACGTATTAAAGTTGCTTATCTCGTTTATTTGAATTTATATAACTTTACTAATGACTTCATCAAAAGCAATTAATTACTGCATTTATTTCACTTGATTATGGTTTTACTATCACATCTTATAATTACATTCATAATCAATCTCAGAAATCATAATAAAAACCTTGACTTTGGCTTGACTTAATGAAGTGTCAATATTTTTTTTAAAGTTACCTACAAAGCAGCCAGTGCACGAAAACTAAATTTTCCTGCAGAGAGCTGTGAATGAAAAGTTTACAATAACTGCAATCACTATTGCAAAAGTAAGTATATTGGTACAGATCGTAGTCATATACTGGATTATAATTTTAATATAAATAATAAAAATTGAAAAAATTGTACAATCGACTTCATTATAAATTATTAAGAATAACTCAAAAACTATTGGTTAAACTTTGATCAAATTTATATGGGACTACATGTAATGCACTAGCTTACAAATGAAAAAAGAATCATCGAAATCGGTTCACCCAGAAAAAAAGTTATGAGGTACCTACCACACATAAAACCGACAATACAAGAAAACAGAAACATACATTCGAATTGAGTACCTCCTCCTTTTTGAAGTCGGTAGAAAACTATAGGCCCGCCCTATTACCATAGAATACTAAAAATACTATTGGTAAATCCAACTGTGCATGCCTTAAGCGCATTAAAAAATTACGTATATCATAGTTTAATTACACACAAGTTTTCACAAAAAACCTTATAATTATTACAATACTTCCAATTTTACGATAATTTTATTTCAAGTTTCAATTAAAGAAGCTTAGAAAATTCAAAATTGCACGATTGATAAGATCGTGAAAAAATTAAAAAAAAATTGAAAATTGTAATTCTGTTCGTCAACGAGTTCCAGTAGCAGATACCGCAGTACACTTTCAGGTTACTCCATAAACTCCAAAACGTATAAATATATTTATATATAAATCCTACATACTTTTAGCAAAACAAAATATTTTAATAAAAATCTGTGGTTATAAAAATAATAACCTTAGTCAAGAATGTATGTGGTTTTTGGAATATTTTGTATTTCTACAGCGATCGATATTTTTGCCGCCTATTACCGCTGCTATAAGCAAACGATACAGTAATACACCCAAGACAGCGGCCAAGCTCGAAGTGCGAATAAGCTGTGAGGCAGTGTATTTAGTAAAATAAATTATTACAAGGCTGCTCAAAACACCGAAAAATTCGGCATTTTTAAGCCGAAAAAAAATTAATTACAAATAAATAAAATTAAATTAAGCAACCATTTACATTCCATGGCTTCTCACATGATAGATGAAGAGATTAAAAAATAGACTGAGTTGAAAACAATAAAACGTTAAACAAATGAAATTTTCAAAAGTTATCGTGTTTACCCCTCCATGAGGACTTAATAAATCACTTAATAAGCCACTAAAACCACTTTTTATGTAAAAATAGCAATTAATCAATTAAAACAAATAATAAGTTCAACAATCATTAATCTTTCTGCCAATGTACTTTTTACATCATTATTATGTTCAATATGATTGTTAGATACGATTTTGTGGTTTTTTTTTCCTATACAATTGTATTCCCCTATTCTCTTCCTGGATAATGCCTCTAGAGTAATCGTTTTTGTTTATAAAATTTAGGTCTATTGTAGGCATGCCCTTGTCATTTATATTACAAAAATAAATATGAAAATGCCCCGTTTTCGCCTCCGTAATCAGACGACTACCAAAGAAACTGGAAAAGTTTTTAAGATAAAAACAAGTGATAGGAGCATAGATCTATTATTCATTTAAATTTTAATACCAAAAATAATTTATTTGACTTAGTTTTCGAGGAGAAAACAGAGGATTACAAAACGTCGATCGGTCATGGTTTTTGTAGGTAAAATCGTTCTGAGCTGCAATTGTCCCTATCGCACTCTACGGGGGGAGACCAGAGGTGAGGAGGGGTTAGACTAATACGTACACGGTTGCGCGGTACTGAGCTACGCTCACAAATACAGACTTCACTCACATATTGATACCTGGGTTGCTCGGGCGCAGCGCGACGGCACTAGTTTTTTTAAATACCTATTTCTCAACTCCCGTGCAAACCGACTACGCTCTTATCTTAAGACCACTTCTACTGTAGGGTTAGGTTTCGTGAGAAAACAAATTGAATCCTTTGATATTAGTTGGTATACAGTATAATACACCGAGGTGTTATGCAATGTATTAGTATTTCTTTTATTTGTTAAAAAAAACGTTACACCCACACTAGAATATTTTCCTACTCCATTCGTGCTTCAATAACAATATAGCTGCAGCGTGGCTCTACCACGTAAATACTTGTCATTACAATTAACTTCCCATTTACTTACAATATCTTTGATTGAACCAAAACCTTGAGATAGTGCGTTTTTCAGAGACTATTATCTAATTAGTTATGAGTAATAAACTACATCTAAAAGCACATTATTAATGTTCGATATCCTATCATCATATTCCACGTTCTAATTTGTTTTTATGTGTTATAAATATATTTAAAATCTACTTATAAAAATGACTAAAATTATTGACTACATGCATCTGTTGCTAAAGGCAACGCTCTAATAATTTGAGGATTACACTAATAGAGAGATAATTAAAAAATCTATATTCTTCACGTTTTATTTAATTTTTGAAGTTCGTTTTTCTTTTTTAATTAAAATAATTCCAAAAATTGTGTGAATTCTGTGATAAAGCGGCGTACGTCTAAAGAGGGAACGAATGCTCAAGGTTATTTGGTCAGGGACGGTGGTAGAGCTTTGCAGCAGCTTTTGCTGTTGCACGTATGGGCCGGCTCGAGCCGGGTTAGTACCACAACCTCACAGAATACCGGCGTGAAATGGAAGCTCTGCTTCCGCGTTTCGTCTGGTGAGTGCAGGTGACCGGATGCCCAATTCCCCCCCCCCCCCATCAACATGGTAGCGGAATTACGTCATAAACTACCCCAGGAGGGTACCAGTACCCCTGGAGAATCCCTCGCTGAGCATCCACGACCATTCTATTCCACTCCTGAGCGTGGGTGCTCAGGCTGCCCCGCGTATTCTGGGGGGGGGCAGAATTCCGCTCAACACAATAACTGCTCGGGGCAAACTGAGCAACAAGACCAAGGCGACCCCTGCCACGCTATCCGTGAATTTCTGCAACATCAGGGGACTTCACTCGAACCTAAACGCCGTCCACTACCATCTTGAGACGGCGAAGCCGGCCTTGCTCTTTCTGACCGAGACGCACGGTGTCCTCTCCGGCTGATACTTCGTATCTCTCCTACCCGGGGTACAAATTCGAGCACTCCTTTGTGCCTCGGGCTGGAGTTTGCGTGTATGTCAGAGAGGACATCTGTTCTCGACGCCTCGGCAGTCTTGAAGGTTCGGACCTGTCCATCCTTTGGCTACGCGTAGACAGCGACGACCATCCGCGCGTCTACGTGTGCCTCTATAGGTCCCATAGCGGTAATGCCGAAACAGACCGACTCATCGACCACGTCCAAATGGCTACAGATTCCTTGCTACAACAGGTCCCATCCGCAGAGATCGTGATCCTTGGCGATTTTAACGCCCACCACGCCGAATGGCTCGGTTCACGTCTAACCGATCATGCGGGGAGATCTGTTTATGACTTTGCCTTGGCATATGGTCTGACACAACTGGTTACATCGCCTACGCGGATTCCAGATGTTGAGGATCATACACCTTCCCTGTTGGACCTTCTGCTGACCTCTCATCCGGACGGATATCAGGTTTCCGTCGATGCCCCTCTCGGCTCTTCGGACCATTGTCTGATCCGAAGTGTGGTGCCACTCACGCTCCCCTCGCGGTTGCGTTCTGCAGGTTGCCGCCGTGTTTGGCATTACAGGTCGGCGGATTGGGACGGAATGCGGTCTTTCTTTGCTTCCTACCCATGGGGGCGGGTTTGCTTCTCGCCGGATGATCCCAGCGCTGTTGCTGACTCTGTCACTGATGTAGTGCTACAGGGAATGGAACTATTTATTCCATCATCTGTGGTACCCATCGGAGGCAGATCTCAGCCTTGGTTTGGTCGCTCCTGTAAGACTGCATTACGCAGTAAGCAGGAGTGTTATCAAGCCTGGGCTGCGGCTTCGGTGACTCGGGATGTAAACACCAGCACACTCAAAAAGAAGTATAACTTCGCCTCCAGGTCCTTCAAAAGAGTTATTGCCAAGGCAAAGTCAGAGCACATAGGCAGAATTGGCGAGAAACTAGTTCGCCTTCCTTCGGGAACCCGTGCATTCTGGTCTCTCGCCAAGGCTGTCCAAGGGAATTTCTGTAAGCCATCACTACCATCTCTGCACAGGGAGGACGACTCACTGGGCCACGACGCAAAAGATAAGGCCGACCTTTTAGGCTCCCTTTTTGCGTCCAACTCGACTGTTGATGACGGGGGGAACACACCGCCGACCATCCCGCGGTGTGAGTGCTCCATGCCGGATGTGCGATTCTCACAGCGCTCGGTTCGCAGAGTACTCCTCTCCCTTGACATCCACAAGTCGAGTGGGCCTGACGGAATCCCCCCAATTGTGCTGAGGACGTGTGCTCCGGAGTTGGCACCGGTTCTAACGCGTCTTTTCCGGTACTCCTACTCCCTAGGCGTAGTCCCGAAATCATGGAAGACAGCTTTTGTCCACCCGATCCCTAAAAAAGGCGACCGCTCAGATCCGTCCAACTACAGGCCTATCGCCATCACCCCCTTGTTCTCCAAAATAATGGAATCCGTTGTAAACTGCCACCTCATGCGGTACCTTGAGGATCACCAGCTGATTAGTGACCGCCAGTACGGTTTTCGTCGGGGTCGATCAGCTGGTGATCTTCTGGTCTACTTAACTCATAGATGGGCGTTGGCAGTAGAGTCCAAGGGGGAGGCATTGGCCGTTAGTTTGGACATTGCGAAGGCCTTCGATCGGGTTTGGCACAAAGCGCTTCTTTCGAAGCACCCTTCCTATGGGCTTCCCGAGAAATTATGCAATTGGATCACCAGCTTTCTTGCAGATCGGAGCATCAAGGTCGTTGTAGACGGTGCATGCTCCGACTACAAGCCTATTAACTCTGGTGTTCCACAAGGCTGCGTGCTATCACCAACGCTGTTTCTTCTGCACATCAATGATATGTTGCAAGCTGGTAGCATTCATTGCTATGCGGATGACAGCACTGGTGATGCTCTATACACCGGCCGTGCCAATATTTCTCGGGAAAACGTCACCGAGTACCGGAACAAACTTGTGTCTGAAGTCGAGTCTTTGCTGGACAAAGTCTCGGATTGGGGGCGACTAAATCTAGTCCAGTTTAATCCTCAGAAGACACAAGTTTGCGCGTTTACCGCTAAAAAGAACCCCTTTGTCGTATCTCCTCAGTTTCAAGGTACTCCCCTTGTTGCCTCAGCCAGTATCGGAATCCTCGGCGTCGACATATCGAGTAGCGTGCAGTTTCGTGGTCACTTGGAAGAGAAGGCCAAATTGGCCTCTAAAAAGCTTGGCGTGCTCAGCAGAGCGGGACAGTATTTCATGCCGGCTCAACGCCTGCAACTTTACAAGGCGCAGGTTCGGCCTCACATGGAATACTGTTCCCATCTCTGCCAGTGCCAGCTTCTTCCACTTGACCGCATCCAGCGCAGAGCGGCTCGAATCGTCGACGACCGAGTCCTTTCCGATCGGCTCGACTCATTGGCACTGCGAAGAGATGTTGCATCTCTTAGCATTTTCTTTCGCATTTACCATGGGGAGTGCTCTGAGGAATTGTTCGGATTAATCCCAGCCGCCAAATTTCACGAACGCACATCGCGGCAGAACTCCCGATACCATCCACACCATCTGGATGATTGGCGGTCCACCACTGTGCGATTTAGAAGATGTTTTCTTCCTCGCACAACTTCCTTGTGGAATAGTTTACCACCAGCGATTTTTCCGGACCGATACGACTTAGGGACCTTCAAGAAAAGAGCCTACTCATTTTTAAAAGGCCGGCAACGCATCTGCAATTCCCCTGGTGTTGCGGTTGTTCATGGGCGGCGGTAGTCACTTACCATCAGGTGAGCCGCAAGCTCGTTTGCCCCCTCTCCTATAAAAAAAAAAAAAAGGGAAACGCCTTTACTATACAACTTATAAACAAATCAATTTAAGACTAAGCACAAAGCAAAGCAATGCAAAGTAAAATTAATTTTTATAATATAAATTTTATAAGATGTATAGAGATATAATATAATTGTAGAGCCACGCTGCACCTATATTATTATTGTAGCACGAATGTTGTAGGCTTGACCGAGGTAGGACCACGCATACCATCGTAAAATAGCAGCTTAATGCTGCTGTGTTTTGTATGGTGAGTGTAGAGAACCGGAAACTCTTCTTACTAGAAATGAGGCATTCCCTCTTAGTCCTCACGGGTGACAACACATCTGCATTTTGATTTGTAATCGAGGATAGATGTATATGTTTGTGAGCTGCATTAAACACTTACCATCAGGTGGACTGTGTGCTCGTTAGTCGCTCTTATCCAATAATTCATTCGATGCGTCATAATGAATACCTACCTGATTTAATTTCCAATTTTGAAATTCAGCTTTATTTTCGTAAAATCATGTTGAACTTGCAGTTACTTGTATTTTTTTTACGTGATAAAGCCATGCTGCAGATATAATAATTAGTATAGTTGTAGTAAAAATGGGTCGGCTCGACCGGGGAAGGACCACGCTCTCACAGAATACCAACGTAAAATAGCAGCTAAACGCGTCTGTGTTTCGTATAGAAAACCAGAGACCCTATTTACTGGAAACGAGGCATTCCATCTTAGTCCTCACGGGTGACAACGCATCTACATTTTGGTTCGTACTCGAGGATAGATGTAAATATCTGTGGGCCGCATTAACCACTTACCATCAGGTGGTCTGTCTGCTCGTTAGTCGCTCTTATCTTAAAAAAAAAAATTTTCACAATCATAGATTTCTCAATCGTAAGATAAAGTTATCCGTCGAATAAATATACGTATAACCCGAATAATTATAAAAGTGAAACAATTGAACTGTTTTATTGAAAAAAAAAGCTTTTAAAATGTTACTTCGCAAACATCCGCTCTATAAAATAAAATGATGTGTCTTACCCAGTATGAAGAGCACCTCCCGCCCTCCCTCAATTGCGTGCACTATCCCCGTCACCACTAATCCCAGCACCACTACTCCCAACACCACTACACTAGGAAAGACACACCCCTGACGACAATACGACACGTGTTTCGCCTCTACACGAGGCATCCTCAGGTGATGTAGACTCTATGGTGGCTGACCGTTAAGTGAGTGGTGGCAGTTGTTTTGGCTCACCTAACTTTTTAAAAGCTTTTATATAATGGATTACCGCAAAGTATCGCCTGATTCTATTAATTCTATTTTATTCATACAAACGTTGTATGACGCTCGTCACAACATTTGTAGCTATATGAAATGCATGTGCTTTGAAATACCTACACATTCAGGTCCAATGTGCCAGATACAACTTAAAAATTCACTGTAGGAATGCATACAATAACCTTACCTTATAATTTTTAAATATAACTATTACATACACGTATCAATATTAATTAATGTGATTTGTTTTCATTAAATTTATAATTTTAATTTCTTTGCGTGCGTGTGTGTGTGACGAATAAATCATTCATTCAAATCAATCATTAATCAATAATTTTTATTCATAAACTACCTGATACTTTCGCGATTCGCCCGCGTAGCTTGATATATTAGCAGTTTTCGTATGTGCGAAGGAAAAATCATAAAAAGATCGCAAGCAAAAATATACTTTGCTTACAAAATTTCGTTGTAAATGTTATGATTTCTTATATTTACGCGAAGACTACACATTAAATTAAACTAATTTTTACGGATTTTGTCGCGCTTAATTTAACTTTTTAATTAAAAGAACATATAGCTGACTTAAAGCACCGACGTTCCGGGAAGTCTACAGTGTGTGAACTTGTTCAAGGTCGTCCCCGCCATTACATTAGATTTGATAGACCACAAACTCTCGTAAAATAACACCGATTCCTACCAAGGATGATTCGCGAGGCTATTGAAATTAAAAAATATTCTAATTTCAATAACTTATAACAATAATATAAACTTGGGATCCTATAATTAATAAAATTATATCCAAACCCAAGCATACCACTGTAAAACTTCAAGATACTGTAAGCTCATTCTGCTTAGATCGGACCAAAAATTAAAATTCAAAAACTGAAGGTAGCCGGCTAACTATGACATCGGAACGTCAAACACCTCAGTCCCCCCGTGACCGTGAAAGCATCTGAAACATTGGGAATTAAAAAGTTAAATTAAACGCGATAAAATCTATAGAAATTAGTTTCATTTACAGACGCGTTTGTCACTAAAAAGAACACATTTTTTGTATGTCCTCCATTTCAGGGCACTCTGGGACGGAAAAAAAATGCAAATAGCGGCTCGAATAGTCAACGACCGAATTCTTTCTTATTGGCTCGATTCACTGGTGCTACGAAGAGAGCCATCTTTTTGCATCTATCGCATTTACTACGGGAATTGCTTAGAGGAATTGTTCGGATTAATTTTACTTAACAAATTCCACCTCACTTCGCAAAAATACTCACGTTACCATCTACATCATCTGGACGCTTGGCGGTCCACCACAGTGCAATTTAAGAGAAGTTTTCTTCCTTAATAAACGAGCTTTTTAAAAGGTATAACGCAGGTGCAATTCCCCTAGTCGTGCAGTAGTTCATGAGCGACGGTCAACGCTTACCATCAGTTGAGCCCCATGTACGTTTTCCCCCTATTGTAAAAAAAATTAGTTACTATAGACCATAACTGAAATACTTCATAATAATTATTGAAGTTATATTGAATATTAAAAAATCTTTATCTAGTCACTATTACTGATATTATAATTGCGAAAGAACGTCTTTCTGACTAAGGGTTGAACGATATATGGCAGTTTGTAAAACACCACCTGCTAACCCTTCTCTACTATGTAATGGACAGACTCTACAAAAAGTTAGCAGATTCAAATATTTGGGATGTTGGGTTGATGATACGGGAGACTACAGTCTTGAAATAAGGTGCCGCATAGAACAAGCCCGTAATGCTTTCTTTAAGCTAAAGTCACTTCTGTGCAATAAAAAGCTGAACATCCAGATACGAGTACGATTAGCACGATGTTATGTTTTCTCCATTCTTTTGTATGGCGTTGAAGCATGGACCCTCACAGAATCGAGTTGTAAGAAGATTGAAGCCTTGGAAATGTGGGTATACAGAAGAATGTTAAGGATATCCTGGAGAGACAAAATAAAGAACGTAACCGTGCTAAGTCGCATAAAGAAAAGCCCAGAAGTTGTATATTTAGTAAAGAAAAGAAAGCTTGAATATCTCGGCCACATAATGAGAAACCGATAAAACGATTTACTACAACTCATCATACAGGGTAAGATCCAAGGAAAACGAAGTGTGGGTCGAAGAAGAACATCTTGGCTGAAAAACCTACGCCAATGGTTTGGAAAGAGCACCCGTTCCTTATTCAGAGCCGCGGCATCAAAGATTCAAGTTGCCTTAATGATCGCCGACCTTCGAAAGAAGATGCCACTTTAAGAAGAAGAAGAAGTAGAAGTCTTTCTGAATGATTGTAATCTTTTTACGCTGAACAGATTTTAATAAGACTATGACATAAACTGACTGCATCCTTATTAATGAGACATTTTACTACGGGAAAATACGTAATTCTCACGGGAAATTTTTATTTAATATGGGTGAAAACGCGGAACAGAATTCTAGTAAAATATTTGAAAAAAACTGGCCAAGTGCGTGTGGGGCCACGCACAATGTAGAGGTAGGGTTCCGTAGTTGCCTGTCACAATACGTACGTGGGCTTCCGCTATAACGAATAAAAATGGGCCCAAATAGGAATATTGTAACTGAAGGACTTATTTTCAAATCAGCCTTATAGGGAGTGGTATTCAAAAAAGATTGAAAAAACTTTTCGATTTTGAAAACAATACCCTATCTATCCCGCAAATGAAATAGTAAAGCTAATAGTAGTAATGCATATAAGTAGTTTTCCCCATAAATTACAAATAATACCAGTACAAAGTTATTGATGCAGCTAGTTTTTGGAAATTTTCTGTGGATGGTGGCGTAATTAATATCTATAACTATGCCAAATTACAGATTTGTAGCACCTAGGGTCCATGTACATAACCGTGGACGGAAAAAGGAACGGACATGGCGAAACTTGAAGGGTTCCTTGTTATGTAATTACGGAACCCTAAAAATGTAGTATTTTTGGGCTGGACTGGCCGGTGGGGGCATATTCATAGTTAGCCTAGGGCAGTCATAACTCTAAATTAGGCGCAGTAGATATCTCAATTTTATTTATATGTATAGTTTAATTTATTTACTAAAAACAGGCCAATGTGTATATAACTTAGCAGTGCATGGCACTTAGTGAGCAGGACTCTGACAAGTGACAATTGAATATTTTTTTATATAATAAGGGTGACAAACGAGCTGACAGTCCACCTGATGATAAGTTGATGCTGTAGCTCGTTTATCATCGATTAAGTATCGAAATGCAGATGCATTTTCACCTTTAAGGACTAAGATGAAATGCCTCTTACTGCAAACACTTACCACATGAAACACAACAGCATTAAGCTGCTACTTTATGCTGTTATTTTGTGAGCGCGTAGTCCTCCCTCGATCAAACCAACTCATTAATGCTTCATCTATAATATAGCTGCAGTATCAGCTCTTCCACGTAAAAATGAGATGTTATACCGCTAACTATTGCAAGCTATAAGGTTTTTCTGCTATTTCTTACGAGTATAATCGCCTTCATAGGTGACCTACGGACGAAATTGGGTGATGGAATCTTACACCACGCCTTCATAGAAGTATTTGTTTACGATGCAATTATAGAAGTGTACCCTGGGGGCTACCCGGCACAAACGGTACGAACCACACCATAAGGAGTAAATGTTAAGTGAGCCAGCACGAAAGGTTTCCAGTTACGGTACCCTAGAGGACGGGAAAACCGAAGCAATGTTTAGTAAAAAGTTTAGTATCGACGTAACATTGAATTTAGATATAAACACATTAACAGAATGTAGGAATATTTTATATTTCATCAAATATATAAAAACCTATGAAGAATTTTCTGATATAGTAAATGGAAGAATGATAGGTAATTTAAAGGTTCTTAATAAAAACTAAAACACATTTCCTAATATTTTTTTTTGTTTTAAATAAAAATATTATTTTTTATTCGCCGTAGAAAATTAGTATGATAAAAAAACTTCATTTCTTCTTATAAAACTATTAATTTTGATTAAAATATAAAATCTTATAAAATCTTTTTTTTTCTTCTAATTAATCTAGTTATTAAAAACCAGTGTTGCCTCCTCTTACATTAATTACACATCGACATGTCTTGCTGCGGTATGAGATCCCATGTTCTATGCAAGTGTTTGTAAAGTTGTTGTTCCGTCGTCGAATTTGGCAGGAAATCTCTCAAAGCTTTTCGTTGTAATAATAATATGTCCCAGGCATACTCAATAGGATTTAAGTAGCGAATGTGCAGGCCAATCCAAAACTTGAATATCGTGGCCTCGGAGAGCGGCCGACACCAGCCGCGCTGTATGAGAAGGAGCATTATCGTGCATGAGTAGAAATTCTTGGCCCATTTGGATTCTGTGTGGGACAATAACAGGCTCTACTACCTTCTTGTGGAATTTTTATGCAGTCATGCTGCCTTGGATCCAAACGAGCTGGGTTCGTACGCCAGGACGAATTCCTGTCCACACCTTCCCATTCCATTGTCCCGTTTTGGTATGAGTGTACCTCATGAGGGTGCCGTAGACGGCTAACTCTCCCTGAAGTCCTCCAAACGCGTGTTCTTCGTGAATCCGTATGAAACCCAAACCAGGGCTCATCGGTGAACAGCACCAAAGACCATTGATGGTCACTCCATGGTAAATGCTCCCGAGCTCACGAACCTCGATTGCCACTTTGCAATGCTGGAATACGTAGCGGTCTTCGAGCATGAAGACTAACTTCATGCAACATGCTTTGCACGGTTTGGTCACTTACCAGAAGCAGTCTTTATAGTAGCTGCATCGTTGTGATATTGGGTGATCTTTTGGCGGTTATTTGGAGAAATCGATCCTGTCTCTGCGTATTAACACAATATCTACCCGTGTGCCGTTCAGCCACATCTCCAGTACTGCGATAACGTGACCACAACCTTAATATCACGTTTTGGCTGGTGTGTAGGGCCACAGCAACGACGCGTTGAATAGCACCATTTCCTAACATGCCCACGGGTCATAACTTTTCATCTCAACTCAAATCACGACGCGACATGACTCTTAAAGCTGACACGGCACGTTAAATTATAAAAGAAAAACAATCTAATCCCTTTTCATTGATTAATATCAGTAAAACAATTTTAATTTTCCTTGACGTAACGAATTACTAATAATTTTCCCGCCGTATTTTGTTTTTTTTTAATTTTTAAATTTTAAATAATAGAATAAAAGAGTTTTCAAGCTGTAGGTAAATTAAAGGGTATAAACTTTTTATGGAAACTAAAAAGATTTTAAACTATAAAGTCGTAAATAATTTAGGCTTAAGGTATACCTAGATTCTGTTGATGTGTGTACTTGTTTCTTCTATAAGTTGAAGTCAAAATATTTTATTCAGTTTATGAAAATAATACTCTAAACCTACTATGACTTTATTATTTCATTTAGAATGTGTAAATGTGTAAATTGTAGAAGGAAAAATATACAGACCCGGAACAATTATTTGTAGGGCTATTACCCTACAAATAACTGTTCAGGGTCTGAATACTTATACGAGTACCGTGATGGACCCCAAACCGCGGCCCTCAGCACGTAACTCTATAGGATTGAGTTGAACCACTGCGCAATAGAGCCGAATTTTTTTTGCGTAATTATGGCTTCTGAAATATGGCGGTATACCACCACGTTTATGCCAGACGTAAAATAATCTTTATTTTATCCGGCGATGGGCCACGTTGTCGAAGATGTGTGACGTCTTCCATGTTTTTTAAAAAAAGTCTGCATTTTCTCTCTCGCCTCTTACAGCACTTGCTAGAAAAAATATGGCGATGGATTTTAAGTCTAAGTAACCAGCACACGGCATAATGGAACAGCACATTTAGTCCGCCTATTATTTCAAGGTTCAAGAGTCCAAAGATAAAGTTAAAAAAATATAATACACAATGAAATGCTTAATTTATCACAGCCCGCCAATTGGTACTGCCGTCTCGTATTTTATTTGCAGTGCGCATTATAAAAAGTCACTTTTAGGATCAATTTTAGATTTCCCGTAACTAAATCTATAATGTTACTTTGTACTGTTATACTTATTTCGTGTAGGTACATGTGAAACAGAGTGTAGTCAACTCCCAAAGGAGGCGACTCGATACGATCGTCGCCTGGGGCTTGCCATACTCGTAACTTTCAGCTGAATCAGATATCACTGTTTTTATTTGATCGACTCGCTTTATTCTGCCATTTCTGCCAATCGGCTTTGTCGTGAATCCCTCCTAACACAAGCATTTTAAATAAAGGAGTGGATAACGGGAATAAAATTATTGTAGTAATGTTAACAGTTGTACTTTTTCTTTCTTTTTCAAAACTTTACATTACTCTAGGACTTAATCCTGTATTGTAAGGGCAGTATACATACACATTATTTTTTTTTAAATTTCACAAGGACAGACAATTACATGTAGGCAAATCTTTCCTTTTCTTTCAACTCGGTTGGGTAGCGTTCGGGAAATTACGGCACATCTTCTCGTCAGGTATACCTCAAAACTTGAAAACGAGATTGTACCTATGGAACTGACTACCTATATGTATTGACAAATGGAACTGAGACGTGGTCCTTCACTGCTGGCCGAATGAGGAAACTCAAGATTGCTCAGCGAGTTATGGAGAGGGCTATGCTTGGATTTTTTCTGCGTGATAAACTTAGAAATTAGGATATCCGCAGTAGAACCAGAGTGACCGACATAGTCCAACGGATTAGTAAGCTGAAGTGGCAATGGGCAGGGCATATAGCTCGAAGAACCGACAACCGATGGGTAAAAAAGGTTCTCGAGTGACGTCCTCGTACCTGCGGACGAAGTGTCCCCCCACTAGATGGAGTGACGAACTGGTAAGACATGCCCGAAATCGATGGATGCAGGTGGCTCAGGACCGTGCTTTGTGGCATTCCTTGGGGGAGGCCTATGTTCAGCAGTGGACTTGTGAAGGGCTGTAATGATGATTATGATGAATCTTTCCTACAATGGGAGAGGCTAGAGATAGTGAAATGTAAATGTATAGTGAAAGGCAAATCCTTCATACAATGGGAGAGGCTGGAGATAGTGAAATGTAAATGTATAGTGAAAGGCAAATCCTTCATACAATGGGATAGGCTGAAGATAGTGAAATGTAAATTTATAGTGAAAGGCAAATCCTTCATACAATGGGATAGGCTGAAGATAGTGAAATGTAAATGTATAGTGAAAGGCAAATCCTTCATACAATGGGAGAGGCTGGAGATAGTGAAATGTAAATGTATAGTGAAAGGCAAATCCTTCATACAACGGGAGAGGCTGGAGATAGTGAAATGTAAATTTATAGTGAAAGGCAAATCCTTCACACAATGGGATAGGCTGAAGATAGTGAAATGTAAATGTATAGTGAAAGGCAAATCCTTCATACAATGGGAGAGGCTGGAGATAGTGAAATACAAATGTATAGTGAAAGGCAAATCCTTCATACAATGGGATAGGCTGAAGATAGTGAAATGTAAATTTATAGTGAAAGGCAAATCCTTCATACAATGGGAGAGGCTGGAGATAGTGAAATGTAAATGTATAGTGAAAGGCAAATCCTTCATACAATGGGATAGGCTGAAGATAGTGAAATGTAAATTTATAGTGAAAGGCAAATCCTTCATACAATGGGATAGGCTGAAGATAGTGAAATGTAAATGTATAGTGAAAGGCAAATCCTTCATACAATGGGATAGGCTGAAGATAGTGAAATGTAAATTTATAGTGAAAGGCAAATCCTTCATACAATGGGAGAGGCTAGAGATAGTGAAATGTAAATGTATAGTGAAAGGCAAATCCTTCATACAATGGGAGAGGCTGGAGATAGTGAAATGTAAATGTATAGTGAAAGGCAAATCCTTCATACAATGGGAGAGGCTGGAGATAGTGAAATGTAAATGTATAGTGAAAGGCAAATCCTTCATACAATGGGATAGGCTGAAGATAGTGAAATGTAAATTTATAGTGAAAGGCAAATCCTTCATACAACGGGAGAGGCTGGAGATAGTGAAATGTAAATGTATAGTGAAAGGCAAGTCCTTCATACAATGGGATAGGCTGAAGATAGTGAAATGTAAATTTATAGTGAAAGGCAAATCCTTCATACAACGGGAGAGGCTGGAGATAGTGAAATGTAAATGTATAGTGAAAGGCAAATCCTTCATACAATGGGATAGGCTGAAGATAGTGAAATGTAAATTTATAGTGAAAGGCAAATCCTTCATACAATGGGATAGGCTGAAGATAGTGAAATGTAAATTTATAGTGAAAGGCAAATCCTTCATACAACGGGAGAGGCTGGAGATAGTGAAATGTAAATGTATAGTGAAAGGCAAATCCTTCATACAATGGGATAGGCTGAAGATGGTGAAATGTAAATTTATAGTGAAAGGCAAATCCTTCATACAACGGGAGAGGCTGGAGATAGTGAAATGTAAATGTATAGTGAAAGGCAAATCCTTCATACAATGGGATAGGCTGAAGATAGTGAAATGTAAATTTATAGTGAAAGGCAAATCCTTCATACAATGGGATAGGCTAAAGATAGTGAAATGTAAATTTATAGTGAAAGGCAAATCCTTCATCCTTCATACTCGTTTGGACTTGCTGCTTTCTGTACTGACTTATTACTTGGTACAGCAACAAAAATTCCGCAATTTTTTTTTCTAAAATTTTCATGTAAATATAGCATGTACACAAATAATTAATAACTAATAACGTGGTGCAGCTTATCGATCGATTTTATTCCGTTGCTGGCTCCTTATGAGTTGCTGCTTCCGTTACTGACCAGGAATAAAATATCTGCTGTTTTTTTTTCCTATAATTTTTATGTAAATATAGCATGTACACAAATAATTGCTAACTAATTACTTGGTGCAGCTTACGATCGATTTTATTTTGTTGCTGGCTTTTTATGACTTGCTGCTTCCATAACTGGACAGCAACAAAATATCTGCTACCTTTTTTCCTAAAAGTTTCATAAAAATATAGGATGTACACAGATATTACTAATTACTTGGTGCAGCTTATCGATATTTTTTATTTTGTTGCTGGCTCTGTATGACTTGCTGCTTCCATAACTGAACAGCAACAATATAACTGTTGTCCTGTTGTTAAATCTTCCGTAAAGGCAGCATAGTACACATTTATTTGTAACTTATTACTTGATACAGCTTATCGACCGATGTTATGTTGTTGTAGGATGTCTGGGAGTTATTGATCTATTTATTAATCAGCAGCAAAATTTTCATTAATTTGGAACTTTAGAACCAGTATTAAAACACCACTTGATTTTTATAAATATTTTTAATTTTTGATTTTTAGTTAATTTTTTGATTTTTTTATATTTTTTTGCATTATATTTCAGCAACTAATTAGCAACAAATTATCCCGCTTTATCCGCTACGGTGGGGTTGATTGAAAGTTTTTACGGCTCTCTTAATGTAAAGATAGCAATAAATCAATTTTCTCAAAACCGGTTGGAGCAACAAAATCGCGATTTTGGCAACTAATTAGCAACATATTAGCTACAAATTTCTAGATACAATTTTAAGGTTTCTGCTGACTTTTCACTAATAACTTTATAGAGCTGAAGTTACCTAACGAGTATGTTTACCTGGGACAAAAAGTCCTACTAGGTAAGTCCAACTTCGACCGACCGAAGTCAATCGACGCATTCAACTCGGCTGGGTAGCGTTCGGGAAATTAGGGCACATCTTCTCGTCAGGTATACCTCAAAACTTGAAAACTAGACTGTACAACCAGTGCCTGTTGCCAGTGATGACATATGGAACTGAGACCTGGTCCTTCACTGCTGGCCGTATGAGGAAGCTCAAGGTCGCTCAGTGAGCTATGGAGGGGGCTATGTTCGGGGTTTCTCTGTGTGATAACCTTAGAAATGAGGATATCCGCAGTAGAATCAGAGTGACCGACATAGCCCAACGGATTAGTAAGATTAAAGTGGCAATGGTCCGGCCATATAGCTCGAAGAACCGACAACTGATGGGGAAAAAATCTCGAATGGCGGCCTCCTACCGGCGGACTAAGTGTAGGGCGTCCCGCCACTAGATGGAGTGACGACCTGGTGAGACATGCAGGCAATCGATGGATGCAGATGGCATTCCTTGGGGGAGGTATAGATGTTCAGCAGTGGACTTGTGATGGGCTGTAATGATGATGATAGACATATAGAGTCGTTGATGCGTCTTTTAGTGATCGTGTAAATTTTGAAGGACTTGAACGACAGAGACTATATTCATACAATTAGACGTGGTAGAGCCATGCTGCAGATATATTAGTAGTATAGTTGTAGCATGAATGGGTCGGCTCGACCGGGGAAGGACCACGCTCTCACAAAATACTAGCGTTAAACAGCAGCTTAACACAGCTGTTTTTCGTATGGTGAGTGTAGAGAACCGGAGACCCTTTTTTTACTGGAAAAGAGGTATTCCATCTTAGTCCTCACGGGTGACAACGCATCTGCATTTTGACTCGCAAACGAGGATAGATGTATTTAGATGTCTATGAGCCACAGCAACCACTTACAATCAGGTGGACTGTGTGCTAGTTTGACACCCTATTCTATAAAAAAAAAATTCTTTTGTTGATATGACTTTTTCATATAACTACAATTCGATGTTTAGCGCTGTGGTCAAACTATTAATAAATTCAATATTTATGGACAAAATTACTCATATTCACATTATTTATTGTGTTGGTTTAGTGCCAAAACAATCTCAGTATCTGGACCCGTTATGTGGCATTGCAAAAAATCCGTAGTGAATTCGGAGTAAAGCTCATCTTGCCCTTTACAACAACGCCTGGCGGTTATAAGAACTATAAGTTATTACTCTTCCATATATGTGTTTCTATGAAATAAAGAAATTTGTACAGTCATAGGGAAAAAACGACATAACGTATTCTTGTGTTAGATAATACTCTTAACTATATTAAATAAATGGGGAAGTTTAACCGCTTATTAGTAATCTACCCTTACTCTTAACAGTTGTTAAGTTAGTTTCAGATAGAATCCTGTGAGCAATGTTGTATAATAAAGCATTTTAATGCATTACCACCTTTTCTAAAATCACTTCCATATTAAATTTTAAATCTATTTAAAAACATGGCATTTAGAAAGACAGTTTTAAACAATTAATGAAGTTATTTAAAAAACAATATTATTTATGGATTTTTCAATTATGTTTTTTGTAGATGGAAATGCTTAATGTATAACAAAAAGAAATTATAATGTTTTGTTAATTAAATACCTCAATATTTAAAAGTACATTTCAGCGCAGTTTGGCAGAACGTAGTAGTTACGTGGTACTAATTAAATATATTGTATATACATATCTTGACTAAAAATTGAGATTTACAATTTCATTGGTGCCGGCAAGGAATCGGACCCAGCCAGATAGCTCGCGCACCTATAGTTAAATGTCTATGAGCACTTACCCCACGGCTCTTTTCGTTATTTTTACAATACTATCATTTGCAAAATAACCACGTAAGTATATCGCGATTCAAGAAGCAGGAAACAAAAATAAAGAGGTATGATTTGAATAAAAACTTTATTACTAGATATATGACGAAAATATTAATTAACTAATTGCACCGATATTGAAGTCTTTTTTGTTTGCTGTTTTGATTTTTGTGTACGTTAAGTTCTGTGTAGCGATATAATATAATAAGGCATATTATTATGTTCATTCGCTCATTCATAAAACTTGTATAGCTTCCGATAGATGGCGGTATTACTAATCTTTTACGCCATCGTAAAATGCCCTTGCCAAACGTGACGACTAAAGTAAATCTTCTCTAGAATAGGAGACTAGAATAGGAGATATCTTCTACGTGCTATTCAAGAAAAAAAATTTAAATAGTACAGATTCAATTCAATGAATTTATTCTGAAGTGTCAATTATTCAACTCTACAAATTATTACCTGACTGAATATAAAAGTAACCTAATAGAACTATTTTATTCATACAATTACTGTCATTTTTAATTTGTACACTTTGTGTTTTAAAATATGAATAACTTTTATCTAACGATTGATAAATCGGTCCTGAATGATAAATAGTAAAACTCAATTTCATATCACCACATTCTTTTACACATTTATATATTGTAACAGCTAAATATCAGGGCCCGAATACAAACAGTGGAGCGCGATCCTGAAGCTGTAATCGCGCGGTGTACCTCATGTTCTGGATGTCATTTTCCGTTAAAAACTCAACCTTCTGCAACTGTCCGTTAGGTAACAGAACAAAGTACGAACCAACACTACTCTGCACTTCTACAGGACCGTCCAGTTTCTCTGGTTGAGCACTTTCAGTGGCTTCTGTAGTAGTGGCTTCAGTTGGAGTTCCGTTAGTACTGTCCGGAGCCCCATACGTGTTGTCTGGAGCACCGTAAGTCATTGCCGGTAGCTGCTGTTCTTGGGGCAAATTGAAGGGCTGCCCGGTAGGCTTCCAACCCGACGGCGGGTAAGGACCACTTACTAACGGTGCACCGTAAGTATCAGCTGGTGCCTTTTCGTTAGGTAATGTAAACGCTTCACCGGCTGGTTTCCATCCGGACGGCGGATATGGGCCTCCGGCATACGGGCTTTCGGTTTCCGTTGTCGCTTCTGTTGGTGCGTCAGTTGTCGTCGGAGCTACTTCCTGGCGTTGGAACCTGAACCTCGCCGGTCTGTAGCGAGGTGGCTCAGCCAAAACTCCTACAATCAAACAGGACAGAGCGAGTAACTTCATGTTTAGCTGTTGATTGAATGATGAATTTTCATAACTCACAATAATATTTATAGTTGTATGGTCCAGTTTATTATTCTTTGTTTTATCATAAATGGTATCTTATCGAGAAGGCTGTCACAGAGGATACATTAAAGACAGTGGATAGTCCGATCACGTCCTATGTGGCTGACATTGACCCGTTACATCAAAGCAATGGGGATCCATGAATGAGTGTTCAATGTCATCAAACGTTATTAGCATGCGTAATTTAGCCGTATGAAGTGACAAACAAAAGTTATATAACAGACAGATGACATGCTAAAACAATTTTCTCGACTTTTTTAACCGTTGAAGTTCGCCCCGAGCGAGGGTCATCTTTGGTGGATGTTCTTCCTCGTTTAAATTTGGCTCACCAACGTGCAACTTTAGAATAAAGCAGGGCATTCACACCTATTGTATCCCGTAAATCTTGATTGTCTTGTACCGTAGAAAAAGTTTTCGAGAAGAGATACTAAATAACAGGGCGAAGTTCATTTTATTTCATTTTCATCAACACGCTACACCATAACAAACCACAAAGAAAATTAATTCTATTTTTAAAATTAAACAAAAATTGACTCGATATTTTTTTTAATTACATTTTATATTATTCAGATTTACCAGCCAGTATTTACCCTTATTATTCGAAGACAATCGCGTTCTCATTTTGAACATCCGCTGTTCGTATCCAATTTTTCATCTGGCAAGGATTGGTACATTGAAACTTTTAATTTATTAAGTTAATCTATATTGTAAGACACTTTCAAGTAAAGGGTTATTTAGTTAAAGCCTTAAAATTTATGGGTAGTCTTTGCCTTCTGACATTCTCTACCAACCAACCCCGTTATAGGGTACATACACACTGATGAATTTACGACTGATGAAGATTCTGAATAAAAATTCTCATCCGAGAAAATATGAAGTAAACGCACATTTCGAGAGCAAAGTTTCGGAATATTTTAAAGTGAATTAAAAGCACTTTTTAAGAAACGTGAGAAGTGCGTTGAGTTTTATGGGAGTAACAAAATGCTATGTTTTGTTTTGACACCTAAGGCCGAGAACTTTTCAGACTCCTTTCGTAAATACACAAATTGTGTACAATAATTTGATTACAATTATACAGTTTTAAACGAAATAATCGTCTATCTGACGATAAGTGGTTTCTCAAAACGTAAGACCCTCTCTGGGTCACAGTAGTTTAGTAAACTATTAAGTAATCTGTGACAGTAGGGACTCCTTGTATGTTCTGTGGTTGGACCAACTCAATCAACTATACATCATCATTCATCATTACATCCCTTTACGGCACTGTTGAACATAGGCCTCCCCCAAGGAATGCCACAAAGCACGGTCTTGAGCCCCCAGCATATATACATCGACATCCTGCATATGTTATCAGATCGTCACTCCATCTAGTGAGGGGCGACTACACTTCGCTTACTGGTACGAGGCTGCCACTCGAGAACCTTTCTTCTCTAACGGCTGTCCGTTCTCCGAGCTATATGGCTACTAATCCGATGGGCTATGTCGGTTAGTCCGGTTCTACTGCAGATAACCTCATTTCTAAGTTTGTCATGCAAAAACATCCCAAGCATTGCAGCATCTCTCTACAGCTATCATACACCGTATGAGGAATCAAAATGTACAACTACTTCATACTACGTCTGACGCTTGTATTTCAATAGCGATCCGCACTGTATGCAACTTACTACAAATTGATTTGTTACGTGCCTTTCTCTCGCAACTATTGGATTACTAGTAATGATGTTAAGGGCTAATTATGGTTATATTATTATTATCAACTTTTTGAAAATAATGAAATATTGCCTAAAAAGGAGGGAGTTTGAGAAGCGTGTGAAGGCGGCGTAAGAGAGAGAATTCGTTACCCTATTGCGGCCCATAGGTGTTCTACAATAAGACGCGACAATATGAAATAATAAAAACGTCATGGCTTCCGAAAGATGGGCATTTTTACATCTCGTTTTGATAGCTGATAGTCACATTTCACATTTTAGGCAGCCGTGTCACAGTTTATACTAGTAACGACTGCCGACGTTAACCTCTTAATGTAATTGATGGTACTTTTTATTCAAATAGTGTAAGTCACGATGTAAAATTTGTGGAGTGAATAAACAAAAATATTAAATATATATTATATATATTAATATATTATAATATATTACATTTTTCGACCGTGCTTATTGTAATGTTTGCACCGTCACAGCACAGCTTCTAAATTTAGTATTTTTAATTGTGCTATCACAAAACACTAGTGTATAATCACCCTTAATATGATATGACGCGAACAAACAAAAGTAGTGTGACTAAACTTGAATTAAACTTACCTTTCGTCGCATGTCGGACGACGTGCGTGACCTGCATAGTTAAATATTCAGTCCTGGCTCTATCAACATATGAAACACTATTTCCTTACTTAGTTTGAACGTAAAATATGACCTTAAAGTCCGTAGAGTTTGTGTTTCGGTCAACTTTTCCTCTCTCCTACCACAGTGACGACGGTCATGGATCAGGCACATAAATTCCAACATTAACTTATATTATGGACTTATAATATGACTTATGGAACTGACCTATGGAACTGAAACGTCGTCCTTCACTGCTGGCCGTATGAGGAAGCTCAAGATCGCTCAGCGAGTTATGGAGAGGGCTATGCTCGCGGTTTCTCTGCGTGATAAACTTAGAAATGAGGGTATCCGCAGTATAACCAGAGTGACCGACAAAGCCCAAGGATTAGTAAGCTGAAGTGGCAATATAATAGCTCGAAGAACCGACAACCGATGGGGAAAAAAGGTTTTCTACCGGCCTCGTACCGGCGGACGAAGTATAGGGCGTCCCTCCACTAGATGGAGTGACGACCTGGCAAAACATGCAGGAAGTCGATGGATGCAGGTGGCTCAGGACAGTGCATTGTGGCATTCCTTGGGGGAGACCTATGTTCAGCAGTGGACTTATGAAAGGCTGTAATGATGAATGATGATGATGATACCCATCCGCAGTATAATCAGAGTGACCGACAAAGCCGAAGGATTAGTAAGCTGAAGTGGCAATATAATAGCTCGAAGAACCGACAGCTGATGGGGAAAAAAGGTTTTCTAGTGGCGGCCTCGTACCGGCAGACGTAGTGTAGGGCGTTCCTACATTAAATGGAGTGACGACCTGATAAGACATGCAGAAAGTCGATGGATTCAGGTGGCTCAGGACCGTGCTTCATGGCATTCCTTGGGGGAGGCCTATGTTCAGCAGTGGACTTGTGAAGGGCTGTAAAGATAAAGATGAACTTATAATAGTTCAATGTAGATCGACTTCCTAGATATCTAGAGGTTTTAAGCGAGACTACTTATCATGTGGTTTGTATCTTGGGTCGGGCCAAACTCAGTTAATGAGTTTTCCTCTCAAGAAATCGTCAGTAGGTGCCCAGAGTCAGAAAGTTGGCGGTGTTTCACTCGCGTATATCGAAAAGCATGTAAAGCCGTTTGTCCAGTGCCTGGTCTCTTTCAGGAATTGCTGTTCATCGGATTATGGGAGTATAATCCTATCCTGCGCAGATGGCTAGTCTCTATTGCTGCTGGCCGTCGTGACCTAAATTCGATCTGCAGAACATTATTAATCATTAGAATGACTTGGTGTAACCAGTTGCATGAGCAAGGTTAAGACATCTCGCACTTAGGCGCTTCTCTCGTCGATGTAATGTTTTACCGACACCCAAAAGAAAAAAGTGAGGACACTCAGTGCATCACCGTACAAGAACTAGTATAGATTTTCAACACAACTGAATTCATCTAAAAGTAATTGGAGTACTTTTAGAATTGGAACATTTTTAATATACTACGATAGGCTATTTTCGCCTATCTTGGGCTTGGATATGAATGCCATTACACTTTTAAGAAATCCTTTTATCATCTTACACTTTTGAGATAACTTAATTGAGATGTCTGTTTGAGAAAATTCAAAAACTTATGCGTTTTAATGCGTAGGTAACCGTTCTAAGTCCGAGTAATCGTCACATTCACTTTGTTAGATAATTTCTTGGAAGTAATTTCTTCTATCCGTCATACTATTTTGATTAATGCACGCAAAATACGCGATTAGACGGGGAATTGCGGAAAACAGCCCATTTATTCAATTCAAACTTTTTTATTTATTGTTATAAATGAGAAACAAGATGACCTTATTAACGTAAAATATAATTAAATAACAATTTTGTTACACACTTTGGCACTACAAGAACGGTAAGAGCGAATGGAACGTTTTTTATCCTTTTAAAAACGTATGAAATGTTGCCAGTGGCAATAATTAATAAAAAAACTATTGTCGTTATTAATTCTATCAATATAGCACATTCATTTGATTGCAGAGAGTAATAGTGTTCTGTGTTTATTATACTTTTTATTCATTTAAGTATATAATATGATCTTTTATTACCTCCGCTGTATGTTTTTTAGGAATGTATTTAATAGATATAACTCATGAGATAAAATTTTGTTTCATTCTAAGTCCACTAAATGAAATAATCAACGTACATACATAACAAGAACGAAAATATCTTACAAAGAGGTTTATTGTACAAAAGAATGTATTGCGGTTGTTTTGATAAGTAATTCCAAATTCAAAACTTCTGCCCCGCGTTAGATTATGTCCTGTCAACAGATCCATTGTGTTTATTTAAAACAACTTTTCGGGCACAATACGAGTTGACAAACAATCAATTCTTATTGTTACTGGAAATAGAAGGATAATATAAATTAAATAAAGTAAAGCTAAAATCGAGTTTGGTGTGACATTAGCGTAAAGACTGGGAAACAAAAAGTACGTCTGTTGATAACGTGTGTTAATTTCGCCATTCTTAGCACAATCATGTTGAGGCTGGAGAGTTTATTTTTTTTAATTTATGGCGATAAACAACGATACAATACAATATTTTATCAACAATTATAACTTCTAATTATTTTGACACCAACACCATTTACGAGTTGGAGATGTTAAAAAGAATATTATTAGATTATCAGTAAAAACTCATCCGCATTTCGATTCTTAATCTATGATAGATGAAGGGCGTGCCTAGCGTATATATATCTAACATCTATATCCACACTGAGTACACTGTGTGTTCGTTTAAGTACAATATTTAGCAGTTAGGGGTTATTTTTTATTATGTATTATCTTATTTCTTAAAACTGTAACCTTACAATAGGTTTATTTTCTGTACACAGACCAGAAAAAAAAACTAGGCTACGAAATTAAAAGTGGGTTCACGAGAAAAGAGATTTAAAAAACTATTTGTAAATCCAATTGTGCATGCCTTAAGCGTTTAATTTTTTTAGAATAGTTTAAATAGACACAAGCTTTCACTAATAACCTTATTATTATACTTCCAATTATCCAATAATTTTATGTCAAACTTCAATTAAAAAAAATCCAAAAGTGACTCGACTCATAATGCTCATATGAACATCATATCATCATTCGAGTCACTCCATAAAGTCCAAGACGTATTTAAGTATATTTATGTATAAACCCCGTGTAGTGGCGGTGTAAGAATATCCACTAAACCATATCGTCCCGTGGGTGTCGTAGGTGATTATCAACAGCATCTTCCTTATACCAACTCAAAATATTAAAAAATCTGCGGTTAACAACCCGCTCGCCAAACATGTCAACTATGGCAAAATTCCCCCTGTGAAGTAATAGGCGGGGCCTATGTTCAGCAGTGGACTTTTCTAGACTGTAATGGAATGGATGGACTAATAAAAAGAGTCTCCAGTTCTTTTACACTCACCATACGAAACACAACATTTTTCTACTGTTTTACGCTGGTTATTCTGTGATAGATTGGTCCTATCGAGCCGACCCGTTCATGCTGCATCCTGCTGCAGCATAATACAGCTGCAGAATGGCTCTACCACGTAAAATGTAAGTAAGCAATAATCCACGATTATAAGTAAGACCACAATTGGTTTTAGTATTATTTTAATTACTACTAGCGAACCGCCCCAGCATCGCCTGAATATTATTTAGATTTAAGACAGTCAAAAATTATTTAAGTTATAAATTTTTGCTTTTAAAAAATCTTCGAGTTTTTTTGCATAAAATGTAGTCTAAATCCCTCCTAGAATTACTCTATATCTGTTCGTAAAAATTCTTCGCAATTGGTTCAGCTTAAAGCGCAAAATATTAAAAATTATAAAAATAACTTACTAGCATACAAATAACTATAGTTATTTCAATATTAGCACTAATACTTCAATTTTATTTATATGTCTAAAGAAAAATTAACTTACCGAGCCGCAGTTCGTTGACGCTATTAAGTTGTCTGCAACAAAAAGAGAATATTATTTAATGTTAGAACAAATGAGGTGACAAAAATAGTATCGGTCAGGTTTATTATTTTTTGTTTATTTATTAAAGCCTATATAAATTATTACCATTACACTATAGGAGTTTCTCCCGTATGTAGTTATGCTGTCTGGAAATAGCGTAACATCATGATATCCAGTTGATTTTCTTGACTAAGCTTTTGATATTAGGTTACTCATAAACATGATATTTGCAAATAGCCATTTTACAATAACATGTTGACCACGAATTGATGCACGAGTAACCTTCTGATATGTGAATTATTACTCAAAAGTCAAAACATTTTGGGTAATTACTCAAATTGACTGCCTCGTTGGTCTGGTGGTTGTAGTAGTGCGACTGCTGCTCATGAGGTCCCGGGTTCGAATCCCGGGTCGGACCAAAAAATCAGGTATTGAGTTTTTCCATCTAGAAATTCTCAGTAGCTGCCCGGCGTTAGGAAGTTGGCGTTGTCTCATCCCCGTGCCTCGGAAAGCACGTAAAGCCGTTGGTCCTGCGCCTGATCTCTCTTCGGTCGTGTCGGTTTACCGTCCTATCGGACTATGAGAGTGAGGGAATAGAGAGTGCGACTGTGCTTGCGCATACACTTGGGCACTATAATCCTGTCCAGCGCCAATGGCTAGCGAAATTCGGAGGACATTATTACTCAAACAAGTTATGAAGTATAACGTTACAGAGACGCTGACAACACTGTATAATTATTGTTAATTTATAGATGATAATAACCCCTGGAAATTAGATGATCGCTACCAAAGTATTTCTAATTAGTTGTGTTGTTAATTTGTGTAACATACGTGATTGTAAGCTGTTATTTTAAAAAAAAGTCCCGCTGGGTTTCTTGCTGGTTCTTCCCAGTACAGAGGTTTTTTTTCGAACCAGTGGTAATTATACAAAAGAGCGACTTTCAATAAGTATTATTTATAATCTATATTTAATAAAAAAGATTCTGTTTCTGTTTCTGTTATTGCTGGTCTAACCAAGGTGTCATACTTGCTTTCAGCAGACTTGATTTGACCATCCTATAAAAGCCGTTTCATTTAGAATTACATTCATTATAGTTCTTATAGTAGTAATGTAATCATTTAGCTGAGGAAGTCAGTATTGCACTGAATTAGTTTTAATTCATTATTGTAATGAAATAGTAATAAATGTCATCGAGACATATTTAGTTGTTTTAAGTTTCAGCACCGCTCCCGAAACTTAACTATCTTAAAGGCAGTTTTACATATTATTGTGAATGTCTAATTTCGTTCTGTAAACAGAACTTGTTAATAACTTGACTATAACGACATCTATCGAATATAACTATGAACCATCGCCTCGACTACATTAACAAAGTTCGTTTAATTAAAGTAACGTCACATCATTCTCATCTTAATTTAGCTAAAAGAGTAATTAAACCGTTTAAAGTGTGCCTTATCTTCATTAAGTGACCCTTATATACTAATCAAGGACCGGTGCGTCTCAACAAGTAATCTGAGTGGTTCCAGGAGGTCCCTTGGCGATTTGGATCCAAGATTAAATTAAACAAATGTGGTGGGTGTTGCCCGTTTAAAACTAGTACGAAGGGCCTAAGGACCTTTTAGTTTTAATGTTATTTGGGCGAACTCTGTTGGTAAATATGCAAAGATCCAGAGATAATATAACAAAGGGACTTGTTCACTATATTGTGTTTATAAAGGTCACCGACGGATGTAGGTACATTAGATGTTTGTTTGGAAGTATTAATTAAGGAATACGTCAAAAGACAAGTCAATTTTGATATTTTTTCTGAAATGTCAAAATGAAACTGTATGGCCATTGCATGGGGATACGAGTAAACTGACGTCTTAGTTTCTTTTAATAAAATAAACATCCATCCATCCATTCGTTACAGTCTGTAAAAATTCCACTGCTGATCATAGGCCTCCTCCATAGAATTCCTTAAAGGGGGATCCATAGTTGCCACGCTTGGCAAGCGGTTTCGCAACAGTAGGTTTCTTTTAATTTTGAATTAATAAGGAAGATACTGCAAACCATTTCCTGATTCAGTTTCGGTCTGTCGTCTCCTATAACTGGGTTAGTAGAACTTCTTACACCGCCACTACACGGTAAAATTAACACATTATGTGTTATTAAGTACTTAGTAAAAACGGTACATTTTTGATTAAAATCTATATTGTAGTTATTTTTATTAAAAAAAAAAAAACTGAATTTATTGAGCCATAAAAAATAAAGTAACATCTAGAGCAGACCGAATAACCACCACATCCATTTTTTTATTTAATATACTCTAAACATTGAGTTATATGTACTACGTACTAGAGAAGCCATTCCAAACAAAAATTGTGTCCTACTCTATGTCTTTGCGCATGCGCGGGAGTAGTAGTCGTGCATGCGCGAAGACTTTAATTTGATATAAAATAAGATAATTATATAAAATAAATATAAGAATTTAATATAAAATATCTTAATTTAATCTAAACAAACATATTATATTTCTAAATAAAATGTAATAATAATTATTTTATGGAATTCACAAATCTTCAATTTACGCAATATCTAGTTTGTATGGATTGCACTACAGTTCAGTTGAACATAGTCTATGTTCGGAATGGCTTCTCTAGTACGTAGTACATATAACTCAATGGCTCTAAATAATATCTTATGTAAAATTATGCGACACGATAAATGGAACTAAAGGATAATTCCGCCGATTCCACACAAAATCTCATTATAACTAAGACCCGCAACTATAATGTTATACTGGATATTCCCATTAGTATGCTAAAATGGGCGACGGTCAGCAGAAAAGAAAATGTTTTAAATCATGAGCGGTAGCGATAAAGTAAACAATGTCATATAATTATATCGTAAATTATAGGTTGATTACGGCCCATCACAAGTGTGCACTGATGAACGTAGGCGTCTCATATAGATTGGCTGATTGAGGGGATACTATATATTAAGTGGTATACTTCTATGCGTCACGCCACGCTGCAGCTATATTATGCTTGTAGCGCGAATGGATTGGCTCCACAGTTGAAGGACCACGCTCTTACGGAATAACAGCGTAAAATAGCAGCTTAATGCTGCTGTGTTTCGTATGGTGAGTGTGGGGAACCGGAGATCCTTTTTTACTGGAAACAAGATGTTCCATAGTAATCATGAGGAGTGACATTACATCTGTATTTTGATTCTTAATTGAGGATAAATGTAGATGCAACAACATCCAGGTGGACTGTGTGCTTGTTTGTAAAGTTGCAAGTCGGCTTCATATAGAACACTGTTCTCATCTGTGAACAAAGGCATCCCAGTGCCAACTTCATTCACATAACCGTATTCAGCGAAGACAGTTTCGACTCGTCGACGACCGAGTTATTTCTGATCGGCTCGACTCCCTGTCACCACGGAGAGATGTTGCACCCCTTTGCATTTTCTATCGCAATTCCTTTGGTAATTCCACCAACGCACATCGCTGACAAAATTCCCGATACCACCCAAACCATCTGAATGCTTGGTAGTTCACCACTGTGGGATTTCCTAGGAGCTTTCTTTCTCGCATGACTTCTTTGTGGAATCGTTTACCATCGGCGATTTTTGCGGATCGATACGACTTAGGTTTGAAGTTCCTTCAAGAAGCAATCTTACTCATTTTTAATGGCTGGAAAAACATATTCGAACTCCCCTGGTCACTCATTAATTTGTCATAGTTGATATATTTTCAAAAATATCAAATATGACAAATTAATCTTTCAATATAAAATAAAAATTCTTAAATTGATTTCATCCGTTTTAAAGGACATAGTGTTCACACGTACATGGAGAATGTTTTAAGACACATAAGTGCTTTAAAAATACGTTACGGCCTAGAACTAGCTACCTCTTTAGCGCTCATGCATGTTACGATGATGCAGTAAGGAACGGTCGCGAGCAAGAATCATTTAAAAAAGTGCAACGATCGGACTTATTTACGCTCCTGATAAATTTCATAATAATAATTTGTTTATTTAGAATATGAATAAATGTATTGTACTGTGATATTTTTTTTATAAACATTACTGTAATTATTGTCAAAAATTTGGTTTATTTATAACGTCCCATAAAACGGACATTGCCAGTTTAAACTATCAACTAGGGTATTGTTTGTTTGTCCCATATAACGGACATAGCCATTTGGGCATATTTGTTAGTGTTTCTTTTGATTGTCCTATGAAACGGAAGTCGCCAATAAGTTGTCACTCGCAGTGTCGTCATTACGAAATTATATTTTCAACTATTTTTACTTTATTTTACAGTAACATGGCTTGGAGATAAAAGAAAATCTTATCACTCATGCCCCCATCAGATTTTGAAGGGTCAGATATTGAGTGTGATGGCGATTTAGAAGCCAACCTTGAGCGACGTGAGTTTTTTCGCTTTAGTAATAGTGATTCGTCTTCAACCCAAGAATTTCTCCCTTACTATATGACTTATTAGAAGATTTGAGTGGCAGTGAAGACAATAGTCATCAGAAATGTACCGCTATCAAACATTATATTACTGAAGAACAGCTACTAGAGACGGCTCAAGATGAATCCTCTCCAATCACCACTAAGTCTCCAGCCCCAGTGTCATGTTATATATCTAAAACACCTCAACCAATAGTTTCTGTAACACCATCCTTAAGTTTTTCTAGACCTACACTAATGTCAAAAACGGCAACACGTCAAACCAGACAAACAACACTTATAGACACGTCACATATGCTTCTGTCAGCAGCAACGAAACCTGTATTAGACTTTGTATTTAAAAAAAGGAAATATACCGGAACTGTGAATACAACAGACACCACCAGCTTCATAAAATGCCATGATATCGCTAAATAACAATATTTTTAAATAATTCTTCAGCGATGAGTTGTTAGATTTAATAATTGAAACGACCCGCTAGTTTGAAACTAGCGGGAAGTCCATGTGTGTGTCGCAAAAAGAAATAGAAATATTAATTGGAATAGAAATCATAATGGGTATTGTAGTCATGCCGGCAGTCGAAAATTACTGGAGTGCTGATTTAAAGTATGAGCAGTTTGCATCCGCAAACGCTACTTGCACTTTTGTGATAATACAAATGTAGACAAAAAGATCGTTACCATAAAATTACTCCTGTCATTGATTATGTTCCTCAGCAGTGCTTGAAGATAGAAGAAGAAAGGTCATTTGTAATCGATGAAATAATTATACTTTACATGCCAAAGAAACCAAATAAATGGGGGTTTAAATTTCAAGTTTGTGCTGGTATTTCAGGCATGGTGTATGATTTCTTTGCTTACGATGGCGCCAACACTTTTCAAGGTGTCAATTTTAGTAAATAGGAAGAAGATTTTCTTGGGGTTGGAGGTAAAACAGTTGTCAGGCTATGCCAATTCAATACTTATCACAGTATACTTTGACAACTGTTTGCTTGCGTAATGAGTAGGTTCATTTTGTGCCCAAGATCCAGTTGATCCTATAGAACGGTACGACATAAAGTAAAAAGGAGAGTACCTGTAACCTGTCAAAATGTAATAAAAGTGTACAACACTCATATGAGTTTTGTACACTTTTATCTTTTCTTTCACTTTTATTTTACCATATGGGCGGCGTCGACATTGCCGGTATGAAAACAAGACGTTGGTACATGTCAATATTTGCCCAACTGTTACGGTCCGCAGCTGCCCCTGTCAAGGTCGCCTTGGCTGGGCCCCATAGCAGCCTGCTCGACGGGCAGACGCGGGTCGGGCCCAAATGGCCATATGGAGAAATGTCCTATCATACTAAACTGTAGGGAGAAGGCTAGAAAAATATATAGTACGTACCTGTATCCGAATCTAAGGCCGCCCCAAGGCTCGGTCAAGCCGTAGGTGCATGGAAAGTAGTGTTTAGTGATGTGTATGTGTCTGAGATCTGGACCAGCTGAGGTGACAGGCTGCCACATAATTCTGCATCACTCCAGTAGGCTTCCCCGCTGGACCATTTCTTTCTTCATGTAACTATTTCAGTCTATTAACTTCATTGTACATTTAACTAACTTGAACTCGCCTAATTCCTCATTAATCGTAGAATTGAACACGTGATACCCGACACAGTAACGGACAGTAGTTCACAGTTCGACATTCAATGTCCCGGATTCATTTATCATCAAATTACGAATAGTGAACTAACGCGATCTCTTCATGAGTCACCCGGTTCAGCGTTACAAACTCTACTAAATTCCTTCGTTCGATATCAAATACTACGCCGCGATAAGAATTCAAAATACGCCTCGTTGACACGTACAACTAACAAAACAGTTGACACACAAAAAAGGGCACTTAACGCGACGGCACAAATACTTTCAAAGAAGTTACTTTAATCAGTTAAACACAATACAAGCATCTTGTCAAGAACTTAAACCGTAGACAACCTAAAACGAGGCGGTTTTCACGAAACATAATTACCTTTTTGGGCCTAAACACCAACTATTAGACATAGTTCAACTAGCTGAAAATAAATGGAGTCTAATAAAGTTTCGTATGCAATGTGCTCTTGCGCTGAAAACCTGTACAAAATATAGACTAAACGTAATGACTAATTCACCGAAATCTGTTATAATTACAAAACATGTCCAGCCAAAACCTGTGGATGATGCACGACTTGACTGTTACGATCATTTTCCAATGTTTACGTCACAGGGCCGAATTCGTCTTTGCAAGAATGATAAAACCATGATTATGTGTATAAAATGTCAACAAAGATTGTTTAACTGCCAAAATATCTTGTTAACTTGTATTCCATAAGAAAAATAATTATTTTATGTTTATTTTTATAATTTCATGATCCTTTTTAACCAGAAGTTGATTGTTTTGTTAATATTTTAAATAATATTGAGAAAATTGTTCCCTTTTGAGCCATAACTTGATTTTTGTTGATTTTTTAAAAAGTTTTATAATAATTCTGAGACTGACTCTTTTAAAAGGCTGATTTTAGATGGTCCCTAACTATAACTTATTATGTTCCGTTATGTTAATTGTTACTAATGTTTGTAAACACGTTGTTAGCAATGTCCGTTCTATGTGACGTGTCTTTGGATACCATGATTGTACATATAATGGGCAGTGTCCGTTTTAAAGGACATAAAAAAAACTGTAAAAAATATATGATAGTAGAAAAATTGAGTTATAAGTTTCTTTTCTGTCCCAATTCCTGTGACAATTTAAGGGTTAAAAAAAATTGCCTACAGGCAGAAACTTAGAAGAATTACGTTGCATTTTTACCCTAGTATTCTGTGAGAAGGTGATCCTTACGCGTCGAGCCGATCTATTCTTATTGCAACTTTGTTTTCAAGGTTGTTTATAATTATATAACAATTAATAGGCCACAACACCCAGGTACATTGTATGCTCATTTGACACCATTTGTACGGTTCGTACACCTGAAACAATGATAGCAGATTGTTGGATAAAATCAAACCGTGAAGTGAGGGTGTACGAATCCTATATCATCTCATGGAAGGGTGGATGCAACAGCATCTGATGACAACTCAAAATAATAAAAAAAAAACTGTGGTTGTCTACCCGCCTGTCTATATATGACAACTATGACAAAATCTCCCCTATGGGTCAATATATGGAGGAGGCCTTTGTTCTGGAGTGGACTTTTATAAGTAACGATATGGATGTAATGGACAAAATGAAAATATACCTATATTTAAAGGTAAAGAGCGGAGAACGACAATAAAACGTCAACTATTGAACCTTAAACTAAACTATAGTTAATATAGTGTATTCACTAGTATACTTTAATTTTCATGGAGAAATGCCTACGCATACCCGCCTCGCAAGTGCAAGAACGGATTATGTCGGACGTGCACCGACAAAAACCCTATGGTTTTCCACCTTCGCCGCATATTGTCAGGGCCACGCGAACGCCAGGAAAAAACGAGCACTCTAAAGCACCCGCATTCTTCACCCCAGCGGCGGATCTGGTCAACGGTTCCACCACCAAACAAGTTACTAAATATACTATGCTATGACTGAAGTGCTGATCGTACCATGTACGACTGAACTTTACTTTAAATAGCTGAAATTCGCTCACGTAAACTATTTCCACTTGTACCACACATTAGACAGGGAGGATAAAACGCCTCTACGGCAATCAAATAGAATTTCAATGGAACACGCTACACGAGAATCTCGTGAATTAAATGAAAGTTTATTTGTACAGAGCCCTCAATGGATTTTTAATTAAGTAAATTGTCCTATCCTGGAATTAACATACAAATTGTCTTATCCTGGGATCTATATCTAGATCCAAGCTGCAGGATGTTCTATCTGCAATATGAATGGGTAGGCTCGATCGGAGAAAGATCACGTTTCCACAGAATACTAGCACAGATACTAGCGTGGAATCGCAGCTTTATGCTACTGTGTTTCGTATAGTGAATGATGGGGGCCAGAGATTATGGGTAAGAATTTATATTAATCGTTGTTTAAAACTGCTTATGTGTTTTTGTACGTTCATTACATTTTCGTAAATTGAGAGTGATAAACTGAGAAATGAGGATATCCACAGTAGAATTGGTTCTTCGAATATTTTATATTTGTAAAGCGAACTTTTTGAGTACGAGCCGCTGCAAACAACCGATACTACATCCACTCACGACGGCGCCTGAGCCCGAAGTGACTGAATGAGGCAATGGAGGATGATATTTAGTAAATAAATTATTACAAGGCTGCTCAAATCACCGAACATTACGGAAATTCTCTGCAGAAAAAAATTTATTATAACTAAACAAAACAAAATTAAACTGCCATTTACATTCCATGTGTTCTCACATGATAGATGAAGAGATTAAAAAATAGATTGAGTTGAAAAATTGATATTTTCAAAAGTTATCGTGTTTACCCCTCCATGCGGACTTAATAAATCTACACCGTATGCCACTAAAACCGCTTTTTTGATATAAAAATAGCAATTAATCCATTTAAAAAAAGATAAGTTCAACAATCATTTATCTTTTCGACAATGTGCTTTTAATGTCGTTTATATTATGTTCAATATGATTGTTAGATACGATTTCATGCGACAAAACGTTGGAATCTTGAGTTTTAGGCGCTTGTAGGAGTAGAACATCATACGCGCTTCGCGCTTAAGGCATGCAATATAAGATATGATTCGATGTCAATATAAAATGAGTTGCTAGCACTGTTGTATAGTAAGTACCACAGAATAGATAATAGTGACAGGACGCGAGCAACCCGGGTTCGATCCCTACCGCCACCAATAAATTATAAAATATTTAAGTACTAATTTACCTCTTGCTCGGTGGTGAAGGAACAAACCCTGAGGAAGTCTGCATGACTGAGGAATAAAATATTTTAAAAACATGTAAAGTTCGACAACACCCACTGAAGCAGCGCGGCGAAGACTATTTGCTCCATACCGTTACCACCTAGCCTATTAAATTAAAAGTAAATTAATTAGCCTATTAAAAGTCCACAGGCAAACAGGCCTCCCCATAGTTTGCATCATAGGGGATATTTGCCATAGTTGCCACACTTGGCAGGCGGGTTAGCAACCGCAGTTTTTTTTTAAATCTTAAGTTGTTATGAGCAAGGCGCTGCTGCCTATCTCCTGGTTTGTTTCTCTCTGTTGCCTCCTACAACACCCACACGAAGATGAGAGGTATTGGGTGTAGTTTTATTTCTTTATTTTTTCATGTCTATAATACAATAAAGTATGTTTCATTCATACATTCATTCATTAATACACGGACTAATGAGGGTATCTACAACTTTTTCAGGGCGGCACCTCTTTGGAATGAGGTGAAATATTTGACAGATTTCATAGCGAGGAAGTTTATGTATTCGCAATAGGTAAGAGTTAATAAGTCTGTAAAATTTGTTATATAATATATAATAAATCAAACTGGAAGTAGAAAAATAAAAGAGTAAAGCCGCGTTCCGACGACACGCACCCGCTACGCGCACGCCACGCGCGTCAGCACCCGCGTCTAACTCGCTTTGACATTTGTTGCATACAATTTGAGTTTTATGGCAAATCAATAAATCTGAAATTGCATTTATCGACGTTCCACCGCACACGCCACGCACACGTCACGCGCCCGCCTCGTTCCCGCTCGGCGCTGGTCTCGAACTCGCCCCGCACACGCTCTGCACCCGCTCCGCTACGCCCTACGCCCGCGCTTTTTATACAATTTCAGATTTATTGATTTGTCATAAGACTCAAATTATATGCGACAACGAGTAAAACGCGGGTGCTGACGCGTGTGGCGGGCGCGTTGCGGGTGCGTGTCGTCGGAACGCGGCCTTAAAAATGTGCAAAAAATTAAATAGTAAATCACTGAAGCATTCTTTTGTTTGTATACATGGTTATTTTGCAATAACCGGCCAAATTTGCAGAGAAGATTCAGAATAAGTAATATAAGCATGAGGTGAAGCAAAATTAATAAAAAAAAATCTAAAAAGTAAAATTCAAAATCTTTATTAAACCAAGTTTGTATAAAAAGTGTTATTATAATATTAAGGAATTTTTTGATGATTATAACGCCTGGGAATGAGGTGATCGCTACCAAGCTATTTCTAATTTGTTTTGTGTTTTTTTTTATTATATGACGTACATGATTGTAAGCTGTTATTTAAAAAATAAGTCCCGCTGGGGCTATTCCCAGGACAGAGGTTTATTCCGAACCAAGTATATAATTAAACAAGAGAGTGACTTTCAATAAGTATTATTTATAATCTATATTGAATAAAAAAGTTTCTGTTTCTCAAACATTCTGTCCTTTTTATTTTTTAAATTCAAAATGCGTGGAATACATTGTTTTAACTCATCACGCACACATTCGTAAGAGTCGGTCGGTAGGCAAACCCAGGCTGGTGCAACTTCCATAGTAAAAATTATATGTACTACAGGGGTCAAATTTTAATGCCGGTTACTCTTCTTTATGCTTTTTGTGATATGTCTATTAACGACATTGTCAAATGAAATAGGTTCAAATGTCAAATCAAACAATTATATTTGTATATATTTTAATAATTAAGATTGTTTTTAATTTTGCTATAGGGGCCGTTGTTCATTTACAGAATTGTTAATAAATTAAATATGCATTATAAAACTTTCCAATTAAATGGTGCAAGAAGCGGAAAAAATGATAACAAGAAAAGGCTATTCGTAGCAATATTTCCCTTAGATGATGAAAGGTATGTGGTGATTTCAACTTTAATAGTAATATGATATTCAACACGAGTATATTTTTGGACTAGCTATCTATGTAGGACATGTTTTTATAGTGTACGATTGTGTGCACAATACAAACACACTATTTCCTAAATCTGATAGTTCGATGGTTTGGCAATCCGAAACGAACTATACTTAGAAACTACAAGTCAATTCTGACTGCTAACATTCTATTTGTTCAATAATAATGTGATTTTATTTATATTATTTTTTCAGATGCAAGCAATGGGTGAAATAGCTGGCACATGCACCAATTGAAAAGATTCACATGTTAAGACATATTTGTGACAAACATTGCATATGAACCCAACTAAAACGAACTGTTATTTCTTTAGTGGACTTACTTTAAACTTCCATAATTTATGTGTATGTTAATTAGGTTTCATTTACATGTAGCAAAAGATAATATCCCTCTAAAGTCACATTTTGACAAGAATTAGATTATATAACTAAATCATTATTTTATTCATCAATAAACATTAGCTATAATGAGCACTTATTTTGAAAACGACAATTAGTAAAAGATCTCTGCGAATAGTATGTACATAGGTGCCTCTGTGAAGAAGCCTAGCGATTTGTACATAGTATTTGTTACACATAAAAACAATTTAATCGAATCAGTATTAAAAACCCAATATTTTTACCCTTAAAAAAACTAACGTTGAAAACAAGCATCCAGATGCAGACTATTTATTTTACAGCATAGCAACAATTGTTCAGTGCGGGAAGGAAGCCTCGGTCCTGCAATGCCGCAGCCAAACGCTTAGCCACTGCGCTACGGAGTCATCATTTATTTTTTACTTAATTAATTACTAGTATAAAAGTTTTTATTTTATATTTTCTTTATACATACTTTTGTACCTAATTGTAGAGATATAAATACCTACAAATTGCTATGTGTAAAATACATTGATTTCTTATCCTCATCGGCATTTTTACTCATTCCACATGTTAAAAAATTTATTTCTCATAAATAATTCACTATAGAGATCTAACTTTTCCTATGTAAAAATATCGATAAACAATGTATCGATAAACGTTATATCGATAAAATTATACGAGGATAGACATTTACAGCACTATTGTAATTCGTCAATGTTGTCAGCACTGTTTCTCAAAACTAAATGTCATATCTTGAAGTTGGTAGAGTAACTTGGCGTAATTTCATGCAATTATTTTTACTATGGAAGTCCCGCCTCTTAAACGTAGTGATTATATTCTCTTTGGGCAAACCCGTTGTTGCCCATAAATTACATTCAATTTGGAATAATTTCAAATAAAACTAGAATCCAAAGAGAATATAATCACTACGTTTACTAGAAGCCTTCTTTACTCTTATTTTCAAAAACTGCAATTATGGTATATCATTTTTATATTTGAACTTAAGTTTAAAAAATTAAAGTTGGTAAAATCTATTTTGCGTACATCCGCTCGATAAAATGAAATGAAGTGTCTTACCCAGTTAAAAGAGTTCCTCCCGCCCTCCCTCAATTGCATACATTATCCCCGTCACTACTAATCCCAACACCACTTGGTAAGAAACATCATTTTATTTTATCGAGTGGATGTAGGCAGAATAATTTTTATCAATTTTAAAATAATGGATTTCCGCAAAGTAATGCCTGATTCTATTAATTGTTTAAAGTTTAAAATTTGATTACTCTTTAAAAAAAACCCTATAAATAATTCTCTAAGAACTGATAAACTTTTATTTAATACCAACTTCTCAATTAAATGACATATTATAACAAAAATCACCACAGTCTCAACTAGCGACGAAATGAATGTATTTACGCAAAAAAGCTCCAACCTCACACTGTTCAAATTGTTTTATATTATGCCAAAATAATACTCTAGGTTCTGAACCCTTATCTACTCGTATACTAAAATCAATACCAACAATATTAAATAGTCAATAAATAGTAAAATAACAAATAAATTTAAGAAAGCCATTACTTCCAATGTCATTATGTCAAAAGTAATTTTTGTGGGTTGGATCCTTTTGGCGTAGAGGAGGCTTGTGCAACAAAAAGCGATCCTGAGCCACCTGCATGTGTTACCAGCTCGTCACTCCATCCAGTGGGGGCCGCCCTACACTTCGCCTACCGGTACGAGGCTGCCACTCGAATGCCATTGGTTGTTCGAGCTATATGGTCAGCCCATTGCCACGTCAATTTACTAATCCGTTGGGCTATGACGTCTACTTCATTTCTAAGTTTATCAGGTAGAAAAACCCCGAGTATAGCCCTCTTCGTAGCTCGCTGAGCAATCTTGTGGCAGGATCTAGGTATCTTTACTTTATTTCAATCAAAAAAATAGTAACAAAAGGTACAAAAAAAGAAATGTTAAAATTGTGTCTCTTGGTTCGCGTTTTTACATCAATCTTCTGCTTACCTCAAGGGGTAGAAAAAATGCTGAGAAAATCTGAGGTCATATAGAAAACCAATTTTGTGTAATCTTGCAAACGTCCAAATCGTTTCATCTGGAATACGAAACAAATCTCATAGGGATGCCGAGCTATATGAACGTGGCGCTACAATCCCGTTATGATAAGTGGTGCGAACGTTGTCATATTTGAAAAACACGTTTCTGATTTTAACGCTTCATTTACACAAAGGAATAACCTATTTCATACTTCTACACTTATAAATAAAATTGAAGTGACTGTATGTAATGTTGAAATAACTGGTGTTATTGGCATGTTAATTAAACATATGACGTCGACGATTGATCACCATCCCCTGATGGGGATATGCCATCTCAATACATCGACCCAGATACGGACGAATTTCAACCGGGACCTTCCAAAAGGGCTAAATTAATTAAATTTATTGATTTTGAATATTACTCAATTTCCTAACAAATAAAATTATTAAACATCATCGTTCACACTTTTCACTTTATTATTTAACATCCCATTATAAAACAACATACAACATACAACATATAACATCGATGGTATAATCAGGGTCAAAATACATTCAGAACGACAAAATTACAAAAAATTGCGAAATTCCAAAAACATGATAAACTTGAAAGGCTTAATCTCGGAAAATATTGGATCTACAGAGACAATTACAGTATTATATTGTATAGTATAGTATAGGGTGCCAAACGAGCACACAGTCCACCTGATGGTAAATGGTTGCTGTGGCCCATAGACATCTACATCTATCCTCGTTTGCGAATCAAAATGCAGATGCGTTGTCACCCGTGAGGACTAAGATGGAATGCCTCGTTTCCAGTAAAAAGGGTCTCCGGTTCTCTACACCCACCATACGAAACACAGCAGTGTTAAGCTGCTATTTGACGCTGGTATTCTGTGAGAGCGTGGTCCTTCCCCGGTCGAGCTGACCCATTCGTGCTACAAATATACTGCAGCTGCAGCATGGCAGCTGCAGCATGGCTCTACCACGTAAAAAAAACTAATAAAAGAAAGTTTTATCAAAAACTAGTCCTTTACGGTTATAATCGCCAAAATTAAAAAAAAAACGATTTTTTCGCAGTTTTTTCGATTTTTGACAAAGTTGCGTTCGGCACTCGAGGTCACAAACTTGGATTATTCATTGGGCCAACATCATAAACAAGTCTGCAAAAAATCAGAACTACCGGATTTGACGCATGCCGTTATGTATAAAGTTACTGGACTGAGAATGATATGTGCTAAAGAAGTTTCACTTCGTACGTGTTTACACAAATACACACACAATTTTTTTAATTTTTTTTCTGTATGTCCGTTTGTCCGGATAAACCTTCAGAATGGCTGAAATGATTGTGATGAAACTTTGCGAGTAGATAGAAAGCAATGCTAGGAAGGATCTGGGCTGTATTTTATCCGAAAACCTTGCGAGTTTTTTTTGCGAAATCGAAAAATATATAACATACAGAGTCATTGATTGTTTTCTTAAATCTAAATACGGTTACATCAATAGATCCTACCCAAGCAAAGCCTGGGGGGATCGCTAGTCGTTAATAATGTTTCGGAAATGCACGAGGTGGTGACATATTTCAAAGTAAACAAGGCAAGGGTTCAATTCAAACGTATTCGTATATACTCGTATGTTTCGACGTAAACGGCTTTTCATATTGTGTATATTAATGTATTTTTGTATTGGATTGGTGTTGATATAATAATAGTAATAATAAATGATCGTATATAACAAATTCATCCTTGACAGGAATCGGTGTTATTTTTCTAGGATTTGTGGTCCATCAAATCTAATGTTATGTTTGGGACGATCCTAAACATTTTCACTTACTGCAGTCTTCCAAAGACCAAGGATGATTTGCAAGGGTATTGAAAATAAAAAAAAAACATCCATATTTCAATAGAGAAGATGGGAGTTAAGATCTGATTGCGAGCATATAATTAATAAAATTAAATCCTAACCCAACCTTACTACTTTTTAAACGTGGTAGCGCCATGCTGCAGCTATTAGCTGCAGCTTGTAGCACGAATGGGTCGGCTCGACCGGGGAAGGACCACGCTCTCACAGAATACCAGCGTAAAATAGCAGCTTAACACTGTTGTGTTTCGTATGGTGAGTGTAGAGAACCGGAGACCTTTTTTACTGAAAAAGAGGCATTCCATCTTAGTTCTCACGGGTGACAACGCATCTGCATTTTGATTCTTTATCGAGGATAGATGTAGATGTCTATGGGTCACAGCGACCACTTAACATCAGGTGGACTGTGTGTTCGTTTGTCACCCTATCCTATAAAAAAATACTACATGACTTCAAGATACTGAAGATCGTTTTATGTAAATAAATAATTTTAAGTGGAAGATAACGGTTATACATAAAATTTAAACATTCAACATCTCAGTCCCCTCCCCCGTGACTATAAAGTAGACACAGCATGCTTTTACTTTCCTTACAAACTAGACCTAATATATAGATAGGGCCGAAAAACTAGTGTCTTTGCATCAGAATCTTCCTTTCTTAAATTTTAAATATTAGTAATAATAATTTCTATTATAGATTCTTAATATTTCTACCGCTTCTCATGTTCCTGGTGTTTTAATGTGTCAAATATAATAATAATGATAAAAATAAATATAATTAAGGCCGAGTACTCGGTACTCGGCCGTTAATACTCGGTACTCGGCCGAACTCTAAAAAAAGGCCGAATCCGCCGAGTACCGAATCCAAACCGAGTACTCGTCCCATCTCTACTGTAAATTACTGCAAACGTTGAGAGTATAAAAATAATTTAATGAAACGCGATAAAAGAAAAGAAACTCGGATGAAAGGAAGTTCCTGTCGTAGATTATTATTATTGATAAACTTATGCTAGCTAGCGTCTATTGAAATGAAGTGTCATTTAAAATAATATTTATTTAATGGCAAAATAAAAAAGTACGAGGGAGATGGATATTATTCCATCTCGATCGCTCTATAGAAAGGGGGTCGTGACGGAAAAATCTTCCACTTTTTCTCGCCTAGCCCCCCCTTCCATCAAATTCGTACCGTGCGATAAGGAACTTCGTTCCAAGAGCTAGTTTCATTCAATGTGTAGTATTCGCGTAAATAGAAGGAAACATTTCTTCTTTCTTTTTCTTACATTTTTTCTTTTTAATTTTTTATCTTGCTTTCAGCCTGCTCAGAGTTATAATAATATTTAAATCTTTTAAAGCAACAATTTTTCATTTTTATTTAAAGTATAAAATGTTACTTCTTACTTACTAACATTAATATGAAAGTAGCGTGCCTCAATTGTGATTTGTGATGATAACATAAAATTAAGAGCGATTGAAGACGCCATAATTTTAACGACGTCATCGTACGTGGTGATTATCCGAAACGCACCTGCGCTGAGCGCGACTTGAATTAAAGATGGCGGTGCCGCGTTGTTATTGCACAGGAGTGACTGGTATACGGAATTTTGTTTTGACACATTGTTTTATAAGTAATTTTTTTTGAAAGCCCCTTTTTAATTACAATATAGTTTCATCTATTTTCTACGAGGTAGACCTCATTTTCTGCTTAGGAGTTCATCTAGGTAGGTAACAACCTCTTTCTATTACTACATTTCTACTGCCAAATAGTAGTGCTTGCACTGCTGTGTATCGATCTGAAGTACATTGAAAGCCAGAAAAAAATCAGGCTGTGAAGCATTCCATATTAGTTCTCAATCTGCAATCTGTGAGCATGTTCAAGATTCCAGATCATACCGACCATTAAATCAGATTCGATAAACTACAAATCCTCGAAAAGGAACATCGATTTCTACCAAGTATGATTCGCGCGCCTATTAAAATAAAAAAAAAAACATCCAAATTTGAACGGAGAAGATACCTAACTTGGGAAACTATAATTAATAAAATTAAATCCAAACAACCATACCACTGCCATACTTCAAGATACTGTAAGCTCGTTCTACGTAGGTCGGACCAAACATTTATATTAAAAGGTTGAAGGAAACCAGAGTTAACTATGACATCACGACGTGAAACACCTCTCCCCGTGACCAAGGGTGCTGTAATACACCCGAAACCCCTTAAATTATAATAAATAAAAATAACTCAATTTATGCTTTAGTTAATGTGCAGTATTCGTGTCAATAATATAAGAAATGATTATGTACTCACAGTCATTTTCATTACACAACAACCTAAGTTAAAATACGTAGTACCTATATGTGATATGTGATAACACTATGTAACGTAATGAAACGAATTCATCACTACATACGGGTTTAATATCAAATGCTTACAAATTCCGACTCGAGTGTTGTTAGTTCCCAGTAGGTGTTTAATGAAGTACGCATGAGATGAAAGCGTCTCCATTGCTGACGATTTAGTATTAAAGACTGTTACTATGTAAGATCGTATGAGTAAATCTCATTTGTCACAGGATCTGGTGGTTAGTTTAACAAGAGAATACGCCTCTCTCGTCTCCTTTACATCCATATATCTGCGCATACACACTCGTCAGTTAAGAGTATTCCTAATCTGGCCCATTTTCAATACTTATATCACCAATTTGGTCGATAAACTTTCGTCTAAGGCGTCCCTTCCTGACTCTGTCGTTCTCATCTATACAAATAAATAAAATTGAAGTGTCTGTTTGTAATGTCAAAATTACAGCGTTTTACTAAATCCATATGAAAGTATATACGGTACTGTTAAAAAAAATACAATTTTTAAAATTTTTGTCTGTCTGTTTGTTCCGGCTAATCTCCAAGACAGCTGGACCGATTTCGATGGGATTTCACAGGCAGATAGCTGAAGTTATAAGGAGTAACTTAGGCTAATTATATTTTAGAAAAAGAATTAGAGTTCTGCACAACATAATTAAAACCCTAAATTACACGCGGGCGAAGTCGCAGGGAACAGCTAGTCTGCAATATAAATTTGATTTGTCACCCTTTCCTCGTTCATTCTTTCTACATGACCAAACCACCGAAGCATTCCTTTCTTAATTCTGATCACAACGTCATCTTGCAAACCACACCTTTATTATACAATTTCTCACCCAGTCATTCAGATTCAGCCCTAGCATACTCCTTAAGAAAGAAATAGAAATGCGGCCATTTCTACAAAAAGATAATTTTGTCAAACATAAATACATAATAAACTATGCATCTAGACAGATCTAGATCTAGACACACAATTTTGCACCGACGAGCGCGTATGCGTAGGTATATGGACGTGGAGGAAGCGAGAGAGGTGTGTCAGCCCAGTCTCTGCTTACACCTCTGGGTGATAGGCGTGAGTGTTTGCATATATGTATTATGTATGTTATGTAATTTTGCATACCTCAGACCCCCGGGATCATGAATGCTGCTAGACATTCGAAATGTAGGGAAATAAAAAAGTTAAACGCAAGGCCGACATAATTCGTACAAATTAGTTTTGTGCAATTTTCACCGTGGTCGAACTTAGCCAATAACTTATCAGGAACATTATTTCAAATTTATAATTGTTTCTTTCTTATAATAATAGCACCATTTCCCTAATAACTTTTAAACAATTTCAGATAATAATATTTAATTCAGGCACTTTGCTGTAAACTTTGTGTAGGTTGCGAACTTTAAGAATTCATTAATTATCACTGTTTCACTTAAGTTTGGCGTAAAATTGCCTTTTATATAATAAAAATGCTATAAGAATCCTACATTATGACATAATTTGATTAAAACTCGCATACTTATTGCCGCAAAAACTATTGTCTTGTGATTTAATATTTTCTTTTTTTTTATCTTTTTATTTACCAGTTACCTATACTCCGTTGCTGTATGCTCAACAACGGAGATAATGGTGAAATTTAAAAAAAATAGGGAAGAATGAATTTTTATAATTTAAGTTATTTTTTTATTTATTTTATTATTAGTGTGACCAAACGAGTTTACAGAAATCCAATATACGATCGATATGTATCAGTCATACCAACTGATACACCGATCATTCTCAAATGTCCCGCTTTTGGTGGGACCTGTTTTTAGTTTTTTTTTAGTTCCAAATTAAATGTCCATAATTATATATATATATATATATATATATATATATATATATATATATATATATATAATATATATTTATGATAATTCAAAAATCTTTTTTATAACCCAATTTCGTCAAAATTTTTCCTTTTCAGTCTTCAAACAGTTTTCAAAATCCCACATTGCCAATAAAGGATCTGGCAGAAGCAGTCTAGTTTAAACCTCTGAGAAGTCATTTAGGCCGTGACATCTTTTAGATATTATTTTTAGGTAGATAGAATCCCATATTGTGCATAAAGTGGTTTAATTTTACTTTATAAATACCGTAGATAATTCTAGTATTTAAGAATACTAATTATTCTGAGAAAAAATTTCACCTATTTATAATAATTGTGAGTAAATTTCCTAACGTAATATCAACGTCGCGGCCTTCGTGTGAGATTGGGCTTTAGGCTTTGAAATAATACTCTTTGGTTTAGACATTACACAGTTCAAGACGGCGCTGAAACAGAAACAGAAACTTTTTTATTCAATATAGTTTATAAATAATACTTATTGAAAGTCACTCTTTTGTTTAATTACCACTGGTTCATAAAAACCTCTGTCCTGGGAAGAACCAGCAAGAAACCTAGCGGGATTTAAAAAAAAAATAACAACTTACAATCATGTATATGTTGTTACACAATTAATAACACAAAGCAAATTAAGAAATAGCTTCGCAGCAATCATCTCATTCCCAGGGGTTATTATCATCCATATATTACTTCACATTCCACTTGATGGTAAGTGGATGCTGTGGACCATAGATATCTACATTTCAATCAAAATGCAGATGCGTTGTCACCCTTGAAGACTAAGATGGAATGCCTCGTTTCCAGTAAAAAGCGTATCCGGTTGTCTACACTCACCATACGAAACACGTAATCATTAAGCTGCTATTTAACGCTAAAATTTATATTTATTATTTATTTTTATAATATTTTTATACAAACTTAGTTTAAGTTTCCGATCTTTGAGCAGGTCAAATTTTGTACATTTTCTTGTGTCTCTTCCTAGTATTTGCAGAATTAATATCACTTATTTTTTTAAAACTACTTTTATTTTTGTGTACGTTACATTCTCATAAATGTATTGAGTAACTCTTGTGGCTTTATATCGTAGATTGCACTTATGGGCCTCTTCTTTAAGAGTTATGTTACATCAGTAATCAGTAAGTATTAATAAATTAAAAGCGCCATCGTTAGAAATTTTGATGACCAAATAGTAGATGTAGTACGTGGTGGTACTCCAGGCAAGAAACGGGTTGGCAGCCACAGATTTTTATTTTTATTCAGCTGTTATCAGGAAGATGCTGCTGCCCATCTCCTGGTACATTGAACCATTAGGGGCACGAATACTACAATAGTTCTAAAAATATTTATAATGATTAATATACTACCTATAGTTAACCGTGTTGTGGTGGTGTAACATATCCACTACCCCACATCATTCCGTGGGTGTCGTAAGAGACGACAGATGGAAACTAAAAAAGATAAAAATAAAAATTTGTAGCTGCCAACCTGCTTGCCAAGTGTGGCAACTATAGCAAATACCCTTCCTATAAAGCAATCTATCTATCTACGAATTAGTAAGTTGAAGTGGCAATGGGCCGGCCATACAGCTCGAAGAACCGACAACCGATGGGGAAAAACGGTTCCCGAGAGGCAGCGTATAGGTAGGCGAAGTGTAAGGCGACCCCCCACTAGATGGAATGACGACCTGGTAAGACATGCAGGAAGTCGATGGATGCAGGTGGCTCAGGACCGACCGTGTGGCGTTCTTCATGGAGGCCTATATTCAGCAGAGGACTTGTGAAAGGCTGTAATAATGATGATGGTGAAAAGTTGACTAAAGTGTGAATCTGCTAATAGAATCTCAAGGAATTCTTCCGAAACGTGACGGAGTTTTATACATAAATAGCTCATTGACAATTAGATGTTACGACAACTAGATCAACACTGCTATCAAATGTGTGACGCAGCTGACGCAGTGCTCATATATTATGTAGCATTTTTTTTTTATAAAACTGAAGTCACAAACAAAGTTCACCTGACGGTAAGCTGCCACTGCTGACTGCCGGAAACCGGGAGTCAACTTCAAACAAAGAAGGTTACGTATGCGTTGTCACCTATGAGGACTAAGATAGAATGCAGGGTCCTTAATGAGGGCTAATAATATTCCGCTCACCAGATGTCACTAGTTGACACTGAGGTAATTTTTTTTTGTTACACAACGTCATCTAATTGAGAAGTTAGTTTTATATAAAAGTTTATCAGTATCTAGAGTAATAAATGAATACACAAATCAATGCCTGTGGTTTGCTCTTTAACTTTTCGCACGTTTTTAACTCTTTTTTTATTTTTCTACTTTTATTAATATAGCTGCGGTTTGGTTTATTTATTTTTAATCAAATAAAAAAAATACTATGAGTAAGGAAAATTAAATAAAATTTTGCATTTTTCGAACAAATTTACTTTCCCGCTATGAAATCTGTCAAATGTTTTTACTGATGCCAGAAAAAGTTGTGGATGCCGCCCTGGTGACTCTCTATCTCCATTTACCCTTCATAGCGTAACACAGTAGTGCAGGGATTACTATTTGCCGACACAAATGGATAAGACGGAAATCTACCCAAGCGAACTCGTCTGGAGTCCAACCAACTAAAACGCGATTAAACCGTCTGTTAAAAATTTGGACCACTTTAACTAATGATATCTCATTGAAATACCCTTTTAAGCCTCCACGACAAAACATAAATGCGCGTCCCATGTAACAAAAGCGGTCCCTTCCTATCCACATCGTAAAAGACCGCAAAAATTACATAGGTACCTACATTAAATCTTTAGAATTGTTCTGTTAGCATCGGCCGAACGGACCACGGTCCCCACTCAAACAAATTATAAATGATAACGAATTTCGTTTCCAAATAAGCTACGAATTATGTTCTGCCCCTGTCATTTATTTAAAAGCTTTGAGAGCGAATTACGTTGTTTCCAAACTTCAAAATGGACTCATAAGAACCTCCTACTCTGGTACTCATTAAATATTACATTTTAAATTAGTGATCAAAATTGTACTCAATTCTAAACATAATTGAGTTTCAGAGAATAACTTAAGAGGTACTAGAACAAAGTTAGAAAAGTTCATTCTGAATACAAGAGTTAAATAGCAGCTCAATGCCGCTGTGTTTCGTATTGTGAGTGTACATACCACCATGTAGACTGTGTGCTCGTTTATCACCCTAACCCTCTAAAAAAAAGTTACCGCCTAATCCACCTGATTTAATTTACTATTTTGAAATTCAGCTTTATTTTTGTAAAATCATGTTAAACTTGTATTAACTTGCATTTTTTTACGTGATACAGCAATGCTGCAGATATACCTAATAGTAGTGTAGTTGTAGCACGAATGGGTCAGCTCGACCGGGGAAGGACCACGCTCTCACAGAATACCAATGTAAAATAGCAGCCTAACGCTACTGTGTTTCGTATGGTGAGTGTAGACAACCGGAGACGGGTGTCTTCACGGGTGTTAACGCATCTTCATTTGGTTCGTAATCGAGGATAGATGTAGATGTCTGTGGGCAGTAACCACTTACCATCCTGTGGACTGTGTGCTCGTTAGTCGCCCTTATCCTATACAAAAATAGTTTCACAATCATATATTTTACAATCGTAAGATAAAGTTATCCATCGAATAAATATACTTATAAAGTGAAACAACTATTTTATTCATGTAAACGTTGTATGACGCTGGTCAACAGTTGTCGCTGGATGAAATGCATGTTACTACTTCCTTTGAATCCATACCTACATAATCCAGGTCCAATGTACCAGATGTAACTTAAAAATTCATTGTGGGAATACATACAACAACCCCCTTATAATTTTTAACTCTAACTATTACATACTGGTATTAATATTGATTAATGTGATTCGTTTTTGTTTATGTTGTAGTTTTAATTTCTTTGATTTATCACACATACGTTCGTGTGTGTGACGCATAAATCATTAATCAATAATTTTTATTTATAAACTAGCTGATAGCAGCAACTTGGTTCGCGTTGCTTGGTATATTAACAGTTTTCGTATGTGCGAAGGAAAAAACATCAAAAATATCGCAAACAAAATATACTTTGCTTAAACAATTTGTCTTTGTAAACGATGTTATTCGTTGCTTCGTCTGTAGCTAAAATATATAAATTATCTGGGTTAGTAGTGCGAGAGTAAGCGACGTAGGTACAGTTGACTTGTGAAAAACCCCGTATAAAAGGGTGATTCTTTGAACATGTGCATATTACGCGGCCCTCCCCAAATAACTACTTAGTGAGATATAAAGTTATTTTCTTTTTTATTTCACGTAAAACATGGTTCCAGTAGTATATAAAGATGTACATAACATTTTCCTATTGTAATAAACAACTAAGTTATATTCATAAACGTTCCTCAAATCTCATCACCATTCGTGTCCCAATTTCCAAATTTTAGCAGTTCATGCTCGAAAAGTTGTAAATAAACCCCGAAGATCGTATATTTTTGTAGTAATTTAGATAGTACACTACATGCTTTACTAATTAGCAAAACTACACGCATTAAAGACCACTTTTAAGTAATTTGTAACGACTTTGAAAATTGTCCCAACACTTTATACTCACTACCATTTGTCCACACAGTCGCAGGGTTATTTTTTTTCCGCGTATGTATTGGTCTCTGAAAGGGTAACTCAGCGGTCGCGCTCAGTTTTGCCCCACGATTCGTGCGGATCATACGACGAAGAGTCATTTGGCGCCAATTATAGCCTACCTTAATCGCCCAGAAATCGTGTTTGGCAAATAAAAATCTCCTTACCGTTCGAGATTCCCGTGGTAAGCCTATTATTCTTATTTATCATTTTTATGCACAGTAATAGTCGCCACAGGATACTCTTTGCTTTGATTAAGTTCCAGAGTTAATAAGTTCTATAAAGAACGTATAGTGTGAGAAAGTGTACAAATATCTAATTACCGTTTGTACAATTACCATTTTTCCCGTTCGTATTTTGGCGGAACGGTAATGAGAAATCGAAAATGGTAATTAGTACCAGTATAAGCTGGCCTTTTATTATATTGAAACTCCTAACTCCGCTAGGCCAGCCCTAGGTCGCATTGTGTTACAACCAAAGCGTGATCAATTATTGCTCGTTTAATGTGATCTGACACCACTTCCGCAATAAAATAAACCTACAGACTGACCACCAACTACCCCCCCCCCCCTCCCCCTATTACTAACTTATTTTTTTTTAGAGTAAGTCGAAGGAGGAAACTTTGATTAAATCCAAAATCACACGCCAGAATCGATACGCTAAAATCAAAGCTGACCCTATTTTATACGCCATTTAAGAATAAAAAGAACGACAACGATACAAAAAAAACTTTTATTAGTTGAAAAAATTACACAGGTGAAATAGGAGGAGTTGTTAAATGCACTGTCGCTGCAGCGTAAGGTAGAGATGTTGCTAAATTAGATGGTTTTTGAAAATCGTAAGACAAAACACAAAAATAATTAAGCTGACAACTGTGAAAGAATACCATACAATAGAAAAAGATGTATTGCTATCTTCAGAATAGCTGAAACCATTGAAAGGTACATTGAAAGTTCATCAAATACTGTGGCAGAAAGAAAAGGACCACCTGATTTTCAGAGAAAATAGTTACTTATATGCTTAGACGTGGACTATGAACATACTAAATTTGTCGGTAAATAATGTTATGAAAACACAAAAGAATCTACACTTATCAGAAATAAAGAGAATGAAAATCATAGTATGACTGATGCGACCACAAACGTAAAACCTAAAACTACACAGAATAAAAGGAATATTAAAATCTTAAGTAATGTTTTACTAAAGTCAAAACGCAAAGGAGACGAAGCCACCCTTAAAATGCTGTCTGATTTAAAACCTGATGATGAATTACACTTGGACCCTAATATACACATTGAGAATGTGGTAAATATTTCTGGCAGTGGCAGTGATATGAATTTTTTGGATGTATTTCAAGACTATGTTCAATATACATTACAATTAAGCGCAAATTAAATAATTAATGGCCAGCTTAATGTTCTCGGATCATTGCTGTGTGATGATCTAGCAGATCCACAAGATACTGCATTTGAGACTACATACGAGTTCTTGGTTGTGAAAGTGATACGAATTCGAATTCAATTTTAAATATATTATAGTTATTGTAACTGATCTCATCGCATTTAAGAAATATTTTATATGAAACCGATATAGTGCTGAGTTCTATTGAGAGTTTTGAAGTAGTGTTTTAGTTGATTTTATTAAAATTACTAGAAAGATAATTAATGTTTATTTTGTTTTTATTTTCCTTAATTTTTAAAATTAAGTCTAGATTGATGTTTACCAAAGTTTGATAGAAACATCAAATGTTTTGTATTTTCCTGTTTATCATTGCCGTGATTATCTTGCAGATCTACTTAAGACTTTATGATTACGTACATGCTCGGTTTCTGGTTATGAAATAGAAACTAATTCGGATTTAAGTATAAATCTGTTTTTAAGTTTTTGTATAGGTAAGATTTCATCGAATTTAAAAAATATCTTAGATGAAGCTTGTATAACTCTGAGTTCTATTTACACTGAGTTCTAAACTAATGTTTTAGTTGGTTTTATTTAATTTACTAGACAAATTAATATTTACTGACCTAATTAAATAATTGGGAAAACCAGTGGATTTTCGACAATTTTTTTTTCAAATTAAGTGATGTAATAAATAAAAGTGTGATTTCAGTACATCATTCATTTTATTTATAATTACCAATTACGTAGCATAATTACCATTTTTAAAATACTAATTACCGTTTGTTTCATATCTCATCACCGTTTGGTGAAAATTTTCAGCTTCAGATTCAGGCCTATACAGCAGTTCAAATACTGTGCGTTTGATTTATTTCGTTAATCTGCACTATAAACTTTAGGTGAAATCCATAAAAAAGATAATTGGAAGCATTATTTGAACTTAACTAACGAACCCTGAATATGTCTATCTTCAAATATTCACCCAAAAATCGTTTTCTTAACACTTTAATAACTTTATATTAAATAAAGATATCGCAATTTTTTTTAGATAAGGCCAAGTGGCTAGGAAATAATACTTAGAAAACCTAATTGAAATCTATCCAGAAGTTTTCTTGTAATTAGCGCACAACTGGAAACCTCTATCATTTTATTTATATACATTAATAAAAAGCGCCTGTGAATTTCTTAATAGCAATAATCTGCTTTTATGTTAAATTAGTACTTTGTTATTCGATGTATAAACTTTATTAATAAATTGTACGTAGGTCGTTAGGTGGATGCTATACCGCCATGGGAGCTATACCACTGGGCAAGGTATTAAGCCCGCGGGAGTAGCCAACGCTCCACGTGGTAATATGAAGCAATTCCGTATATACCGTAGTACTTCGGAAACGTCAGAATCTTGATTTAGGCATCGGTTCATTTCGATTGTGGCACTGGCATGTTTTCCCTCGGACTTCTTTATCTCGGAATAACCGGTTGTTGATTCTTCCAGCATTATGGCTGGTACAATGAAAATACAGCTTACTATTCCGTTGGGCTATGTCGGGTACCCTGGTTTTTGTATGTGTCGTATGTGTAGGTATATAAGTGGTAAAGTTATGTTGTAGTTGTAGCATGAATAGGTCGGGCTCGGGTCACCCGGGGAAGGACCATACTCTCATAGAATACCAGCGTAAAATAGCATCTTAATGCTGTTGTGTTTCGTATGGCGAGTGTAGAGGACCGGAGACCCTTTTACTGCAAATGAGCATTACATCTTAGTCCTCAGGCGTGACAACGCATGTTTTGATTCTTAAACAAGGGTAGAATTAGATGTCTATGGGTCACAGTATCCACTTACCATCAGGAGGACTGTGTACGTGGGTGGTCTGAAATGTATACGACCTAACAAAGATAGTAGATTTTTATTCTTAAAATTTATTTTTATGTTTCTACATAGTCTCCTTATAATTCTTCTGCCTCGTTGGTCTAGTGGTTGTAGTAGTGCGACTGCTGATCATGAGGTCCCGGTTTCGAATCCCGGGTCGGGCCAAAAAATCAGTTATTGAGTTTTTCCATCGAAAAATTCTCAGTTATTTATTATTATTATTATTATTCTCAGGAAGTGTCTCACCCCCGTGCCTCGGAAAGCACGTAAAGCCGTTGGTCCTGCGCCTGATCTCTCTCCAGTCGTGTTGGTTTACCGTCCCATCGGACTATGAGAGTGAGGGAATAGAGAGTGCACCAGTGCTTGCGCATACACTTGGGCACTGTAATCCTGTCCTGCGCAGATGAATAATCTCCGTTGAGATTGGCCGCCGTGACCGAAATTCAGTCTGGAGGACATTATTATTATTATAATTCTACACACTTCTCCTAGCGATCCAAATAGCGCTCGGTTTTTCTCTGCAAAATAATTGTTCCCTCCACATTTGACTAAAACCTCTGTCCTTCGAGCGCAATTTTTAGTTGAGGGAACAAAAAGAAGTCGCTTGGGCCTAGATCTGGTGATTAAGGCGAATATTCAAACAGTTCAAACCGTAATTCGTGGATTTTCACCATGGCAACCGCTGAGGTGTGAGTCGGCGCGTTGTCATGGTGAAACATGATTCCCTTTTTCTGCAAATATGGGCGTTTTTACGCAATATCTGCCTTCAGTTTGTCAAGTAATGATGTGTAGTATGCTCTTGTAATGGATTTTCCTTTTTGAAAATAATCGATTTAGATAACTCATGACTATTCCAAATAACAGTCGCCGTCACTTTTCTAGCCGAAAAAACTGTTTTCGCTTTATTTGGAGCCGATTGCCTCTTTGCAGTCCACTGATTTGACTGTATTTTTTTTTCAGGCGTTTAGTGTTATATCCCAGTTTTATATACAGTAATTAATCGGCAGCAAAACTCGGATTTATTGCGCCTAAACTGCGCCAACAGAGCGTTGGAAATGTTCATTCGAACACTGTGCGTGAGCAACGCGGCACCCAACACGCTGACAGCTTTTTCATGCCTTAATCTTGATTTAATTTAAGACAAACACGTTCTTTGAACATTTTCATAACCTCTGCTATCTCTCAAATAACAACTACGCGTCCAAAACGGCTGAAATTTTGGTGCGTAACTGTCAAAATTTGCACAGCTATAATCACTAGCTTTTATTGACAAGTGCTGCCATCTTCCCGTTGAGATCGGAAACTGCTCAGACCACCTTGGTATTCGTTTGACAACTTTGTGGACGGTGTAAGGAAAACGGGAATCTCACGCCGGGCAAAGTGTTCTGCCTGGGGGGTGGCCAACGCTCCGAGTGATAGTGCGGAGCTATTCTGTATAATACGAGTATACTGTTTTACTTTCGGAATTTTGATAGCGAGAGTTATGCTTCGATGTATTTCCATCACACCTTTATTCTTTAAAAAGAGTACTTTGAAATAAAATATATATGTTAGCAAGAGTGTGTGTGTGTGTGTGTGTGTGTGTGTGAGAGAGAGAGAGAGAGAGAGAGAGAGAGAGATATGTATGGTTTTATAACTCACAGCATAAACTTAGACGACCGAACAAACTACTGAAGACTATTTTAATACGTCGGCCGTTGCTAGCTCAAATCGTCTGGAAACTCGACCCTGGCATCCACGACCATATTAAATGAGGGTATTCTATAAATTTAATAGAATTTGCGGTTTATACAGTGTCCAAAGTAAAATAACTTGTACCCTGTCTGATATAATCTAAGTTAGTAGTGAAGGGTTAATTGAAAATAGAAACCTTCCAATATATTAAGAGCAAATCCTGTGGCTCGGTAAGCGATATCGGAACAAATATATTTCTAACATTGTATTTTATCTACTTGTGATTATAGCCTTTATACGTCTCACTGCTCGGCGAATAATGACTTTTTCTGACTTTTTCTGCCCACCAGGGCGGCCTCACTAAGAATGAGATGTAATATTTTACAGATTTCATAGCGGGAGAAGTTAGTTTGTTAAAAATGTAGAGATTAATGTATCTTTCTGTAATATTAGTTATATTTTATACTAATTATATTAAAATGGATAAACTAAACATCGGATATTCCTAAAAGTAAAGAGTAAAAAGGAATTAAAAAAACTGTGCAAAAAGTTAAAGTACAACCATTGAGGCATTGTTTTATGTACATAGGTAATAATAATAATCCTCCAGACCGAATTTCGGTCACGACGATAGTCTCAACGGAGACAAGCCATCTGCGCAGGACAGGTATAGTGCCCTAGTGTATGCGCAAACACAGGTGCACTCTTTATTCCTTCACTCTCATAGTCCAATGGGTCGGTAATTCGACACGACCGGAGAGAGATCAGGGAAAAACGGCTGCTCTAGTTTTACGAGACATGGGAGTAAAACACCGCCAACTTCTTCATTCCAGGCATCTACTGGAAATTTCTTGACAGAAAACTGAATAACTGATTTTTTCATTGTCCGACCCGGGACCGTATGAAAATTACACCAGCTTTTTATTTTTATTAGATTAGACCATTCGGTTTCTAGTGTCATCATCTCATCATTAATATGTGACAAACACGTTCTTACACAACTGATCTCCACAAGTCCACTACCGAACGTAGGCCTTCCTCAAAGAATGCCACAAAGCACGGTCCAAAACCACCTGCATCTATCAACATCCTGTATGTTCTATCAGGTCGACACACCATCTAGTGGGGGGCCGCCCCACTTTTCGCCCACCGGTATGACACTACCACTCGAGAACTTAGCATAGCGTTGCCAACACTATGGATATTTCCACGGAATTTTTTCTTCATCTATAGAACTACGGAGTTTCTGAGTTGAAATCTACGGAATTTGATTTCCATGTTAATTATTATTTTTTGTACTAAAGGGTTGTGCCTTACAGAATAATTAGATTTTTGAATACTTAACAAAGAAAAAAGACATTTTTTTATCATGAGTATGAACTTAGCCGACATCTGGTGAGCAGTAAAATGTTAGTTCTCATTAATCCTACGCACTACTACTCTATGGCGTATTCTATAGCGTATTATTATTAAATAATCTAAGTGTTCATCTTATAGTATACATAAGAATGTACACTCTAAAGTATTCATGCCTTCGTTGTGGACTTCACATGTCTTTGTTATATTTTTTATCTTTCCTCAAGATGTTTTTCTTAATTGCCGAACATGTGTTAAGTCAGCACTTAAAATTGCATTTTAAATTGCGATTTGATCTAATTGGTGTATACTGTTAAAACTTACATAGAGTGCTAGCCTCTTTTTGGAATGGAATAGAATTGAATAATTTTTTAGTCAATATAGATAACAATTAATTCTAATTGAAAGTCATTTTTAACTTTTACTACCGGTTTGGAAAAAAAACCTCTGTACTGGGAAGAACCAGCAAGACATCAATATAAACACGCACGTCTGTCACCCAGAGGGGTAGGCAGAGATTATGGACTTCCATTTGGCACGATCCTGACACACCTCTCTCGATTCCTCTACATCCATTTACCTACGCATACACGCGTTGGGTTAAAGGTACTCTTAATTTGGCCCATTTTCGCCAATTTGGTCGATAAATTTTCGCCTAGGGCGTGCCTTCCCGACTCTGCCGTTCACCTCGGCAACATAAATTTGCTTTTTTACTCTTTCCTCATTCAATCTTTCTAAAGGACCAAACCGCCGTAGTATTCCTTTCTTAATAATCCTGGTCACAACATCATCTTGCAAACCACACTCTTCTTTTATCACATAATTTCTCACCCTGTCATTCAGATTCAGCCCAATGTTATGGAGTATGTGAGGGCTGAACCGGCAATAAACCCATTGAAACTTCTTTTTATAATATACTAGCTGGCCAGGCAGACGTTGTTCTGCCATTTTCGACGACCCTTCATATAAAAAGTCCTTAAATTCGTAATAAAAAAATAATGAGCGTAACTTATCAGGATAAAAACTATCCTATCTCTCAAGTTGGACCAAACTGCACACAGTGTGCAAAATTTCATTGCAATCAGTTTAGTAGGTAAGGAGTTGATCGCGGACAAACAATGTAACACGTAATTTTTATATATAAAGATTATACAATAACTTCACTGTAGGTGCCATGTGCGAAGGATTCCACTTAAGTCTTTCTGCGGGTGCTAAGATTCGTAGAATGACTTGACTGTAGGTGCCATGTGCGAAAGATTCCACCTAAGTCATTCTGTGGGTTCTAAGATTCGTATAATGACAGTATCGTGGTTCTATTCGTTGTAGTAATTCTCCTAGTGCAGGCAAGGAAGATCGTATTGCGGAGAGGCTGCCCTGTGTTACATAGAGATATGATGTTGCTGTTGATGGATAACTCTTTTTGCAATAACTTTCTAGTTTAGAGAGCTAGAAGCTAGTGATTCCAGGCAAGCCTCGTCTAGTATATTTGTCACAACCTCAGTACCCCGCGCGAACCCAGCGGGTACGTATGCACAAGCAATTTGGCTCCAAAACCGTGGGCGTACTTAAGTAGTCCGCACGTGTATTGGTGTACTAAATTCAGGTATGTAACTGTTGGTGTATTATCGATTTATAATGCCATTATAATATTCTTTACTTATTAATAATGTATTTATCTGTATGTATATTAAATTATTTTTATTATTTATATATTGTCTACAATTTGTAAAATGTATATTTTTCTTATTTTAGTATTTTTTACAGATTTATATATTGGATTACATAATGAATGATTCACAAGTGGAAAGGTGGCTTCATGAGCTAGACACTGAAGACGAAAAAGTGATTGAGAGTGAAGATGATGAAGTTCAGCCAGAATCAGACTTGCAGGCCCTAGTTCGCGAGACAGAACTCCGTGAATATGAAGAATAAAGATTGAGTCAATCTGACGAAACATCAGGTTCAGATGACGTTTCACTCTCACAATTAGCAACCAGAAGGCGGGGTTCAGTATATAAGTCAACGAACGGAACTATTTGGCACAAAGATATTCGCGAAATAAACGGCGTAACATAAAGGATTTTTGGGATAACACTCTTGTGGCATATACAATTTCCAAACCAGTACGGTAAGAATAGACCCGAAATTCCTAAGGAGTTCAAAGCTTCGAAGTCTAGGACTAGCAAAAGATCTCTTTTTGGATTTAAAATAGACGCTACACTTGGGTCCTACGTTCCTAAAATAAACAAGGTAGTCAACTTTCCGTCTACAATTAATTATTACTTTTTATAATCGTACTCAATCTACTCGCTCTCGTAATATATCTCTACTCGTAATGTCTACACCACATTTTGTGTAGACATTCTAGACAAAATGTGCAAGCAGTTAGTGTTCAGCGTAATTGCCGTCGATGGCCGCTAGTAATATTTTTTGATTTGATAAACATTGTTGGAATCAACGCTCTGGTAATCAACCAAATGAACACCTCTACCGAAAATATGTCAGGCGTAACTTTTTCCACGAATTGTCCTTCATTTTGATAAAACCGCTTTTGATTTGCCGTGCATCAGTTGAAACACTTCCACTACAACTTAAATTCAGGATAGAAGCACTTTTGGGCAACACAGTTCAAGAACCACAAGAGTCTCAACATGATTTGACTTCAATGATAGGACGAGTTGGTTGATGTACACTCTGCTCGAAAGCCCGAAATCGGTCGACAAAAAGTGGTGCAAGACTTGCAATAAATGGATTTGTACCGATCACCAAGCAGTGGTGTGTCCTGAACGCTACGAAAACAAATAAAATAGTAATAAAAGTTAGTTTTAAGTTAAAACAAAGTTACGTTGATCTCAGAAGTGCCATTTTTTTACTTTTTCTTATATAGTTACTAAATTGTTGATTCTTAATAATTTCTTAATATAATGATTTCTTATATTTACGCGAACACTTCACATTTAAATAAAACTAATTTTACGGATTATATCGCGTATATTAAGTTATTTTACATTCCCGACGTTTCAAGCACTTTACACCACCCATGGTCACGAGGGGGGGGGGGGGGACTGAGGCGTATGACGTCCCAATGTCATAGTTAACCACGGCTACCTCCAGATTAAAAATTATTAATTTTAGTTCCGATCTACGCAGTATGAACTTACAGTATCACACACACAAGTCTTGCAGTTGTATGCTTGCGTTGGGATTTAATTTTATTAATTATGGGATCCCAAGCAGATGGTAGCACCCAGCTATCTTCTCTATTGAAATTAGGATGTTTTTTGATTTCAATATCCTCACGAATCATCCTTGGAAGGAATCGGTGTTCTTTAGCGAGGATTTGTGGTCTATCAAATCTAATGTAGTGAAGGGGCGATCCTGTACATGTTCACAGACTGCAGACTTCCCGGAGCGTCCATTCTTCACATCAGCTATGTGTTCTTTAACGCGGGTTTTGTGGATCTTTTGGTTTGTCCTGTATAAGAGAGACCACATTCACAATCCAGCTTGTACACGCCTGCATCTTGCAAAGGAATATTACACTTGACTGATGGTAAAAACTGACTAATCTTCTTCGGCGGCTTGAAATATGTTTTAATGGAAGCACGCTTCAAGATGTAGCCAATTTTGTCAGTGACACCTCTGACATATGGCAGTACAGCAGGCACTCGCTCGACTGTGGCCGGCTTCACTCGTTCACTGTGACGTAAGCGCGGGACCCGAAGCTTATTGTCGTGCAAAACTTGCTTGACGTGTTGGAGCTCGGCGGCCAGGTGTTTACTGTCACAGATCCCTCGTGCTCTCTGAAACAAAGATTTACCCACGGTAGCTAACTGTGAAGGATGGTGGTGAGAATCACCGTTTAAATATCTATCTGTATGGGTCTTTTTTCTATACACAGTGTGGCTCAAGGTGTTATCAGGATTCCGAATTACTAACACATCTAGAAAAGCTAAAGAATTGTTTGCCTCCAACTCCATTGTGAACTGAATTTTAGAATTTAGGGAGTTAAGATGGTCTAAAAATACAGTTACTTTATCTAAAGGTAGAATTGTGAAAGTGTCGTCTACGTACCGCTTGTAGAATCTTGGGTTTATGGGAGAAGTAAGCAGGGCTTTCTCCTCAAAGTCCTCCATGAATATATCGGCAACAATGGGAGATACAGGTGAGCCCATCGCCACTCCATCTACTTGCTTGTAGAACTCCTCTTTCCACAATAGGTAGCCAGATGTAAGGCAGTGTCTGAGTAATACTGCATAGCCTACGGCCATGTTGTTTTCCTCTAGCCTTCTAGTAACAATCGAGATGCAGTCTTCAACAGGTAGGCATGTGAACAGAGACTGCACATCAAAACTCACCATAGTTTCATTGTCTGCCTGATGTAGGTCTTTAATCTCGCTGACAAAATGGTAGGAATCCTTTGTGTGTGCTCTTGTATGTCCCTTGAGCGGTGAGAGTATATTCGCTAAGTGTTGAGCCAATCTGTAAGTTGGTGAATCGATTTGGCTCACTATAGAACGTAGTGGAGTATTGGGCTTGAGTATTTTTGGTAACCCATACAACTTCGGTGGTTTAGCACACGTAGGTATTATCGATTTTTTTTTTTTTTTAATTTATTTCGAAACCAACAGCGTTCTAATTAGTTAACATTAAACAATATTATTCTTATAATAAAGGCCAATAACAGGTTTCCTTTAATTACTAAGGCATAACATACTACGGTCGTAATGATTAGTATCAGTTGGTATACATTCAATTTTACACTTATAACATTAAATGTTTGCATCTGTTCCCTTAGGCAATATGCACATTTGACAAGTCTCATACACAAATTCATAAACATATGTACATGCACACTAATAAAATCAGTAACAGCACACACTGCTCAACGGTACCAAACAAATAAACACGAATACACACATGTTACTTTTTATACACAAGATTAGCAGTATATTATTATTATTTTTACTCTACTATAAATTATGTTATGTTATGTTATGTTATTTTATTTAGGTTCTAGCTTTAGTTTTAAGATTTTCAATAGCTAAGCGCCTAAAAGCGTTCTTACTGTAGTTAAAGATATCAATTTCTCTAAAGAATTCATTGTAAACACTGGGTAGACGCGAGAGGGGTGCATTACGCGCGTAATTAGTACCAGCGCGCGGTACACTTAACAGGGGCGGCGGGCGGCGCGTGGCGCGGCGGGCACGTTGTAAAGGTACGTTAAGCCCCACGCTCGTAACTAGCTCGGGGCAATCAATGCGTCCGTGCACTATATCGTACAGCAGGCATACATCCACTAGTTTACGTCTATCTTCAAGGGTAAGTAAGTTAAATCGGTCACAGTTCTCTTGGTAGGTTGGTAAGGCTGGTTTATATACGCGATAATTAAGATGCTTGATAAATATTTTCTGTACGCGCTCTAGACGATTTATGTAAATAGCGTATTGGGGGGACCAGACCGGGCAGGCATATTCAACGACACTGCGGACATAAGCATTATATAAGGCATTCAAGGTACTTAGATTTTTAAAAGGTTTGCATGACCTAATGACAAATCCTAGATTTTTGAAAGCTTTGGCCGCTATTTTGTTAACATGGTCAGACAAAAGCATTTTACTATCGAAGTATACGCCAAGATCTCTCACAATCGATGTTCTACGAATTGGTATTCCATTAAAGTTGTAGCAGTACAATATTGGGTTAGGTTTTCTCGTGAAAGTAATGCACTCACATTTATTAATGTTAACTGTTATATTATTCTCTAAGTAATAATTTAATAAAGTGTCTAAGTCAAGTTGCATTTTAAAACAGTCCTCTACACTTTGAATCTTGATGAATATTTTTTTATCATCGGCGTACATTAAATGTTGTGTAAATGTAAAACAATTGATGATATCGTAGACATAAGCATCATAAAATAAAGGTCCTAAATGGGAACCCTGGGGTATACCCGTAGGTATGTCGATGAAGTCCGATCTGTATCCCCCCAGCACCACAGCTTGCGACCTGTTATGTAAGTACGACTCGATCCACCTGAGCAGATCCCCGTGAATACCCAACATCTGAAGTTTTCTCAAAAGAATGACGTGGTCCACACGATCGAAAGCTTTTTCAAAATCGGTGTAGACCACGTCAATTTGCCCTCCGCCATCCATATTTGATAGTACATAGTTGGAAAAGCACGCGAGATTTGTGACAGTGGAGCGTTGTCTGAGAAATCCGTGCTGGGCATCTGGTAGGCCTTTACTTATAACAGGATATATGGTATCAAAAACTATTTTTTCGAAGACTTTACAAATTGTATTTAATATTGAGATCCCCCTGTAGTTTTCAATTTTACTTTTGCTACCTTTCTTATGTATAGGCACCACGTGCGCTTTTTTCCAAATTCTAGGAAAGACTCCCTCGCGGAGTGAAATATTAAATATAAGGGCTATAGGTGTGCAGACAGTCTTTGCACAGTTACGCCAGAATAATGGTGGAATATTATCACACCCAGCTCCCTTTGAGATGTCTAGGAGATTTAATTTTTTCTCGACCAGAGACTCCTCAACATGGATTTTGGAAATGGCGTCACCAACTATGCTATCACGCTCAATTTCTGTAGACCCAATGGATGGGACTCCGAAAACGTTTTTGAAGAAATCGTTAAATGCATCACATATGTCTCTCCCATTGGATACTGTATTTTCACGGTATGACATTTGTTTGGGATAGTTAGATCCTCCGCGCATAGATTTTATATAAGTCCAAAATGCCTTTGGTGTATATTTAATAGATTTTTCTGCCTGTTTTGTAAAATTTTTGAAGCATTGGTCAGTCACGCGTTGTTGTCGTTTACGTAGAAATGAAAATTCATCATAATCTAAATAATTGCCGTATTTTTTCCATCTTTTATGTGCTTTCGATTTTTCTTTTATTATTTTTATTAGAGCTTGGTTGTACCAGAATGGATAAGTATAATTGCCATGTGTTGTTTTATAAGGAATATGTTTTGTGATTATGTTATTAATTGTGTCATAAAAAATATTACAAGCATCTTCAGCTCCGCACGAGCCCAACAAAGATAGCCAATCGATGTTATCAAGCGCTTGATTTATTTTATCATAATTGCCTCTATGGAAGTTATGCTTAGGGAGTGATGCTTCAACTAGAGGAGTTAATGTGATATCTAAGACCTCTATTACAAGAGGTGGGTGGGCCCGGTCAATGTTAACTAGGGGTGAAGTGCAGTTAGTGATTTCCAATGGAAGATCGGAAAATGCTAGGTCTAATGTATTGCCAGCGTGGTTTATTATGGTGTTATATTGTTTTAACCCTAGAAAACTCAATTCTTCTGTCAGTCTGATTCCAGCATCCCGCACGTCCACGTTACAACCACTTGTATGCACAGGGCCATCCCTGTGCCACGATATACATGGCAAATTGAAGTCGCCCATCACTAAAAAATGTCCCTGTGTACCATTTGTGCCCATTATACTTGTAAGAGTTTGCAGTAGGCATTCTATATCACCCGGAATACGCTCCGAGTCAGGTGGAATATAAATCACGCTAATACATAGGTCAGCAGCGGCCGCAAGCGCACGCGCCGGCACCGACACCGTCACAATCTCCGTGCGTGGCTCGAAGCCCGCAACGACCGCATCGGCGATTACGCAGCGCGTCGCGCCCAGTCCGCAGCGTATCAGTATCATAACACCTCCTCCAATTTTTTTACAACTTAAGTCAGGATCACGGTCATGGCGAAACACGTCATATCTGTTATCGCAAAATTCCCTATCGAAAATCCCATCATGCAACCAGGTTTCTGTTATTACAATAATGTCATACTCATTGCACAAAATTTGATGCCGCAGTTGTAAACATTTGGTTCTCAGTCCGCGGGCATTTTGATAGTAAATAGATAAATCTTTCCCTGATTTGTTATATTGGACCGCCATTTTAAACATGTATTAATTTAATAAATTGTAACTGTCTTATAAGTATACCGGAAACAAATATGAAAATTAATAACAACCACGGATATGTATTGGTAATATTATGTTTACGAGTATTAAGTATGTTTCTATTACTTGTTGCATAATGAGATTTACGTTCGCACACGCTAAACATACCATTTCTGCAGAATAACAGTAACGAATAAAGATTGTCTTTTATATTATAAGACTTTACGTGTGCTTGTGATAGAATATTGAAGTGTTTACTTACTGAGCGTAATGTACTACTAATATGCGGTAAGCGCACCATTTCGCGAGCAAGTTGGCGGTATTGTAAAATAAAAATGTTACTGGTGCAGAACGCCGAGCACCCAATGCCAATACTTGTAATTAGTTGTGATTGCGTAGTACTTTGCTCATTAGAAACAATGATGAGAGACGTTATTTGATATGCCATTATGTGCTCATAGATATTACAGGTCCTCATAAGTTCAAAAAAGACATGTGCATAAAAAAAACTAGTCTTAGACTTTACTAGTTTGTTACAGTGAGCCAAAAAGTTCATACTTTGTGTGTTTCGGTACCTGCCATTTAATCGACAAATCACTATAAAGTTGCAGTGCACTATGCGAAAGGGAGAAGGCACAAATGCAAAAGTACAATATATAACAGTAATTAGTTCGATCACAGAGTAGACTATCTTCAGAGAAAATATGGACAAAAACGTTTCTTCAATTAACACAGTATTTTGGAAAGCAATTAAATTATATATTCTTATATTATTACGGTTAAGATAAAGATTAGTAATCATTAACAAACCATAGACACCAAAACCAATAAGGAAAAATAGTAACATTATAAAAACGTCATCAGCTATTGTTTGGTGATAATTTTCTTGAGATCCTCCTCGTCGAAAATTTGTAGGCCAGGAGATGTATCGTTTCTTCGTACGAAAATTCTTCCGTTTTTTGTCCAGACGAACTGGTACTGATTCAATTTAGCAAAATCTTTGCACTTTTTTAGGAGCTGCTTATTGTGAGAGGTTAAGTGCTCGTTAATAAAAATTGGTCTGCTTTCACCTGCTAGCCCAATGTCCTCAGTGCTTAGACGATTTTTACGCGATAGAGATATTAGGTTATCTTTCAGGAGTCTTGATTTCATTTTGGCAATAATCACCCTCGATCGACCTGGCAATTTTACTTTTGGAGATACTCTGTTAACCTGCAGAATGTCATTTATATTGATTGCAACTCCGATGTGTTTACATATTTTGAAGATGGTATCATTTAGGTCCTCGTTGATTGATTCTGGTATGCCGACAAGTTCCACATTTAGCAGTCGGTCACGTTGTTCATTAATGTTCATTTGTCGATTTAATTGTTGATTTTGTAGTTTGAGATTATTAATTTCCGATTTGAGGTTGTCGGTTTTCTTTGTGTGCTCAGATAGGACTTCAATCTTTTTGGTGGTTTCATCATGCCAGTCAGAGTTAAACTGCACTGATTTTTGAAGTGTGATTATATCTTTTTGCATTTCGGATTGTTGTGCACTGAGTACTGCGACACTTGCTTTTACTTCTGTATATTCCTTCCGAGCATTTTTTATCTCTGTCTTCAATTCCATAGAATCTTCTTTTAATTTTGTTAGATCTTTTTTAATTATATCATTTAATGTGTGGTTTATTTGTGAAAGATTTTTATCAAACTCTGTTTTCCAGCTATCCATTTTTTTAAATATAGTATCCGTAAATGTTTGGAACGATTCTGTGATATCATGATCGTTCTTTCGCTTTCTTATGCTTATATTCGATAAATCTGGATCAGAATCGTGACGCTTATTAGGAGGTGAGCGTTGCATTTTGCGGAAGGATTTCTCTGAACTCCAGCTACTCTGTGTTATGCGAGTGAGATGCAATAATAACCGGAGGGCAACTTCACTGCGAAGGACACACAACACGGCACGTAACCACTGACACTAGCAATGATAAATAAACTCTATTGTAATTGCAATAATTATGATTTTAGAATGAAACTACTTATTTAAAATGATTTAATTTTAACTAAACGGTACGTCCGTATGCGCCGCGACTCGAAACGCGAAAAATGATTTTACGTCTAGATTTAATTTTTCGGAGTGTTTCTTTATGAGATCACTAGTTGTTTTAAGTGTGTTATTTTTTGGGTCATTTTTAACCTTTTTATACGTACTTGCATCCGCCAAAAGTTCTTGTATTTTAGAATTATAATCTGACGTATCCATGACTACCGTGGCATTTCCCTTATCTGCGCGGAGAATCGTGAGTTCTGGTTTATTGCGTAGGTTAGTCAACGCTTTGAATTCGTCTTTAGGTAGATTCGGTTTTGGCGCTGAACTTCGACGTAACATAGACGAAATGTCTTGACGTATCGCTTCCAAATCCTCCTTTTGCATATTGTTTTTAAATAAACAGTCCTCGACACTACAGATAATTTGTTCGTACGGTAATTTTTTCGGTGTTTATATACAGACAGACAGATTATAGACCGCGTTTAATCTATGATCCGCGTTCGTAGTCGACGGTTGCGTTTCGTTCTCACGTCGACACAGATGTTTGACATTTAATTTGGTCGTTAATTTTTGATATTTTATTATATGTTTGTTTTTGCATTCATTATATTTATTAATTTCTCGTTTATTTAACGTTTCAATGCAAACATTATAATCAATGTAAAATAAGTTAATATACGCGATAAAATACGTAAAATTAGTTTTATTTAAATTTCTTAATAATTTATCTAAAAAGAAAGGTTATAAAACTAAGTAAAATAAAAACCTTATCCATTCCATTTCTTGTTTTAATAAGATAATGAGGAATGTACAAGTTATTGACATTTTAATATCGCCTACTATAGTAGGCCACGCGTGTACTCAACTAAAAAAAAGGGGCGCGTGTACTGTAGTGTTAACACACTCAAGTAGCAACAGCCGGCCGGCCGCCTGCGCCGAGCCGCTATCTATAAGCGGTTCCTTAAGGGGCTACTCCATGCGAACGACCTTGAGCATTTGGTGTGCCGCGCCGACTCGCTATACAATATAATATCACGAAAGAAATATGTAAGGCGCCACCTACTGTAAGAACGTAGTATTTTTTCAACATCAATAAACTATTTTATGGAAATACACACAGCGTACAACGATAAATGTATCTCAAATTTTTTATTCGGTATATTAGTTGCATTATATTAGAGTTATGTATTCTCATATAATATTATCTAATTATGAAATTTTATAATTAATTATATATTAAAAATGAAGCATTGAAAATTGTGAGTTTAAAAGATACCTACTCACTATAGGTAAATAGATAGATAGCTCGCCTTTTGTACAAATATTTGGTGCAATAAAGAATAAATAAATAAATAGGATGTTTCGCAGAGTGAGAGTAATATAGAATGAGAGTCGTGGAGGCAGTTTACAAACATAAATTGCACAAGGACAAACATCCAGACCCGGAACAATTATTTGTAGGCCATACAAATACTTGTTCCGTGCGGGATTCGAACCCGCGGCCCCCAGTGCAGCAACTGATTGCTAAGCCAGTGCGCCACGGAGCCGTCGCCGGTTTATAGCTAAAGTGACCATACGTCCCGTTTTGAACGGGACTGTCCCTTTTCTCAGTCACCTGTCCCATTGTCCCCAAACAAAGCTCCGAGACACAAAATTGTCCCGTAACTCGTTGGATGGAAGTATTCAAAGTCAACAATCTTCAACATATTTTTTTTAATCGAATATATTTTATGTCTCCCTGGTACAAATGCTCCAGTAGAAAGAATATTTTTTTTATTTTGAACAAATTGTGGACGTCTGAAAGAAACACTTACGGTTCCAGTTCTAAAGGCGATGTTGTTAACAAAGGTAACAATAAAAAAACTTAAGCAGAATTTTATTCTTATTTAAAATTATCACCAACTTTATTAAAGCAAATTTAATCCACTGACAAATGTAATTAATAATAAAAAAAAATATGTTGCATTTAATAATTACCGTCTATACCGAATATAATTTTATATTGAACACTAATTGTGTAAAGTTATAGTTTTTAGAGTGTAAATAAACCCATGTCCTGTTTTGAGTTAAAAAATAAATGGTCACTTTAGTTTTTTTTAGTTAAATTTAGTTTAAAAAAAATTTTAGTTTATAGTAAAAAGTAGGTATATTAATACCTACTTAGATACTTTTTACCGAATTAGGGTAGAAGCCCCTAATACCAGTCATGCCCCTAATTGCAGTCTTTTCGCCTTTTTACTCCATAAATAAGATTTCTAGTAGTCTTAACTACAAATATTTTCATCTAAAAAATTCTTTGTACCTAGAGGAAACTATATTTATTCAAATATTACCTCGCAGTTTTAAACCTAACAGTGTTAAAATCAAAACAGGTACGCAACGAAAAACGATCATTTTCCTAATTATTTGACAAGTTATGATCCCGGTAAAATTATGCTTACTTTACATTATCTCATATATAGGCTTTTTGATTTGTATGAATATGACTATAGACATAGTAATGCAGTTATTTATGTTTGAATTTACAACTTATTTATTTTCTTTTAGTGGAAATTAATGGGACTGTAATTAGATAATATAAGAAATGTATGGAGTGCATAATGTCAGCAGCCCGGCTGTTATTTGGTTTGACGTACCTAATAAGAAGTACTTAATTTCAGCCACGTAATATAAATCAGAGCTGCCATAAACTGGAATAAATACTATTAATTAGATCATAACTTATTTTATAGCTAAGGGAGTTATGATCAATTCGTCTATTTTAAAATTGGTTTTAGATTTTAAAGTTTAGCAAAAGATGTACTAGCTTTTCTCTCTCACATTCGGCGTATAGAACATCTTATGTACTCAATTATTTTTTTTGAAAAAGAAGAAAAAACAAGCAATAAATAAAAACAAAAACGGGCCAAAAACTCATAACTGACTATTTGACAAAACCCGGGATTCGAAACCGAGAACTCATGATCAGCACTCGCACTACTACAACCACTAGACCAACGAGGCGGTACTATACCTAATAAGATATTGTGGTTGGGTGATAATATTGAATTAGCCTTTTATAGTGTAAATTATAATATTTTTCGAAATTTTAATTATGGATTCGAACCTTACATGCTAATGGTGCTTCATTTTTTTTTTTTTTTTTTTTTTTTATAGGAGAGGGGGCAAACGAGCATGCGGCTAACCTGATGGTAAGTGACTACCGCCGCCCATGAACAACCGCAACACCAGGGGAATTGCAGATGCGTTGCCGGCCTTTTAAAAAGGAGTAGGCTCTTTTCTTGAAGGTCCCTAAGTCGTATCGGTCCGGAAAAATCGCTGATGGTAATCGATTCCACAAGGAAGTCGTGCGAGGAAGAAAACATCTTCTAAATCGCACAGTGGTGGACCGCCAATCATCCAGATGGTGTGGATGGTATCGGGAGTTCTGCCGCGATGTGCGTTCATGAAATTTGGCGGCTGGGATTAATCCGAACAATTCCTCAGAGCACTCCCCATGGTAGATGCGAAAGAAAATGCAAAGAGATGCAACATCTCTTCGCAGTGCCAATGAATCGAGCCGATCGGAAAGGGCTCGGTCGCCGACGATTCGAGCCGCTCTGCGCTGGATGCGGTCAAGTGGAAGGAGCTGGCACTGGGGAGCCCCTGCCCAGAGATGGGAACAGTATTCCATGTGAGGCCGAATCTGCGCCTTGTAAAGTTGCAGGCGGTGTGCCGGCATGAAATACTGTCCCGCTCTGCTGAGCACGCCAAGCTTTTTAGAGGCCAATTTGGCCTTCTCTTCCAAGTGACCACGAAACTGCACGTCACTCGATATGTCGACTCCGAGGATACCGATACTGGCTGAGGCAAGAAGGGGAGTGCCTTGAAACTGAGGAGATACGACAAAGGGGTTCTTTTTAGCGGTAAACGCGCAAACTTGTGTCTTCTGAGGATTAAACTGGACTAGATTTAGTCGCCCCCAATCCGAGACTTTGTCCAGCAAAGACTCGACTTCAGACACAAGTTTGTTCCGGTACTCGGCGACGTTTTCCCGAGAAATATTGGCCCGGCCGGTGTATAGAGCATCACCAGTGCTGTCATCCGCATAGCAATGAATGTTACCAGTTAGCAACATATCACTGATATGCAGAAGAAACAGCGTTGGTGATAGCACACAGCCTTGTGGAACACCAGCGTTAATAGGCTTGTAGTCAGAACATGCACCGTCTACAACGACCTTGATGCTCCGATCTGCAAGGAAGCTGGTGATCCAATTGCACAATTTCTCGGGAAGCCCATAGGAAGGGAGCTTCGAAAGAAGCGCTTTGTGCCAAACCCGATCGAAGGCCTTCGCAATGTCCAGACTAACGGCCAACGCCTCCCCCTTGGACTCTACTGCCTCCGCCCATCTATGGGTCAGGTAGACTAGAAGATCACCAGCTGATCGACCTCGACGAAAACCGTATTGGCGGTCACTGATCAGCTGGTGATCCTCAAGGTACCGGATGAGCTGGCAGTTAATAATGGATTCCATTATTTTGGAGAACAAGGAGGTGATCGCGATAGGCCTATAGTTGGACGGGTCTGAGCGGTCGCCTTTTTTAGGGATCGGGTGGACAAAAGCTGTCTTCCATGAGTTCGGGACAACGCCATGGGAGTAGGAGTTAGGAGGAGAGTATTTGCATTTACTTCAAAGAAAATACACGCAAAAAGCTTCATCGCGCAGTAAAAAACACAACAAATATATGTATAACTAATACGAAAAATTATACCCAAAACAAACAAATAATACTACCTATAAATAACCTAATAAGTAATATTATTATCGACTAATATGACGTGAGTGTATGTGCTGGTCGACGCTCTAACGACACGGGCTTCGCGTCGAAGAGCTCAGGGCTCACTGACTTCAACAAGCCCGTGAGCAGTGAATATGCCCAGATTTTAAAATAAATTCTTAATAAAATCAAATTTTGGTCTTTTTAAAAAAAATTTACTATAGAAATGTACATTAATAAATTGCCTATCCATTGGTGTAAATCGCAAAATAAAATAATACTTACTTTACGAGGAGATGCATGTTATCAATAATAATTTCACATTTATGTGGTTTCGTTGTAAGGAGATTATATTAATATTTATTCCTTTAAAAAAAATTGGATATAGCTTTTATGGAATCAAGATTATGTAGAAATATAATGTGTTTTTCATTTGTTGATATATCTTTTAAATAAAAAGTAGATAGCTCCTAGAAACAGCACAAATAACGACTAGCGCGACATTTTGCTCAACCTGCGCCTTAACGTCCGCTTCTGTGTAAACAATGTACCAATAACTGCTAATATTGTATTTTTGATGTTCTTATAAAGCATTATAATATTATGTATAAACTAATGTCAACAGATTGCTCAAAAGTGTCTCAACATCCAGACAAACCCGTGAGGGTTTTTGTGATGTTTTTATGTTTATAATGTGTGTGTTCTTTTTTCATTAAATAAATTTAAAAATAATGCATACACAGATGCACTCTCTATTCCATTACTAATAGTCCAATGGGACAGCAAACTGTTGCGACCTGCGAGGTCAGGTGCAGGACCAACGTTATAATAAAGGTAAAAAACCGCCAACTTTCTGACTCGAGGTTGTTACTGACAATTTCTTGACAAAAAAAAACCTAATAACTTATCCTGGACGTGTGATTTGAACCTGTGACCTCAGGGAGCACTTACTACCACTATACCAACGAGACTGTCAAAGATAATATGATATGGCAACAGTGATGCAATGTTTTGAGGAAGGTTGAAATATTAGAAACATAAACATAAATTTTGGGTGAAACTCCGGTATACTTAATTGGTTTTGTAAAAATAAAATACTGCAGCTATTATTAAGACAAAAATAAGTTAATTAAGAGTACAAAAGCTTTCTTTACGAAAAATATGAAAGATAAAATGTTTTTAAAAGACGGCTAAGCGATGATAGTAATTGAGTTGTTATAGATAAAAGTTTCCAGATTGATTAAATAAATTATAAACTTACTTATCGATAAACATAAAAAATACTCGAAGATAAAGTAATTGGGTTATCCTAGTCTCCAACGGCCGCCCCCAAAATTCAATATATTATCTCTTGTTTTGGGCTAGTAAAGATAGCTAAACCGATCTTTCATTTTCCCAATAAACTCAGTAGATTGACGCACCGCGATAAAACCGTGTAGTGGCGTTGTCAGAATATCATCTACCCCATATCGCCCCGCGGGTGTCGTAAGAAGCGACCTAGGGAAACTAAAACAGAAGATGGGCAGCAGCATCTTCCTGATAACAACTTTACATAGTAAAAATTGCGATCTATGGGAGAGACAATTATAAGAGGGAGGAGAGATAATTATATTATAAAAACTTTTAGACATTTGCATGCTGTTGAAAACAGCTAAATAGGTTTTCTTAACACATTGTTATAACACCAAGAACAAAATATTTTTACCAAGTAATGACTACAGACCTATCTCTGATCGGGAGTAGGAGGACAAATAGCTTGCTACAGATAGTTATTGTAATGAAAATGACAGTAAATGGTATATAATATAAAATTAAAAAAATTGTACAACCGACTTCAATATAAATTATTAAGAATAACTCAAAAACTATTGTTTAGGCCGTGATCAAATTTATATGGGACCATATGTGAAGCAACATTTAATTTAATCTTTTATTATAATAATATAATGTAATATAATCTTTACGGGGTAGAGCCATGCTGCAGCTATATTAGTAGTATAGTTGTAGCACGAATGGGTCGTCGGCTCGACCGGGGAAGGACCACGCTCTCACAGAATACCAGCGTCAAATAGCAGCTTAACACTGCTGTGTTTCGTATGGTGAGTGTAAACAGTGGTAGAGCCACGCGGCAGCTTTTGCTGTCGCACGGATGGGCCGGCTCGAACCGGGGTGGTACCACGACCTCACAGAATACCAGCGTGAAGTAGAGGTTTACCTCTGCGTTTCGCTTGGTGAGTGCAGGTGGCCGGAGGCCCTTTTTACTGGAAATGAGACATTCCATCTTAGTCCTCACGGGTGACAACGCATCTGCATTTTGATTTGTAATAGAGGATAGATGTAGATGTCTATGGGCCCCAGCAACCACTTACCATCAGGTGGACTGTGTGCTCGTTTGTTACCCTATACTTTAAAAAAAATATATATAGTACTAATATACATAATAATAATGATATAATTATTTTATAAATTTTTTAATGTATCGGTTTATTTACGTGCGTTTGTGTATATACTTCCGTTTTACAATTATTAACAGCACTAAAATGGGGAGTGTATGCAGTGTAGCAAGAAAGGAAATACGCAATTAAACAACCTTTCCTTAAAATTCATTTACATTTAATAAACGAACGGATTTTGAACTCGCCTAAATCTAATTTAAATATTTAAAAAATTAGAAACGTAACCTTTACGCCCAGTTTAAGAAAACCTCATTATAAATATTAATGTATATTTTTTATATTTTTATGGTCAATATTTTTTATCTCAGAAAAAAACGTTACCTCCCGAAACTAGGATTTTGTCCCGAATAGTGGGGGCAGTTGACATACATAAATTTAATAATGACAAACATCTAGACCCGGAACGATTCGTCGATTCTCGAAGTTTCATTCTCGAACTTGATTACTCGCTTTTTTCATCAGGAAATTTAATAAATTTTTTGATGAAAAAAGCGAGCAATCGAGGAATTATAAATGCTTTCTTGCTCTCCTGTAATTTTTTGAAAATTGAGGTTCGCTCCTTTGCGGCGTCAACGACGAATTATTTGCAGGTTGCATCATACTTTTTCCATACGGGAGTCGAACTCGCGGCCCTTAGCGCTGCAACTAATTTCTAAGTCACTACGCCACAGAGCCGTCATATTAATTTATTATTTTGAGGCTCAGTAAATTACACCGGATATCTCAATTTCGCAAGCAGCTCAAGTGGTTCCCAATTAAACTTCGCAGGAACGCTCAATTGTTATGCGTCACAATTTAACAAAACAGTTGGACTAAACGATAATAGTACGCTTAACACGTCAACAGGACTCTCTTTGTCATATTACTAAAATTGATTCACTGATAGTTAATCTGTGTTCTCGGCTTTAACGGAGTATTTGACACGAAAAAAGTCCCTTAGTCGAGGCGCCAGTCTTCACGAAATTTAACATTGATTGTCAAATTCCACACGTTCAATTTAGCTCCCATATTTATTTACACATAATTTAAAATTAAAAATTTTGTACAGCCGACTTCAATATAAGTTATTAAGAATAACTCAAAAACTATTAGCCTGACCTTGATCAAATTCATATGGGACCACATGAGAAGTACCAGCTTTCAAATAAAAAAAGAATCACTGAAATCAGTTTAACCTGTAAAAAGTTATGAGGTAACACACATAAAAAAACATACAGTCGAATTGAGTACCGTCTCGTTTTTTAAAGTCTGCAGAAAAAGTTTTTTTTTTCTCTTTAGTGTGGCAATGGACTAAATGGCTGATGTAGCCTTATTTAGTCTCAGTCTTATTTAGTCCACTGCTAGATATGTTTATTTAAAGAACTCGCTAAGTTGTTTAGGTACATGCACGCTTACAACATATTTAGAACTGGCGAACCGCCCCGGCTTCGCCTATATAGGATCTATCAATGTGGTATTATTTAGATATAAGATAGTTATCAAAGACCATTTTATTTTATTAATTTTTCGGTTACTTACAAAAAAAAAACTTCAAGTTTTTCGAACAAATTATAACCTTGATCACTCCTGCCATTTCTTTCTTTCTGATTTTCAAGTTTCATTATAATCGGTTCAGCTATTCCAAAGATTAGTCCGGACAGACAGACATATGGACAGACAGACAGACGGACAGACAGACAGACATGCAAACATTTTAAAAATATTCATTTCCTGCATGTAAATAACCCCACCAGCTCAATAGAAGTCATTTTCCTCGTTATTTATTTCTTTATTTATTTACATACCAACAAGATGTAAATTTAACGAATTGTAATTAAAAAAAAAACATTTAATCTTAGAACGGAATATTCAAACAAGCTTTATCATAATTATAGGCAATTCCAGCGTAAAATAACAGCTTAACGCTGCTGTGTTTCGTATGGTGAGTGTAGAGAACCGGAGGCCCTTTTTACTGGAACCGAGGCATTCAATTTTACTCCTCACGTGTGACGACGCATCTGCATTTTGATTCGTAATCGAGGATAAAAATGTACTCGTAAGTAGATGTCTATGGGTCACAGCAACCACTTACCATCAGGTGGACTGTGTGGTCGTTTGTCACCCTTATCCTATAAAAAAGGTAACCATGGCTAAGTAAAGTAACCAGAAGTAGACAACTAAAACACAAAAAAAAAAACAAAAAAAGATATTACAAACAGACCCTGAAATTTTATTTCTATAAATTAGTAATTTTCTCGCGAAACGTAACAATATTAGTGAACCGGTTTTACCGCTACGAACAACAAACAAGTGTGCCGTTAACCTTCGTTGCATTCGGACGTTTTACAAGTAAACATAAGTGTTAAGAATAGTAAATATTATCTGTGCGTTGACGTTAATTTAAAAAAATATCGGAGCAATGGTGCAGGTAAAAGTGGAACAAGGGTTGCTGGAAGGTGAAGAACTGGAAGCTGTCACAGGTGACAAACGTTACTTCAGCTTTAAAGGAATTCCTTACGCTGCACCACCGCTGGGAAAACTAAGATTTCAGGTAAGAATTCTAAAGGCATAAAAATTAAAGCGGTTGGTTTATAATTTTTTACGTACTTCAACAAAAGGAGGAAGTACTATATTTAAATGTATGTTTTTTTTAATGTGTGTTACCTCATAACTTTGTTCTACGTGAACCGGTTTCGATTATTCTTTTTTCTATTTGAAAGCTGGTGCTTCTCATGTGGTCCCATATAAATTTGATCAAGATCTCACCTGTAGTTTTTGAGTCGTCCTTAATAATACGTAATTAATTGACTTCGACTACATTAATGATGTTCTCATTTTATTTAAGTTTGTACAAAATTTTTAATTTTAGCATTTGTTTATTAGCAGGATTGAATTCTGTTCTTCCTGATAGTTAGCAAACCGTGTGATTAGGTAGCATTAAGACTTAGGGACCTTCAAGAAAAGAGCCCACTCCTTTTTAAAAGGCCGGCAACGCATCTGCAATTCCTCCGGTGTTGCAGTTGTTCATGGGCGGCGTTAGTCACTTACAATCAGGTAAGCCGCATACTCGTTTGCCCCCTCTCCTATATAAAAAAGTCAATGGGGAAAAAACAAAAAAAAAGCTAAAAATAATGGGATTCATCAAACGATTTATTTAACGATTTGGAAGTATAGAACTCATTATAATCTTATATTGTTCACTTCATATATATATATATATATACGCTCTCCCCCCCCCCCCCCCTCCCCCCCCGCTGTTGAGTACTGTGCCCAAGTATGGTTTATATAAAAAGACTAAACTAAACAACAGAAATTCATGCGTTACCTACGATACAAACGAGCACACAGGCCACCTCATGGTAAGTGGTTGCTGTGACCCATAGACATCTACATTTATTATCAATAAAGAATCAAAATGCAGATGCGTCGGCACCCGTGAGAACTATGATGGAATGCCTCTTTTCCAGTAAAAAGGGTCTTATATATACGAAGCGCAACAGCTTTAAGCTGCTATTTTACGCTGGTATTCTTTGACAGCGTGTAGTTCTGTGATTCCTTGAGTTCGGATTTTGAAGAATATCATATTAGCATTCTCCTAATAAGGATTTTTTTTATAGAAATAGGGTGACAAACGAGCACACAGTCCAACTGATGGTAAGTGGTTGCTGAGGCCCATAGACATCTACATCTATCCTCGTTTGCGAATCAAAATCCAGATGCGTTGTCAGCATTGAGGACTAAGATGGAATGCCTCTTTTCCAGTAAAAAGGGTCTCCGGTTCTTTACACTCACCATACGAAACACAGCAGCATTAAGCTACTATTTTACGCTGGTATTCCGTGAGTGCGTGGTCCTGCCCCGGTCGAGCCAACCCATTTGTGCTACAACTATACTATTAATATAGCTGCAGCTTGGCTCTACCACGTAATAAAATAAATTACTACGATTAAAAATAAAAGACAACAAAGTGGCAACAAAGGCAAATATCCCCCCTATGAGGCAATCTAGGGGGGAGGCTTATGTCCAGCAGTGGACTTTAATAGTCTGTAACGGTAACATTAGAGTTGCTCTCTCTCACTCTCTCTATCTTTCTCTCTTTCTTATTTAAATGACAATAGAAAGAGAGAAGTATAGAGATGATTAATAGTTACTTAATTTATGTAATCGATAATAAATGACTATAAGGTCGTTAGTATTTTTTATCGCACTCTGATAATTGTAAAACGCATTATGAATATTGTTTGCAGCTTATTTTATATCTCGAATTCGACTCGAAATATATTAATTGTTATTTACCTTTTTTAAATCTTATTTCTGATAAATATCTCATTTCTTATTTATCTTTATTGCACCTTTGCAATCCAAAGACTTGCGTGTGTATTCTCCAAGACATAGGTCATTCAGAATATTTGTGTTTTTCTGCAACTCAGTCTAAGTGATGACCTTTTTCTAACGAATTCAAAATGGAGGACGTACTCAATCCGATTGTATGTTTTTTTTTATGTGTGTTAACTCATAACTTTGTTCTACGAGTACGTGGACTGATTTCGATGATTGTTTAATTATTATTTTTTATTTGAAATATTTGGGTGCTTCTCATGTGGTCCCATATAAATTTGATCAAGGTCTGACCAATAGTTTTTAAGTTATCCTTAATAATACGTATTGAAGTCAGTTGTACAAAATTATTAATTTTAAATATTTGACATTACTTACGATGGACAAAGTCATTTTTATGTTCATGTCATTTTTATAAATTTGTATATTGTTGTAGCGATGCTAAAGATTTTTAAAAGCGGTAAATCATTAAATTATATATACTTTAATATTCGGTCAACGAGAAAAATCAAAGAGAGCTATAGAAATTATAATTAAATTTAAAAATTTTGTACAACCGACTTCAATATACATTATTAAGAATAACTCAAAAAAATCATCAATGACCTTGATCAAATTTATGTGGGACAACATGAGAAGCATCAGCTTTCAAATAAAAAAAGAATCATCGAAATCGGTTCACTCAGAAAAAACTTATGAGGTAACACACAAAAAAAAATCATACAGTCAAATTGAATACCTCCTCCTTTTTGAAGTCGGTAGAAAACTTTCTAATTTCAATAGAGGGGTAGGCTGGATACCAAAGCATACCACTGCAAGACTTCAAGAAAAAGTAAGTTCATTCTGCGTAGATTCGACCAAAACTAATAATTAAAAAGATCCCGATGTCAGAGTTAACCCGCCTACCTTCACACGCCGGGTTAACTCTGATATCAGGACATCGACCACCTCAGTCCCCCGTGACCATGGGTGACACCCAAAACGTCGGGAATTAAAAATAAGAACAATTAACCGCGATAGAAATTCGTAAAAGTAGTTTTATTCAATGTGTAGTTTTCGCGTAAATATAAGAAATTATTAAGAAAAATCAGCTAAAAAGTTATTTTGATCAATAAAGACTCAAGATGCAGATGCGTTGCCACCCGTGAGGACTAAGATGGAGTTACTATTCCAGTACAATAATTAATAAAAACTAATTCAGTGAAAAAGTTACTGTGAAGTTGTGTAGTGTTATGTTAGTTTAATTAAGTTATATTACTTCGATGAGGAGTGTAACTAATAACTAATTCTAAATACCATAACTTTTATAGGATGATCAAAACATGTCTGTTTACCGAAAGTATTACAACTTGATAAGAGTCAGTATCTTCTGTTACATTATACATCATAACATGTTTACGAGTAACCTAAATGTTGTTGTGAAATTCTGGCTATTTGCAAATGTAAGACGCTCAATCATGACAAGTTTGGGATCAACAGGTTGTTATGATGTTACGGCTTCTTCGAAATTTTATAACTGTATAATTAGTATATACTTTTGTTCTTTCTTCCTATTTGAAAAGTGTTCTCGCGGGGGAAACGAGTATGGTTTTCCTAGTTGAAAGGGTGGTTTAACAATGGCACGCGGCAGCTTTTGCTGTCGCACAGATGGGCCGACTCGAACCGGGGTGGTACCACGACCTCACAGAATACCAGCGTGAAGTAGAAGTATACTTCTGCATTTCGCCAGGTGAGTGCAGAGGGCCGGAGGCCCAATCCCCCCCTAACATGGTAGTTAAATAGAACAATACCCCAGGCACTCCGTGTCTTTAGGAGGGGGGGGGGGGTGAAATTCCACTCAAGACAACCCTTGCCACGCTTTCCGTGAATTTATGCAATATCAGGGAACTCCATACAAACCTTAACGCCGTCTACCATCTGGCGACGGCAAAGCTCTCCCTTTTGCCCCGGGCAGGAGTTTGCGTGTGCGTCAGAGAGGACATCTGTTTTCGGCGCAGTCTTGAAGGTACGGGCCTGCACACATCCAGTGGCTGCACGTAGACAGCGACGACCATCTCCTTGTCTACGGGTGCCTCTATAGGTTCCATAGCAGTAATGCCGACATAGACCATGCAGACTCCGTGCAACAACAGGTCCCATCCGCAGAGATCGTGATGCTCGGTATTTTTAACGCCCACCACGCTGAATGGCTTGGTTCCCGTTTAAACGAACATGCGGGTAGATCTGTTTATGACTTTGCCTTGGCATATGTTCTAACACAACTGGTTACTTCGCCTACGGGGATCCCAAATGTGTCGGATCATGTATCTCCCCTGTTGGACCTTCTGCTGACCTCTCATCCGGACGGATATCAGGTCTCCGTCGATGTCCCTCTTGGCTCTTCGGACAATTGTCTGATCCGGATTCAGGAGTACGGTGCCACTCACGCTCCCATCGCAGTTGCGATCTGCAGCTTGCCGCCGTGTTTGGCACTATAGGTCGGCCGATTGGGATGGGATGCGGTATTTTATTGCATCCTCCCTTGGGAGCGGGCTTGCTTCTCCCCGATTGGTCTCAACGTTGTTGCTGATTGTGTCGCTGATATGGTACTTCAGTTCGTTTAGTTTAGCGTGAGCGTAGTTTCGCGTTAGTGTGCTTAAAATCGGAAGGAGATGATTAATTAATCGTTAATTGTACGTGGTAAAGCCAAGCTGCAGCTATGATATAGTTGTAGTGTGAATGAGTCAATTCGGCTGCAGAAGGACCGCGCTCTCACAGAATACCAGCGTAAACTAGCAGCTTAATGCTGCTGTGTTTCGTATGGTGAGTGTAGAAAATGGGAGACCCTTTTTACTGGAATTGAGGTATTCCATCTCAGTCCTCAGGGGTGACAACGCATCTACATTTTGATTTTTAATTGAGGATAAATGTAGATGTCTCTGGGCTACAGAATCCACTTACCATCAGGTGGACTGTGTGCTCTTTTGCCACCCTTATTTTGTAAAAAAAATATTTTAATTTTATTTTTCTTATATTTCAGGCTCCTCAACCTCCAGAACCATGGAAGGGAGTAAGAAAGGCCACGGAACACGGACCTGTTTGTATACAACAAGACATATTCACTAATCAATTTATTCCTGGTTCAGAAGATTGTCTTTATTTAAATGTTTATTCACCAAACCTGAAGCCCCAGCAACCACTGCCAGTAATGTTCTTCATCCACGGAGGCGGATATAAAAGCGGCTCAGGAAATGTTGATCATTATGGACCAGATTTTCTCGTTTCCCAAGACGTTGTCGTTGTAACGATAAACTACAGGCTCGAAGTACTAGGATTTCTTTGTTTAGATACAAAGGAGGTCCCAGGTAATGCAGGAATGAAGGATCAAGTGGCTGCACTCAAATGGGTGAAACGTAACATTTCTATCTTTGGAGGTGATCCAAACAACGTGACTGTTTTCGGTGAAAGTGCAGGAGGTGCGTCCACAGCATTACATGTTTTATCACCTATGTCAAAAGGCCTTTTTAAAAGGGCTATTCCAATGAGTGGTGTACCATTTTGCGATTGGTCAATCGCTTTTGAACCAAAAAGAAAAGCATTTGTTCTTGGAAAGCAATTAGGAATAGACACTACTGATACCGAAAAGCTGGTCGAATTTTTACAAAATATTCCAATAGAAAGACTGGTTAATGTAAATCCTTCTGTGGTGTCATCTGAAGAATTGTCGACTGGTAATCTACTAAAACTATATCATTTCACGCCAGTCGTGGAGAAAGATTTTGGTCTCGACCATTTTCTAACAGAAGATCCTGAGGAAGCGATGAAAAATGGCAGCGTTAACGATGTAGACATTATGATAGGATATACAAGCCAGGAAGCTGCAGTTGGTTTGCAAGCTTTTGAAAATAATTTAATAAAAACCTATAATAGATTCAGCGAAATGCTCGTGCCGAAGAAGATTTTGCTGAAATGCCCCACGAGCACTATTTTAGAGATATCAGATAGAATCCATAAATATTACTTTGGAGATAAACCAATAAGCGTTGACTGTATGAAAGAGTTTGTCCAATACGCATCTCATTGTTGCTTCCTACCCGATGTACATAAATACGTAAATCTTCTCCCAAAAAAAGGTATGAAGATATACATGTACAAATTCTCATGCGTCTCTGAGAGGAATATTTATGGCAATCAAGGTTCCAAATATGGTATAACTGGCGCGGCACATCTAGACGATTTGATGCATTTGTTTGATGCAAAAATGTTCAATTTAAAGGTGGACAAAAGTAGTTCGACTTATAAGATGATTCAACAGACGTGTGCCTTGTTTACAAACTTTGCGAAATTTGGGTGAGTTGATATTTGATTTAATTATTAATAATATATTTATAAGTTTGATGGTGTTATTACAATCATATAATAATAATACCTCCGGACTGAATATAGGTTACGGCGAGATTATAGATCACATAATCCCTCTGTCAAGTCATACAAAACCCTCTTTTACCTTTTACGAAACCCACGGGATGATAAGGGGTTAGTGGATTCTCTTACGTCGTGACGTTTTAAAAAAACTATTTCATAATAATTGGAAATAATATTTTTATAATATTCTACTTCCTATTAATATTATAAATGTGAAAGTTTGTTTGGATGTTTGTGGCTTAATCACTTAAAAGCTACTGAACGGATTTTGATTAAATTTGGCAATATTGTAGATAATAATCCAGGATACGACGTACCTATATTTTTTATATGAAAATGGTTTAGTCTGTCCCAAATTACTCGTTACAATAAAAATTGGTCGACTTGTAATAAAACGCAGTGCTGGGCTACCGCCCAGTAGATAAGATGAAGATCTGATGAAACATTCTGGAAGTTGGAGGATGGAGGTGACTCAGGATCGTGCATTGTACTAATCAACGTGAGAGGCCTACCTTCTGCAGTGGACTTGTATTCGGCCGTAATGATGATAATGATAATGAAATTTTTCAAATTTTCAAACACGATGAAACTGTTAACTTTTATTTTTTGAATTAGTAAAATAAGTTTTACGATCTTAAAATTTTTTGTTTTGCAGTAACCCAACTCCTGATTCCTCGCTTGGCGCAATATGGCCCGAATACGACGGAGCTACAGGGGCATATCTGGATATAGGCGAGAAGTTGGTTCCCGGAAAAGCGCTAGATGCGGAATATTTGAAATTTTGGAACAGTATATATGAGTCTGCTGGATTAGCTTAATTTAATAACAAATATGTTATCTAAAGTTAAAATACTTGGTGGTGTTTATATTTTTATACTTTATATGTATTACTATGAGTAGAAGCCAAAGTGCTGTGTATACTACTTACAGATACAGCTGATTGTGGTTTGTTAAACTTAGCTGTATTCGATTTTATTCATGGCTAAAATTAGGTGTGGTTTCGGGTAAAACTAGGTAGGAACTGCCACCACGATACAAGAGTAAATCGTAAAAAGTGGTAAAAATGTTACTCTCAAACTAGTTTTAAATATTTTTAAAAGAAAATGAACAATAAAGAAAGATTAAAGTCTGGATAATAATTTAAATACTATGACTTATTTTAATTTTGACAAAAATACGAAAACACATATCAAGTAATATCAGCGACCATAGGCACAGAATAAATAACAGGAAGTAGGTTAGGTACGGTTGCTTCGGGCATTACCCATAAGATATAAGTTATTCGAATTTTACCCATAATTAACTTCACACATTTTCAGTAAACCCAGGTATACCTAGACATTATTTCTTCTGGCACTACCCATATGACGAGTAGTTCGCATATACAGTTATTTTTCAAAGTGTATCCAAATTTTATATTTAGATTTACGTATATAAATAATGATATATTATTGCAGCTTTGAAAATTCGAGTAAATAAGACTACTACTATTATTTAAATTTATCACAAATTGAATGTGATTCATGGGCCACAACTAGGCGTACGCGCGCTCCTTTGTGTGTGATGCAATTCACAACGTTTTTGCCGACCGAGCGACTCTTACGAATGTGTGCGTGCGTAAGAAAATAGTAGGCGTTAGATGTTTATGAGTAACAATAAGCTAAAATAATGCATTAACACGCATTCTGAATTTAAAAGATTTAGATTTTTTTAATAATTTTTCTTTACTATTCGCCTATAATACTTATTCTGAACATTCTCTGTAATCTTGGGCGTATATTGCAAAATAAGTAGTCTGTATAAGTAGAGGTCGTTAAATTTTATGTCTTAAATAAAAAGTGAAAACACAACTGTTAAAATGTTACTCATACTGGTAAATGACTACTGATAGGACTTCTTATCTGCCCAGGAGTCCGTCTACGTTGGTACCATGTAGCAGTGCTTGGACTGTGTTCCGGTCTGTAAGGTAAATCGAGCCACTTAATTAAAGGCTTGAAGCATTACATACTGTTTCTTCAGATGTGACAACGCTTTTAGGTTGAATTTAGTTCCTTTGGTTGAATTTAGCCGCAGTTGTTCACGGACTGCAGTAACCACCAACCATCTGGTGGACTGTAAGTTTGTCAGTTCACTTTTATAAAAAAAAATATATGAATAGTCATTGTTTACATTGTTTCTATAGTATTGCTGTTTGGTGACGGTGCAAAATAATCCATCACCTCATTAGGTCCCGTGGGTGTCGTAAGTGGCGACTATGAGAAAAGACATAAAATATTGTGGCTTCCGATAGATGGCGCTAAAATAAAAAGTGTGTCATCCCGCTTGCCAGGCGTGAGGATTGCGCAAATTCTCTCTACAACAGTACTAGCCGCCCATGTCCCGCATTCAATTCGTAAGAGCTGATGATAATGATGAAGAACATCGATAAAAATCAAAGTCAAAAACAAATCAAAGCGAGCCATTACGATGAAATACCGAACCATATTTGAAACGTTAATATCTCAAGAGTACCACAAAAATTAGGTTGAATAATTTTCTACCGTCTTCAAGCAGGAGGAGGTGCTCAATTCGACTGTAGATTTTTCTTTTTTGTATGTGTGTTACCTCATAACTTCTTTCTGGTTGAACCGATTTCAATGATTCTTTTTTATTTAAAAGCTGGTGCTTCATATGTGGCCCCATATAAATTTGATCAAGTTCTAACCAATTTTGAGTTATTCTTAATAATTTATATTGAAGTCGGTTGTACAACATTTTTAATTTTTAATCATTACATAACTAATGCCCAAATACTCAAACGCTGCTTAATTTTAAGATGTCGTTAAGTCTCGTGCTGTCTCTATCACTTTAAGTCAAAGTGACGGTGACAGCACAAGACTTAAAGACATCTTAAAATTGAGTAGCATTTGATTACTTGGTCAAATATCTGATATATTATTTATTAGTAACCGAATTGTAAGGTTGCCCTGTACTAAATGAAGTGATAATCTGGTATGATATGCACCAACTCGAAGAAGATGGGTGGAGGTGGCTCAGGATCGTGTTTTGTGACTTCCCTTGAGGAAGGTCTATGATCAGCGGTGGATTTGTGAAGGGCTGAAACGATGATGATGATATCCAGCCAAAGCCGGCCTCAAATTACTGTAAGAACTAAGAACGCAATCACGCACATATTATGTATCTAAAATGATTTTCATGTAACAACATTTTTTATAGGATCGAGTGACAAACGAGCACACAGTCCATCTGATGGTGGTTGCTGTGGCCCATAGACATCTACATCTATCCTCGTTTGCGAATCAAAATGCAGATGCGTTGTCACTCGTAAGGACTAAGATGGAATGCCTCTTATCCAGTAAAAAGGGTCTCCGGTTCTCTACACACACCATATGAAAGACAGCAGTGTTAAGTTGCTATTTTACGCTGGTATTCGGTGAGAGCGTGATCTTCCCCGGTCGAGCCGACCCATTCGTGCTACAATTATACTACTAATATAGCTGCAGCATGGCTCTACCACGTATAAAACATGGTTTAGTTGCTGAGAGTTTGCGTCCGGCAGTGGACTTTTACAGACTGTCAAAGAAACAAAAAAAAGGAAGATGTGTGCGTGAATGTGTGAAGAAGTCGAGCATACATACGGCGTCTCATAAAATGTACGCAACGCATTCTTTGTTTGTCTGATCACGCAATTGGATCTGTTATATTTATTGTGTAACATAGGTACGTGTAAAATAATTAAAACACATTATAAATGTTGGATTTACGAATAGGCAGAATTATCAAGACTTAATAATACTATTATGAAAAAAGAAAAAATATTTTACCTTAGGGTGAGAAAGCTGCGGGATAGTCAGTTATAACCTGTAAACAATACATAAATTATATGTAATAATTTATTATATTTACGCAAACACTACACATTGAAAGAACTTTGCGGATTTTATCGCGTATGTTAATTATTTTTAATACGAGTAACTGCCAATGTTACGGGGAGGGGGGGATCAATCCATGACTATAGGTGCTGCAATGCACTTGAAACGATAATTTTATTCATTAAATTTAAAAAAAAATATATGTTTGTGATTTAGAACGATATTCCATTTTATTTTTGGCACTTATCACATTATTTACGCACTACTGTCAGACACTGGTGAGGCTGATGGTGGCACACTGGCCTAAGTAAGGTACCACACTTTTACCCATTTCTGCCGCCAAAAAGCATTGCTTTTTTACCTATTTTTTTTAAAGATTTTGTCGAAATGACATGCCAATCCCATCATATTTTACATACTAATTACTGTTAACACTAGAACAAAGTAAGAAAGTATACTTTTGAGTACTATTTAAATTACTAACCTAAAAAGAAACTTATACTGAAGAAGAGAAGATAATTAATCCGTCCTAGAAGCAAGCCAGAATAACCTTCTTGACATCTTTGGTTTGGGGTTTGATAAAACCATTTGCACTAGATCGACATAAAACCTTTACTTGCATTACTCTGTACTGGAGGGTACAGAGAATCAGATATATAATTCCAGACTGTGAGACATTCCATCTTATCCCTTTGGGTTGACAACGCATCTGTATCCTTCTTAATATAAAATTGGCTGCATGTGTCCATTGACTAAATAAGCCACTATCAGGTGTTGTGTCTGCTTGTAATTGTTTTATGTAAGAAAAACGCAAGAAATTGCCAAAAGGCACTAATTCTGACCTTTGTAACACTTTGTTTGTTTAGGGTTTAGGGTTTAAACAGTAGTAGAGCCACGCGGCAGCTTTTGCTGTCGCACGGATGGGCCGGCTCGAACCGGGGTGGTACCACGACCTCACAGAAAACCAGCGTGAAATAAAGGTTTACCTCTGCGTTTCGCTTGGTGAGTGCAGGTGGCCGGCGGCCCTTTTTACTGGAAATGAGGCATTTCATCTTAGTCCTCACGGGTGACAACGCATCTACATTTTGATTTATAATAGAGGATAGATGTAGATGTCTATGAGCCGCAGCAACCACTTACCATCAGGTGGACTGTGTGCTCGTTTGTCACCCTTATCCTATTAAAAAAAAGGTATTTTATACAATAAATTGTAAATAAATAAATAAATGTGTTAAAAACACGCAATAAAATACAACATCCATATTGAATAAAGTTAGTTATGAGGAAATGCGGGTGGTCTTTTCTCCATACAAACGCTCTCGTCTGTTTTCTTTCTGGTTTATGACCTTACAGCAATGATTTTTTTTTCAGTAAAATAAATATCTACCTCTTCTATGTCCGTATATTTTCCTTTTTGATGATAAATTATCTTTATAAGCACTAGAACCCTTACAAAATGCTTAAAAATGCCTATTTAAACCGCTGTCAACAGAGGCCTAGTGTTTAAATTTGATAACTAATACTGAAAACGGAAAAACATAGGAACACAGTCTATATCCTTCCTATTAACTTTATGAAATATCTTTTAAATTAGTCCAATGTTAGAGGAGGAAATGGTAGAGAGCCAAACCTCGAATTATGCCTTTTTATTTAGGCTATTCAGTCCGATTCGCAGTTGTCCTTATGGGACGCCGAGCGCTCGCATAGCGACAGTGAGTTTCTTGAAATACCTAATTTTCAAAAGTCTCTCGGCCCGCATTTCCTCGCATTATTCCTTAAAAGAGGAATTTTAATTTTCAATTTCAACAGTGGTAAGTTTAACAGGTGGCCACGCGGCAGCTTTTGATGTCGCACGCATGGGCCGGCTCGAACCGGGGTGGTACCGCGACCTCACAGAATGCCAGCGTGAAGTAGAGGTTTACTTCTGCGTTTCGCTTGGTGAGTGCAGGTGGCCGGAGGCCCTTTTTACTGAAAATGAGGCATTCCATCTTGTTCCTCACGGGTGACAACGCATCTGCATTTTGATTCGCAAACGAGGATAGATATAGATGTCTATGGGCCGCAGTGACCACTTGCCATCGGGTTGACGGTGTGCTCGTTTGTCACCCTTCTCCTATAAAAAAAACCAATCTCAAATTTAACATGATGGTAAATAAGTCAACGATGATTCGCCATCTCTCTCTCTCTCTCTCTCTCTCTCTCTCTCTCTCTCATTTCTTATCTCTTTTCTCTTTCATTTCAAGGGAGGTACACAATAGAAATCTAATTAGGACCAATTAGCAGGTGGCAGCATAAGATAATTCATCACTCCATGTAATCGCGTGGGTGTCGTAAGAGGCCACTATAGAAAACGCTCGAAACATCTATTGGCTACCGATAAATAGCGGTATAACATAAAATTTCTAAACCGGCGACGGACAGTAGCGTCAAAAGTTCCTCTCTACAATTATAGACGTCTACCTCCACCTTTCAGATCGGAAAAACACAGCAGCGCAAAAGCTATTGCTTGGTGGTACCTATCCAGGCGTATTCGTAGGTAGAAAAGGAGCCTCACAACTTTTTGTATTAATAAACAAATGTCAGCCACAATAAAGATTGAAAACTAAAAATCTAAGGCAAATATTTTTATTCAAAGCGAGTGATCCGTGCCGTCCGCTACCTGGACCAATTGTGAATGTAAACCATCCATCCAACCATTTTTATACGTGGTAGAGCCATGCTGCAGCTATATTAGTAGTATTGTAGCACGAATGGGTCGGCTCGATCGCGGAAGGACCACCCTCACACAGAATACCAGCGTAAAATAGCAGCTTAACACTGCTGTGTTTCTTATGGTGAGTGTAGATAACCGGAGACCCTTTTTACTGGATAAGGGGCATTCCATCTTAGTCCTCACGAATGACAACGCATCTGCATTTTGATTCGCAAACGAGGATAGATGTAGATGTCTATGGGCCGCAGCAACCACTTACCATCAGGTGGACTGTGTGCTCGTTTGTCACTCGATTCTATAAAAAAAAATCCGGGAAATCAAACACAAAAATTCATCAAATTTGGTTCAGCCGTTTAGGAGAAGCATCAGTTATAAACACACGTAGAGAATTTATATATTGAAGTGTAAATTCTTTATCTACTTAGTGAAGAAATATAGTGGGGTAACCAAAACCGTCACGTTTTCTTGTAACGTTTCACCGCCGTGGCTGCACGATTATACTATTATTTAACCGACTTATGTAAAATATACAAGTGGTAAAATTAAAAATTTCATACAACCGACTTCAATATAAACAAAATGAGAACATCAACAATGTAGTCGAAGTCTATTAAATACGCACTAAGTTAAGGATAACTCAAAAACTACTCGTCAGATCTTGATCAAATTTATATCACACAAGCTTTCACATAAAAAATACAGTCGAATTGAGAACCTCCCCATTTTTTAAAGTTGGTTAAAAATAAAAGAATGGTATGTCGAAAAGGGGTTTCACCTCTACCAAAAGCTACGCAAAAATGTAGGTTTACCAACTTAATAAAAGGTACGTTGACCTTATGAGAAAACAGGTTTTTATATAAACAACTTTACATAGCCTGGTGTTTAATACAAGCATTAATTCTTGTTTTAATTATTGATGACAAAAAAGGCTTTATTTATTATCGCTATTAAAAGTTCAATAACACTAACGAACTTTAACAAATTTTAATACATTTTAGGTTATATATACTAGCTGGCCCAGCAGAAGTCATTTTACCCTTTGCAGCAGGGGGCGGGGTGTTTCACCACGATTACACTATAGGCTTTTTAAAACATTCATATAAAATTTATTACTAAATCGATCACAGCGTCACCTACCGGATCCAAATATTGTGATTTTCATTTTCATCAAATATTGTTAATATGATATAATATTCTGACGTGGTAGAGCCACGCTGCATCTATATTACGGTTGTAGCACGAATGGGTCAGCTCTACCGTGGAAGGACCACCCTCTCACAGAATAACAGCGTAAAATAGTAGCTTAATGCTGCTGTGTTTCGTATGGTGAAGGTAGTGAACCAGAGACCCTTTTTACTGTAAACGAGGCATTCCATCTTCGTCCTCAGGGGTGGCAACGCAACTGCCTGTTGATTTAATTGAAGATAAATGTAAATGTAAGTGACTACCGCCGCCCATCAACAACTGCAAAACCAGGGGAATTGCAGATGCGTTGCCGGCCTTTTAAAAAAGGAGTTGGCTCTTTTCTTGAAGGTCCCTAAGTCGTATCGGTTCGGGAAAATCGCTGGTGGTAATCGATTCCACAAGAAAGTAGTGCGAGGAAGAAAACTTCTTCTAAATCGCACAGTGGTGGACTACCAATAATCCAGATGGTATGAATGGTATCGCGATTTTTTCGCAATGTGCGGTGGTGAAATTGAGCGGCTAGAATTAGTCCAAACAATTCCTCAGAGCACTCCCCGTGATAGACGCGATAAAATACGCAAAGAGATGCAACATCTCTACGCAGTGCCAGTGAGTCAAGCCGATCGGAAAGAACTTGGTCGTCGACGATTCGAACCGCTCTGTGCTGGATGCGGTCAAGTGGATGGAGCTGGCACTGGGGAGCCCCAGCCCAGAGATGGGAACAGTATTCCATGTGAAGCCAAACTTGCGCCTTGTAAACTTGCAGGCGGTGTGCCGGCATGAAATACTGTCCCGCTCTGCTGAGCACGCCAAGCTTTTTAGAGGCCAATTTGGCCTTCTCTTCCAAATGACTCGACATGGCAACGTACAACGCACGCACCCTGAGGACTGACGAGAAGATCGTGGAGCTGGAAGAAGAGATAGACAAGTTGCGCTGGCATATTATAGGATTATCCGAAGTCCGAAGAGAGGGGGAGGACACGGTAATCCTCGAATCCGGCAACTTGCTCTATCACCGGGAGGGCGACCATCTGTCCCAAGGAGGTGTCGGATTTATCGTCCACAAGTCTCTCGTTAACAACGTTGTAAAGATCGGGAGTGTGTCGACGAGGGTTGCGTACCTTATACTCAGAATCACCAAACGGTATTCGCTGAAGGTCATACAGGTTTACGCACCAACCTCGGCACACCCCGATCAGGAGGTGGAGGAAATGTATGAGGATATCTCTAGAGCCATGCATTCCTCCAAAACCCAATATACGGTGTTAATGGGAGACTTCAATGCAAAACTAGGCACAAGAGAGAACGGTGAGCTGAAAGTAGGGAAATTTGGAATAGGGCAACGGAACCCAAGGGGCCAGCAGCTGGCCGACTTCATGGAGAAAGAGGGACTCTTTATGATGAACTCTTTCTTCCAGAAGCGGCCCCACAGGAAGTGGACCTGGTCGAGCCCCGACGGTTCGACAAACAATGAGATTGACTTCATTATGACGACCAGACGACAACTGTTCAGTGATGTCTCCGTGATCGCGAGGGTGAAAACTGGTAGCGATCACCGAATGGTTAGAGGCACACTGAACCTAAACGTTAAGTTGGAGAGGTCTCGTCTAATGAAGTCAACGCTCCGTCCCCCTCGTGCTCTGTTTCAAAGTCCCGAAACCTTTCAGCTCGAGTTACAAAACCGTTTTCAGTGCCTAGAAGACTGCAATGAAGTGGACGATATGAATGATAAGCTTGTGGAAACTGTCCATGCGGTCGGAGCTAAGTTCTGCAAGACCCGCCGCAGAAGAACACAAAAACTCTCCGATCACACTCTTAATCTCATGGCTGTTAGACGGGAGATGAAGCTACATTCTTCAACAGACTTGACAGCATACAGGCATCTGAACAGACAGATCTCCAAATGCATGCGGCGGGACTTACGCAACTTCAATACAGCTCGTATTGAAGAAGCGATCGAGCGGAACCAAGGCTCCAAAGTCCTTGCCAGAGATCTGTCTGCCAGAAAGAGCCACCTGTCAAGGCTGAAGACAGAATGTGGCAGCATCGTTTCCGGGACACCTGAGATTTTAAGTGAGATTGAGAGGTTCTATGGGCAGCTGTACACGTCATCGTTGGAGCCACACGCAAGTGTGAGTAACGATCCAAGAGCGAGTCTCATCCAACACTATTCCGAAGATATCCCGGACGTCAGTCTGAGCGAGATTAGAATGGCTCTCCAGCACCTTAAAAACGGTAAGGCCCCAGGCGAGGATGGAATTACAGCGGAGCTTCTGAAAGCGGGTGGAAGACCGGTACTTGAAGTCCTTCAGAAGCTCTTTAATTCCGTCCTCCATGGTGGCATTACACCGGAGGCGTGGAGTAGAAGTGCGGTGGTCTTGTTCTTCAAGAAAGGTGACAACGCTCTCTTGAAGAACTACAGACCGATTTCCCTTCTGAGCCGCGTCTACGTGCTGTTTTCGAGATTCATTACGAATCGTCTCGCGCGCAGACTTGACGACTTCCAGCCTCCCGAACAAGCCGGTTTCCGAAAGGGCTTTAGCACCATAGACCACATACATACCCTTCGGCAAATTGTACAGAAGTCCGAAGAGTACAATTTGCCACTATGTCTGGCGTATGTGGACTATGAGAAAGCCTTTGATTCCGTCGAAATTTGGGCGGTGCTGCAGTCCCTTCAGCGGTGCCAAGTTGACTGTCGGTATATCGAAGTGTTGAAGTGCTTGTACAGTAGGGCTACGATGGTTATCCGAGTACAGAACTAGAGTACGAAACCTATCCAATTGCAGAGAGGTGTAAGACAGGGTGACGTCATATCCCCGAAACTCTTCACCGCTGCATTGGAAGACGTTTTCAAGCTTCTGGACTGGAAAGGATACGGTATCAACATCAATGGCGAGTACATCACTCACCTTCGATTTGCCGACGATATAGTCCTTATGGCAGAATCGCTGGAGGACCTAAGCACTATGCTCAATGACCTCGATAGTGTTTCCCAACGGATAGGTCTTAAGATGAACATGGACAAAACAAAGATCATGTTCAATGTCCATGTCACACCTATGCCGGTAGTTGTTGGGAGCACTAAGCTCGAAGTTGTTGACGAGTATGTTTACCTGGGACAAATAGTCCGACTAGGTAAGTCCAACTTCGACCGAGAGGTCAATCGACGGATTCAACTCGGCTGGGCAGCGTTCGGGAAGCTACGACACATCTTCTCGTCAGACATACCTCAAAACCTGAAAACGAAATTGTACAACCAGTGCGTGTTGCCAGTGATGACTTATGGAACTGAGACGTGGTCCTTCACTGCTGGCCGTATGAGGAAGCTCAAGGTCGCTCAGCGAGCTATGGAGAGGGCTATGCTCGGAGTTTCTCTGCGTGATAAACTTAGGAATGAGGATATCCACAGTAGAACCAGAGTAACCGACATAGCCCAACGGATTAGTAAGCTCAAGTGGCAGTGGGCCGGCCATATAGCTCGAAGAACCGACAACCGATGGGGAAGAAAGGTTCTCGAGTGGCAGCCTCGTACCGGTAGGCGAAGTGTAGGGCGTCCCCCCACGAGATGGAGTGACGACCTGGTAAGACATGCAGGAAGTCGATGGATGCAGGTGGCTCAGGACCGTGCTTTGTGGCATTCTTTGGGGGAGGCCTATGTTCAGCAGTGGACTTGTGAAGGGCTGTAATGATGGTCATTTGGAATCATAATGATGATGATTCCAAATGACCACGAAACTGCACGTCACTCGATATGTCGACACCGAGGATTCCGATACTGGCTGAGGCAACAAGGGTTCTTTTTTAGCGGTAAACGTGCAAACTTGTGTCTAGATGTCTAGATGTCTAGGAGCCAGGTAGATCGTGTGTTTGTTCATCACCCTTATTCCATAAAAAATATGTGTCATTTTTGTCTATTAATATAGAATTTGTTCATACATTAACTACTGACTACCACATGTCAGATTCTATAAATATTGACTGGCTGGTTTATTTAGTAGTCATAAACGCGGTTGCTGATCATGAGGTCAGCTGCTTTCTGTCAAGAATCTCTCAGAAGCGGCCCAGAGTCAGGAAGTTGGCGGTGTTTCACCCCCGCTCCTCGGAAAGTAAATAAAGCCGTTGATGTCGGATAATCTTCCCAAGGGACTATGAGAGTGAGAGAGCAGAGAGCGCACTTATGTTTGCGCATACACTCGGGTATAATCCAGTCCTACGCAGATGGCTAATCTCCGTTGACATTGGCCACCGTGACCGAAACACGATGTGGAAGACAAGATCCTAGTATCGCTATGAGCCATAGTTTCGACAAAACAATTATATCGTGAGTGGTCTCAATCGGTCAAGTCGGTCAGAAGTTACAAGATCACCAACAGGCACGTTACCTATCATATATATGTATATAAAGATTTAGTTATATAGTTGATGGCTCCATGGCGCAGTGGCTTACAATGAGTTGCTGCGCTGGGGGCAGCGGGTTCGAATCCCGCACGGAACAAGTATTTGTATGACCTACAAATAATTGTTCTGGGTCTGGGTGTTTGTCCTTGTGCAATTTGTGTTTGTAAGCTGCCTCCACGATACAGGAGAAAATCCTAGTGTGGGGGTAACGTTTTAAAAAAAATATAAATATGAAGATTTCTCTTTAACCCGTCTGCTCCAAAAAGGAAATATAATAGGGTATCTATTTATGTTTCCTTTTTGGGTAATCTATGTATGTTTTGTTGTATGTATGTCTATTTCACTGGCACGACTCAATAGCGTAGCCTGGGTTGCTGCTAAACATAAATCAAGCTTACTTTGTTTTCCAATATGGCGCCTGACCCCTCTATCCTCCTTGCAATGCCTATGCCTAAAATTTCTACAATTTGAAATAGCGTATTTCATATTCCATTCCAACAGGTTACCTTGAATAAATTTAAAAAAAAACTTGTTGGAGTCTGTCGACAATTTGGGCCGATAAAGGTATATTTTTTTTTGTATACTTCTAATCAACGCGATGCTAATATAATGGGAGTATAATTCGGCCAGATACTAGTTGGCATAAAGGCAAGATTGAAAACACTCGACTGCAAACTAAATTTTTTTTTATTGATTATTTTAATATAAGTGTTAAATATTTTTCGAATTTAATTCGTTGTTTCAAATACGTGCCATATTTAAGACTACAATGTTTTCGTTGGTTAATTTTATTATTTTTGCATTGGTAAGTACTTTATGCTAGATATTTTCCCTTTAGTACCTTTTTTGTATGTTGTGTGATGCTGATGTAAGAGAATTCATCTCCCAATTACATCCCTATGTGTTGTGTGAAGTAGACATTCGTTCATTTGACCCGGGTCGCATCAAAGTATTGATAATAACAATTACATGTTTTGAACGTTCCGGATCAAATGATTGAGAGGACCTACGACCTAATTAGTAATGTCCGACGGCCGACATTATCGAGGTGGTCTCACAGAGTACTGCAACTCGAAATGATCCATTTGAATGATCGATCTGAATACTTGAATGAGCCGGTCACAAGTAATTAATGAATGACACATGTCTAGTATGAAGTAGTGGGATTGGGAAATAGCAGAAGTCTTATGACATTCGATGTACTACTTATCATCATCATCATCATTACAGCCTTTCATAAGTCCACTGCTGAACATAGGCCTCCCCCAAGGAATGCCACAAAGCACGGTCCTGAGCCACCTGCATCCATCGACTTCCTGCATGTCTTACCAGGTCGTCACTCCATCTCGTGGGGAGTCGCCCTACACTTCGCCTACCGGTACGAGGCTGCCACTCAAGAACCTTTCTTCCCCATCGGTTGTCGGTTCTTCGAGCTATATGGCCAGCCCATTGCCACTTCAGCTTACTAATCCGTTGGGCTATGTCGGTTACTCTGGTTCTACTGCGGATATACTCATTTCTAAGTTTATCACGCAGAGAAACCCCACGCATAGCCCTCTCCATAGCTCGCTGAGCGACCTTGAGCTTCCTCATACGGCCAGCAGTGAAGGACCACGTCTCAGTTCCGTAAGTCATCACTGGCAACACGCACTGGTTGTACAATTTCGTTTTAAAGTTTTGAGGTATGTCTGACGAGAAGATGTGTCGTAGTTTCCCGAACGCTGCCCAGCCGAGTTGAATCCGTCGATTGACCTCTCGATCGAAGTTAAACTTACCTAGTCGGACTATTTGTCCCAGGTAAACATACTCGTCAACAATTTCGAGCTTAGTGCTCCCAGCAACTACCGGCATAGGTGTGACATGGACATTAAACATGATCTTTGTTTTGTCCATGTTCATCGTAAGACCTATTCCTTGGGAGACACTATTGAGGTCATTGAGCTTGGTACTTACGTCCTCCAGCGATTCTGCTATAAGGACTATATCGTCGGCAAATCGAAGGTGAGTGATGTACTCGCCATTGATGTTAATAACGTATTCTTTCCAGTCCAGAAGCTTGAAAATGTCTTCCAATGCAGCGGTGAAGAGTTTCGGGGATATAACATCACCCTGTCTTACACCTCTCTGCAATTGGATAGGTTTCGTACTCTGGTTCTGTACTCGGATAGCCATCGTAGCTCTACTGTAGAAACACTTCAGCACTTCGATTTACCGACAGTCAACTTGGCACCGCTGAAGGGACTGCAGCACCGCCCAAATTTCGACGGAATCAAAGGCTTTCTCATAGTCCACATACGCCAGACATAGTGGCAAATTGTACTCCTCGGACTTCTGTACAATTTGCCGAAGGGTATGTATGTGATCTATGGTGCTAAAGCCCTTTCGGAAACCGGCTTGTTCGGGAGGCTGGAAATCGTCAAGCCTGCGCGCGAGACGATTCGTAATGACTCTCGAAAACAGCACGTAGACGCGACTCAGAAGGGATATCGGTCTGTAGTTCTTCAAGAGAGCGTTGTCACAAGCAAGAGCAAGTTTTGATTCGAGGATTACCGTGTCCTCCCCCTCTCTTCGGACTTCGGATATGCCAGCGTAACTTGTCTATCTCTTCTTCCAGCTCCACGATCTTCTCGTCAGTCCTCAGGGTGCGTGCGTTGTATGTTGCCAGGTCGAGTCGTCTTAGGTGGCAACCGAACCTCCACCGGAGATTCTTAGCACTCCCTGCCTCGCTGTTACCATGGTCGCCACCGTAGCCAAGAATAGCGGGGCCGCCGGGGACTGGAGGCCGTTTCTTTGTTACTCTCATCATATTTGCCATAGTTGCCACGCTTGGCGAGTGGGTTGGCAACCGCAGTTTTTTTATTGTAAGTTTGTTGTTATGAGGAAGATGCTGCTGCCCATCTTCTGCCTGTTTCCCTTTGTCGCCTTTTACGACACCCACGGGAAGATATGAGGTAGTGGATATTCTTAACCGCCACTACACGGCATTGTTTACTTATGCCGTGTAGTGGCGGTTATACTATGGTGGTATTGTTGTACTACTTATGCTTACTTATGATATACATACATACTTATGATACGACTTAGGGACCTTCAAGAAAAGAGCATACACCTTTTTAAAAGGCCGGCAACGCATCTGCAATTCCCCTGGTGTTGCGGTTGTTCATGGGCGGCGGTAGTCACTTACCATCAGGTGAGCCGCATGATCGTTTACCCCCTCTCCTATAAAAAAAATGCTATTACTATAATTTATAAATACACTAGACATCCGCCCCGGTCGGATCGGATTTGCTGATTTTAGGATCTCGACAACAGCGTCATCTACCGGGTCCAATTATGAATTTAAATCATCCAGGACCCACACAAACGCACACAAAAAAGTCATCAAAATCGTTCGAGCCGTTTTCGTGTTTTAGCAATTGATTTTTATATCTGGGGGCACGGCAGTGCCACCGCCAAGTCGAGCAAAAAGCGGCACGGCTGTACCATCCTTTTCTCGAAGCAGTTCAGGCCATTTTCGACCCCTATAACTTCGTTGTGGATAAAACTAGAAGCCTTAATTTTCAGTAATCAAGCAGGCATTGTATAAAAACTCTATATTTCAAATTTCATTCAATTTGAACCAGTAGTTTAAGAATTATAACTAGTCAAAATTTCTTAATTTTGTCACTCACTGACTGAACTCAAAACTCTAAGGCACTTCTAGCAGACATAGAAGCTTCAAAATTAGAATGCAATTAGTGTTTAGTGTATAAATCAAGGAAAAATTAAAACATTTTGCAATTTTGGTCCAGTTTTCTAGATACATCAACTGCATAATTAACTTTGTAATCCTATATGTTCATATGGATTACAAAGTTACATTTGCAGTGAATATGTATAATATAATGGAATAATAGGTTTAGATAGGTACCTAGATATAAGTAATATTTTACATATTATATATATATATATATATATATATATATATTATAAGGTTTAGATAGGTACCTAGATATAAGTATCTACAAAAAAAAATGAGATGCCGTCAAAAATATTTCTAAAAAAAAACCAAGTCTCGCAACTCAGTTCTTCTACCGTAAAAAGTTGTGACATCCATGTAATACCAAGTCGGTTAATTTATTCATTCCATACTTAAGGATCCTTCTGTCTTAAGTTATTGCGTAATTAGCTAACCTAACAACATCTTATAATGACCATATCAAAATCGCAATTAACAATTTCATTGGCGCCGGCGGGGATCGAACCCGGGTTGCTCGCGTACTGTGAAACTTATCTGAGCTACCATGGCTCTCTGATCTGTGATTTAAATTCTGTATAATTTTTAAATTATAATTATCACTTGTAGCTTCCGGTGAGACAATATGACTGCTTTATATGTTTCAGTTTAAGGCCAGTGTTGCGGATGTGTTGGTGGAAATCGACCAAGGCACATTACTCGGTGAACAACTACAAACAGTTACGAAAGATGGGCTATATTACAGTTTCAAGGGAATACCGTATGCGGCACCGCCAGTTGGCAAGTTGAGATTTAAGGTAATCTACCCAAGAGGTTTGAATCTCTCACTCATGATCTTTTTAAAATCGATTATGGTTCTTTTCACATAAGAATTTTACGCCTTAAAATTCGGATGTCGAACTTGGCTTTCTCTTTGATTGGCTTGATCTTTAACAAGATTAAATTAACTCAAGTTAGTTTAGTTAACGATGGCCTTTTTTCGCTACTATATGTAATATTGTGATTATATGAGCCATGAAATCTCCTCGAAAAATTTCTACAGTTCTTTGATATTGTAAATGACCTTGAGGAGCGGCCTAGGGTTGCTGAGAGGTTTATCCCTTTATGCAGCGACCTCTGGACACATCAGTAACACGGGGCTGCCGGTTCCTCCTTCTTCATACATGCCCTGCACACAGACATATGGTTATTTCTTTTATTTTAAACGTTATTTCCACACTAAGATTTTCTCATACATAAATTTCACAAGGACAAACATCCAGACACAGAAATGAATGAATGTTTGTTTAAAGAAGCATGCCCTGTAATAGCATTCGTTGCTATCCTGATCTGTGGTTTGTTTAATTTCATTAGAACCTTGGATTAACGACTACTCAAGCTAATATTTATGTCTTCATTTTTAGGCACCCGAACCACCGATCCCTTGGGAAGGGATAAGAAATGCCACCGAACATGGATCAATTTGTACTCAATATGATTTAGTTCTAGAACAATACATCGAAGGCAGTGAAAACTGTCTATTCTTGAACGTTTACACACCTGATCTGAAACCAGAAATACCCATGCCAGTAATGTTTTTCATCCACGGAGGAGGTTATACAAGTGGCTCTGGGAACAGCGATTTTTATGGACCTGATTTTCTCGTTAGTCACGGAATCGTATTAGTAACTATCAACTACAGACTTGAAGTGCTGGGATTTCTGTCAATAAATACAAAAGAAGTCCCAGGAAACGCCGGCGTAAAGGACCAAGTTGCTGCATTGCGATGGGTGCAAAGAAATATTGCAAAATTTGGGGGTGATCCCGATAAAGTAACAGTTTTTGGAGAAAGTACTGGTGCTTCTTCTACGGGCTTCCATATAGTGTCACCGATGTCGAAAGGCCTTTTTAAGAGAGCTATTCTAATGAGCGGTGTACCGCTTGCAGACATATCAATCTCTTTCGAACCGCGAAGACGAGCTTTTGTTCTTGGAAAACAATTGGGAATGGAAGCCGACGATCCTGATAAACTACTTGAATTTCTCCAACATGTTAATGCTTTAAACTTAACTAATACAAATCCATTTTTGACATCTTTCGAAGAATTGTCAGCAAATCCATTGAAACAGTCTTATTTCGTGCCAGTAGTTGAAAAAGATTTCGGACAAGAACGTTTCTTAATCGAAGATCCTTTAGAATCGTTAAGCAATGGACGTGTAAATGATGTAGATGTGATGATTGGGTTCACTAATGAAGAAGCTCTTATATCTTTAATTCGATTCGATGATGATGTTCTCAAGAAATTCGACCGATATCCAGAGATGTTCGTTCCAAGAAAGATTATAACTACTTCGACACCAGCCGTTTCCTTGAGAGTCTCTGATATGATTCGAAATCATTACTTTGGAAAAAAAGAAATAAATGAAATGTCTATACGAGAATTCCTTAACTATTTAAACGAAGCCATATTTAGACACGACGTTCATAGATTCATAGGACGGCTTCCTGAAAATACCAATACTAATAAATATCTATATCAATTTTCCTGCGTGTCAGAGAGAAATCTTTTCGGACAACTTGGTTCTAAATTTGGTTTATCTGGAGCTGCTCATTTGGATGATCTTCTATACATATTCCATGTTAAGCTGTTCCCGTTTAGAATTGATACAACGAAAAAGTCCTACAAAATGATTGAACAGACTTGTACCTTGTTCACTAATTTTGCTAAATATGGGTGGGTATATTCATTTTTACACTTGCAAATCAATCAAGTAAAGTATATTATTCATTCAATCACAACTAATATTAGATATATTTTTTTTGCTCTTTAACTCACAAATTTCACACTAATGTTTATTTTAATAACCTTTACCGTTACAGCCTATTAAAGTCCACTGCTGAACATAGGTCTCCCCCATAAATTGTCTCATAGGGAAAATATTTGCCACAGTTGCCATACTTAGCAACCTGATGGCAACTGCTGTTTTATCGTCTATTGGAGGCGTAAGAATATCCACTACCCCATATCATCTCATGGGTGTCGAAAGAGGAGACAGAGGCCAACAAATCAGAAGATGGGCAGCAGCGTCTTTTTTATTTAATATAAAATATAATTTTTAGTGGTAGGCCTCCTCTCCTGCGTAGCAGTCCTGGGAAATAAGACACTTCAGAGGTAAATCACTTGTAAGGTTGCACAATGAATTTAAAGTAGTTATTAGTTCCTGATTAAAGATAAGGATCTCGCAACGATCTACACGGTGGCTACCTTCGTAACAAGTTAAGCGCGGAAAAACGTCAGTCTAGTTCGCAAGAAAAACTACACTAACTCTCGAAAGTCCTATCCCGCCGCATAAGGCGGCCGGGGGGAAAGGGGAGCGGGAGGTGACCTCGATATCGAGGCCAAGCGCGCGAGTTAAATACGTTTCGAAGGCAAAATGAATATTCTTGCCTATACAGACCCCTTATCCTATAAAAAACAAATCCGTCTTAGTACTCAGTGGTGACAACACATCAGTAGTCTTCTTTGTTTAAAGTTGGTTACAGATCCATGAGCGGCCTTTTCTGCAAAGTAGAGCCACTCACACAGAGTTATTACACTTACTTATTTTCAGCAGCTGTGTACTTATTGTGTATTATTATTTGGTGCCAGTGTAATATCAGGCTATGAGGTTAATATTATAGAATAGAATAGAATAGAATAATTTTTTATTAAATATAGATAACATGTATAATTCTTATTGAAAGTCATTTTTTACTTTACCTGTAATAAGACGGATTTGTTTTTTATAGGATAAGGGGACAAACGAGCACACAATCCACCTGATAGTATGTGGTTGCTGTGGCCCATAGACATCTACATCTATCCTCGATTACGAATCAAAATGCAGATCCCGTGAGGACTAAAATGGAATGCCTCGTTTCCAGTAAAAAGGGTCTCCGGTTCTCTACACTCACCATACAAAACACAGCAGCGTTAAGCTGCTATTTTACGCTGGTATTCTGTGAGAACGTGGTCCTTCCCCGGTCGAGCCGACCCATTTGTGCTACAACTATAACTGGTTCGAAAAAAAACCTCTGTCCTGGGAAGAACCAGAAAGAAACCCAGCGGGACTTTTTTTTAAAGCAAATTTTATATTAATGGTTGCACAAACTATACAAGTACAAAATTTATTTTAGAAACAGCTTGGAAGCGACCACCACACTCCCAGGGGTTATTGTCAACCATATTATTCATTTATACTATAATAACCCTTTTTGTACAGTTTCAACTTAACAAAACATTTAAACTTGGTAATAGAGAGAGCCTGTACACTTTCCGGGACCTTTTTGTAATAGCGTATACATTGCCCCAAGAATTAATTACTGACTCTGTGGAGTCGAGAAACCGGTATCACTAGCTTGTGTTTGTTCCTAGTGTTTACAGAATGTATATCACTTTTTTTACCAAAACTACCTTTGTTTTTGTGAACATAATTGCAAGACCCGTTGGAACCTCAACAAAATCTACAATTAAAAAAATAGTCCGTGAACGTGAACGTCCTTGCGTTAATTTACTTCACAGCCATGTAATTTTATCACTTATTGTCATCAATTATCACATGAAACCACTTGTGAATATCTATCAAAATTGTTTAGTTAAAGTTGATATTTTTCATTATAGGAATCCTACACCCGACTCATCGCTGGGCGTCGTTTGGCCTAAATATGATAACACTAACGAAGGCTACCTGGATATAGCAACAAATTTGACGACTGGTAACCATCTAGATGCAGCTTCTTTGGACTTTTGGAAGACTGTATACGAACATGCTGGCTTGGTATTTTAAGATTAGAGTACACCTTTAGTTTTGATGTACTTTTAAGACAATTTCAATCTGGACTATACACAAAAATACTGTATATTATTTCTGTAAAAATTTCCATTTTGTTTTCACTCAAATATAAACATAGTACTTGAGATAAAGGAGCATCATTTGTTTAATATTTATCTAGCCTGCTGATCATTTCACTCTGTCACCTCTAGGGACATTCACGAGGTCACTCACAGCCCGCAGTTATATTGGATATTTATACCTTTCAACACAACCGATGCTTGGTGGTAAAACTAGTTAAGAGGGTGGCACCTACGCAGACGGACATTGGCATGTACAACACTTTGTTAAATGAATCAAATAGAACGTCAAAGTCAAACATTTCACTCTAAATTGGCTTTTACAAAGCACTTTTTGACTCCATCCACTATAACATATTTTTATATAGTATAGGGTGACAAACGAGCACACAGTCCACCTGATGGTAAGTGGTCGCTGTGGCCCATAGACATCTACATTTATCCTCGTTTGTGAATCAAAATGCAGATGCGTTGTCATCCGTGAGGACTAAGATGGAATGCCTCTTTTTCAGTAAAAAGGATCTCCGGTTCTCTACACTCACCATACGAAACACAGCAGCATTAAGCTGCTATTTTACGCTGGTATTCTGTGAGAACGTGGTCCTTCCCCGGTCGAGCCGACCCATTCGTGCTACAACTATACTACTAATATAGCTGCAGCATGGCTCTACCACGTGTTAAATTATTATTATCTGTAGTCTTATTTTATAGAACAATATAGAATAATAATAATCGAGCTTACGTGGTACTTACGTTATGCTTGTAGCACGAACGAGTCGGCTCGACCGGGGACCACGCTCTCACAGAATACCAGAGTAAAACATCAGCTTAATGCTGCTGTGTTCCGTATGGTGATTATAGAGAACTGGAGACCCTTTTTACGTGGGAAGTGAGGCCTTCCATTTCAGTCCTCAGGAGTGACGACGCACCTGCATTTTGATTCTTAATCGAGAATAAATGTAAATGTCTATAGGCCACAGCATCCACTTACCATCAGGTGGACTGTGTGCTCGTTTCTCAACCTTATTCTATAAAAAAAATGGTCCACATGTATCCTTCATAAAAATCAAAATGCAGATGTGCTGTCAAACCTGAGAACAGAGATTGAATACCTCATAACCATCTTCCGGTTTTTTTATTTCCTGTAAGATTTGCCTTAATGACACTGAGCAAGCTAATTGAAAATCGGAGTACAAATCGTCTCGCACCTTTGATACTGCTCTCGTCAGAGATAAGGGATGTTTATAGCACCATATGTTGGAAGCTATAAAATGTTTCTTGCATTTCTATAGTCACGTCTTATGACTGCGACGAGATGAAATAGGGTGATGGATACTTTGTTTCTTCATGGTAATCATGGTTTGTAGATTTTAAAACTATGAGAAGGAACAAAAGCCAAATAGAGCCGAGTGAATTCGAATATGCCGATTTAATGTAAGTACGTAAATTAAATAAGAACGGAACTCAAATAAACCTGAAGCAGTTTGACGGTTAGGACAAGCTGTAACACAAATTGAAGTAAATTTAAAAACCGAATCGAATGTACCATTTGTCTATCCGTCCGATTTTTTTAGAATAGAATAGAATAATTTTTATTCAATATTGATTACAAGTAATTCTTATTGAAAGTTATTTTTTTACTTTACCACTAGTTCGAAAAAATCCTCTGTCTTGGGAAGAACCAGCAAGAAACCCAACAGGACCTTTTTTTAAGTAAATTTTACATGAATGTTTTAGAATTTACCATTTACAAAATTTATTTTAGAAACAGCTTGGAAGCGACCACCTCTTTCTCAGGGGTTATTATCAATTATATATTATGTATCACTTTTTTACTAAAACTATCTTTGTTTTTGTGAACATACATAAAAATGTCGTAAATATACTGAGAGGCCAAAGTTAATATATTTATTTCTTTAAATTTATCTCTAAGAGAATCTCTCGGTTTAAGGTTATATATAGCTCTTATGGCCCTCTTCTGCAAAACAAAATTTAGAACAGTTTACAATCTGGGTGTCTTGAAAGAAAGTGAGAATAGACTTTTGTTTGAGATTACTAGAATGATTTTTAAGACATTGAGATTTACTATCTAAGGCTTTAGCACCATTAAGTACCAGGATTGTAGCCAAATACTGGCTCATAATAAATAAATACCGAAAAAGTATTTTCTAATCGAATTCAGAAAACGGAGGAGGTGCTCAATTCGGCTGTATTTTTTATGTGTGTTACTTCGGAACTTCTTTACCAGGTGAACCGGTTTTGATGATTTTTTTTATTTGAAAATTGGTGCTTCTCATGTAGTCCCATATAAATCTGATCAAGATCTGACCAGTAGTTTTTGAGTTATCCTTAATAATACGAATTTAATTGACTTGGACTACATTGACGATGTTCTCATTATATTTATATTGAAGTACAAAATTGTTAATTTTACTACTTGTTTTTTACACATAAATATACCTTATATAAATATATAAGATTCGTGACACGAAATCACACGAAGACACGAAATCGTAACTTTTGTAATTGTGTTGCGTAGTAAAATCGAGTGCAAGAAAATGTTTTCAATTTAGGTGCTTTATGACAAAGATCGTTTGTATGCATGTATTTTACGTATTTTTTGTATTTACATATTATTTTGTAGACATTTGAACTTTGTTGCACGTTGTAATATGTAATGAATGACTATACTTATATGGTATTTGAAGAATTGTCAAGAATTAATTTTCAACTATCGTATTAGGATGAAACAAAGATCATGTGTAACGTCCATGTCACACATGTGCCTGTAGTTGTTGGGAGCACTAAGTTCGAAGTTATTGTCGAGTATGTTTACAAATAGTCCGACTAGGTAAGTCCAATTTCGACCGAGAAGTCAATCGTCGGATTCAGCTCGGCTGTGCAGTGTTCGGAAACGACATATCATGTAAAAAATGTATTTAATTAACACCCTCCCCACATTACATGGCGACCCTGCCAGGCGGTGCGCTGCGATAATGCAAGCGCACCGCCGCGCCGTGGACTGCAAAATTATTTCAATTTAAAATAATTTGACTGTCTATTACTAGAATCGGCATAATTATAGTGGAAATAATGAGAAGGCCAATTAAATGCGAATATAAGAAAATTACATTTTATTGAGGACATTACTAACGAAGATAAAAATTTAAGGAAAAATATAATGAAAAGAATGTGTGGAGATAAATTTTCCATCAAGCCTATAATTTACGAATAATAGAAGAAATTGCAGCCAACCTTCAGAAAAGAAAATTAAACCGAAAAAAACTAAAAAAGAAGATTAAGATTATGTACATCGCACCAGGGTGATTTGTAATTAAGAATATTTAAAACTTCATTGGTTTGAGATTTTTTTACGTTGTTTCTGTTATTATATTTTTTTTAAGTTATATGTGTCATTAAAGATTTATTTTTTATTTTTATGATTGTATCAAAATAATGCAATGATAATGCAATATTATGATTGCATTATTTTAATTAATATTTAAGAGATACGGACGGATATCAGGTTTCCGTCGATGCCCCTCTCGGCTCTTCGGACCATTGTCTGATCCGGAGTATGGTGCCACTCACGCTCCCTTCGCGGTTGCGTTCTGCAGGTTGCCGCCGTGTTTGGCATTACAGGTAGAGGTAGAGCCCCGCAGCAGTTTTTTGCTGTTGCACGTATGGGCAGGCTCGAGCCGGGTTGGTACCACGACCTCACAGAATACCGGCGTGAAGTAGAGGCTCTGCTTCTGCGTTTCGTCTGGTGAATGCAGGTGGCCGGAGGCCCAATTCCCCCCCCCCCCCCCCCCCCATCAACATGGTAGCGGAATTACAAAGTAGACTACCCCAGGAGGGTACCAGTACCCCTGGAGAATCCCTCGCTGAGCATCCACGACCATGTTATTCCATTCCTGAGCGTGGGTGCTCAGGCTGCCCCGCGTATTCTGGGGGGGGCAAAATTCCGCTCAAAAACAAAACTGCTTGGGGCAAACTGAGCAACAATACCAAGGCGACCCCTGCCACGCTATCCGTGAATTTCTGCAACATCAGGGGACTTCACTCTAACCTAAACGCCGTCCACTACCATCTCGAGACGGCGAAGCCGGCCTTGCTCTTTCTGACCGAGACGCAGGTTTCCTCTCCGGCTGATATTTCGTATCTCTCCTGCCCGGGGTACAAATTGGAGCACTCCTTTGTGCCTCGGGCTGGAGTTTGCGTGTATGTCAGAGAGGACATCTGTTCTCGACGCCTCGGCAGTCTTGAAGGTTCGGACCTGTCCATCCTTTGGCTACGCGTAGACAGCGACGACCATCCGCGCGTCTACGGGTGCCTCTATAGGTCCCATAGCGGTAATGCCGAAACAGACCGACTCATCGACCACGTCCAAATGGCTACAGATTCCTTGCTACAACAGGTCCCATCCGCAGAGATCGTGATCCTTGGCGATTTTAACGCCCACCATGCAGAATGGCTCGGTTCACGTTTAACCGATCATGCGGGGAGATCTGTTTATGACTTTGCTTTGGCATATGGTCTGACACAACTGGTTACTTCGCCTACGCGGATTCCAGATGTGAAGGATCATACACCTTCCCTGTTGGACCTTCTGCTGACCTCTCATCCGGACGGATATCAGGTTTCCGTCGATGCCCCTCTCGGCTCTTCGGACCATTGTCTGATCCGGAGTATGGTGCCACTCACGCTCCCTTCGCGGTTGCGTTCTGCAGGTTGCCGCCGTGTTTGGCATTACAGGTCGGCAGATTGGGACGGAATGCGGTCTTTCTTTGCATCCTACCCATGGGGGCGGGTTTGCTTCTCGCCGGATGATCCCAGCGCTGTTGCTGACTCTGTCACTGATGTGGTGCTACAGGGAATGGAACTATATATTCCATCATCTGTGGTACCCATCGGAGGCAGATCTCAGCCTTGGTTTGGTCGCTCCTGTAAGACTGCATTGCGCAGAAAGCAGGAGTGTTATCAAGCCTGGGCTGCGGCTTCGGTGACTCGGGATGTAAACACCAGCATACTTAAAAAGAAGTATAACTTCGCCTCCAGGTCCTTCAAAAGAGTTATTGCCAAGGCAAAGTCAGAGCACATAGGCAGAATTGGCGAGAAACTAGTTCGCCTTCCTTCGGGAACCCGTGCATTCTGGTCTCTCGCCAAGGCTGTCCAAGGGAATTTCTGTAAGCCATCACTACCATCTCTGCACAGGGAGGACGACTCACTGGCCCACGACGCAAAAGAGAAGGCCGACCTTTTAGGCTCCCTTTTTGCGTCCAACTCGACTGTTGATGACGGGGGGAACACACCGCCGACCATCCCGCGGTGTGCGTGCTCTATGCCGGATGTGCTATTCTCACAGCGCTTGGTTCGCAGAGCACTCCTCTCCCTTGACATCCACAAGTCGAGTGGGCCTGACGGAATCCCCCCAATTGTGCTGAGGACGTGTGCTCCGGAGTTGGCACCGGTTCTAACGCGTCTTTTCCGGTACTCCTACTCCCATGGCGTCGTCCCGAACTCATGGAAGACAGCTTTTGTCCACCCGATCCCTAAAAAAGGCGACCGCTCAGACCCGTCCAACTATAGGCCTATCGCGATCACCTCCTTGTTCTCCAAAATAATGGAATCCATTATTAACTGCCAGCTCATCCGGTACCTTGAGGATCACCAGCTGATCAGTGACCGCCAATACGGTTTTCGTCGGGGTCGATCAGCTGGTGATCTTCTAGTCTACCTGACCCATAGATGGGCGGAGGCAGTAGAGTCCAAGGGGGAGGCGTTGGCCGTTAGTCTGGACATTGCGAAGGCCTTCGATCGGGTTTGGCACAAAGCGCTTCTTTCGAAGCTCCCTTCCTATGGGCTTCCCGAGAAATTGTGCAATTGGATCACCAGCTTCCTTGCAGATCGGAGCATCAAGGTCGTTGTAGACGGTGCATGTTCTGACTACAAGCCTATTAACGCTGGTGTTCCACAAGGCTGTGTGCTATCACCAACGCTGTTTCTTCTGCATATCAATGATATGTTGCTGACTGGTAACATTCATTGCTATGCGGATGACAGCACTGGTGATGCTCTATACACCGGCCGGGCCAATATTTCTCGGGAAAATGTCGCCGAGTACCGGAACAAACTTGTGTCTGAAGTCGAGTCTTTGCTGGACAAAGTCTCGGATTGGGGGCGAATAAATCTAGTCCAGTTTAATCCTCAGAAGACACAAGTTTGCGCGTTTACCGCTAAAAAGAACCCCTTTGTCGTATCTCCTCAGTTTCAAGGCACTCCTCTTCTTGCCTCAGCCAGTATCGGTATCCTCGGAGTCGACATATCGAGTGACGTGCAGTTTCGTGGTCACTTGGAAGAGAAGGCCAAATTGGCCTCTAAAAAGCTTGGCGTGCTCAGCAGAGCGGGACAGTATTTCATGCCGGCACACCGCCTGCAACTTTACAAGGCGCAGGTTCGGCCTCACATGGAATACTGTTCCCATCTTTGGGCAGGGGCTCCCCAGTGCCAGCTCCTTCCACTTGACCGCATCCAGCGCAGAGCGGCTCGAATCGTCGACGACCGAGCCCTTTCCGATCGGCTCGATTCATTGGCACTGCGAAGAGATGTTGCATCTCTTTGCATTTTCTTTCGCATCTACCATGGGGAGTGCTCTGAGGAATTGTTCGGATTAATCCCAGCCGCCAAATTTCATGAACGCACATCGCGGCAGAACTCCCTATACCATCCACACCATCTGGATGATTGGCGGTCCACCACTGTGCGATTTGGAAGATGTTTTCTTCCTCGCACGACTTCCTTGTGGAATCGATTACCATCAGCGATTTTTCCGGACCGATACGACTTAGGGACCTTCAAGAAAAGAGCCTACTCCTTTTTAAAAGGCCGGCAACGCATCTGCAATTCCCCTGGTGTTGCGGTTGTTCATGGGCGGCGGTAGTCACTTACCATCAGGTGAGCCGCATGCTCGTTTGCCCCCTCTCCTATAAAAAAAAAAAAAAAAAAAAAAAAAAAAAAAAAAAAAGTTACGTTTTGAGCACATAAGTGGCATCTACAATAGGGTTTGGGTCCCGGGACGTCTCGTGTTTCGAAGTCCCGGGACTTTTCATAATTTTAGTTGTCTCGAGTACCGGGACTTTCGGGTCGAGACTCGAGACGAGACAAGATTGTCGAAATTGTTATGTAACCATTTTTATTTTCAAATAATTGAAGGAGCCTAGCGTCATGTGTTAATTTAATGAATAATTACTTGGTCTACTACGTAACTACTGAGTACGCAACACAATAAATTAAACAAATAGGTGATTATGAGAATTAACAATGACATTATGAACAATGATTAGATACTAGAATTACTAGATAATAGTAAAGTTATTAAGAATTAGTATGATTTTTTACTAAATTCGTTTCATAACTATAAGATTTAAGATAAAGATTTAACTGTTTAGAAGTGCAACTGTGTGTGACTAAAAAAAAATAAACAAAGCAATTGTGGTGGCAAAAGCAAATTAGTGGACCTGATGGTATACCAACTATAGTTCTAAAGGTCTGTGCACCTGAATTGTCTCCTGTGTTGACACGCTTGTTCCGCCTCTCATTCAGGACTGGAATAGTTCCTAAATCCTGGAAGTGTGCAGCCAGTGCCAAAAAAAGGTAGCCGTACAGACCCTGCCAACTATCGGCCAATTTCAATTACCTCTATACTCTGCAAAATTATGGAGCGTATATTGAACGCCCACCTCATGGCATGCCTAGAGCAAAATGATCTCCTCAGTAATCGTCAGTACGGGTTTTGCCGAAATCGATCAACTGGGGACCTTCTAGCGTATGCCACTCACGCTAGAAGGTCCCCAGTTGATCGATTGAACAGTGGTGAAGCACTTGCTATTTCCTTCGATGTTTCGGAGGCCTTTGACAGGGTTTGGCACGCTAGTCCATTGGGCAAGCTTTTAGCGTACGGCTTATCCCCTGGCATGATTGTCTGGGTGAAGGACTTTCTGAGTGAACGATCTCTCCGGGTCGTCGTTGATAGCTGCTCATCCGATACTGTGGCGACTAACGCCGGTGTCCCTCAGGAGTCCGTTCTCTCCGCAACTCTCTTCCTGCTGCATATAAATGGTCTGCTCATTTCCGGTATCTATGGGTATGCAGACAACAACACAGTTGTGGAGAGATACCAACCAAGCGCCCGGGCCAGTCGGGATCAAATCCAGTCAGAAAGAGAGGCTATGGTTGAGCGTGTAAGTCTCACACTACAGGCAGTCTCCGAATGGGGCGATGCCAATCTCGTGAGATTTAACGCCTCCAAAACACAAGCGTGTCTTTTTACCGTTAAAAGAAGCCCGCTCACCTTGGCTCCTACTTTCCGGAATGTATCCTTGGAGTACACTGACCGCCTTCAGTTGTTAGGGATTGAATTTTCTCCGAACCTAAACTATGGGCAGTTCATTGAGTCCAGAGCCAAAGCAGCCGCAAGGAAACTTAGTGTCCTTGGAAGGATGCGGCGGTACTTCACGCCGGGGCAGCTTCTTACCTTGTATAAAGCGCAAGTCCGGTCGGGCATGGAGTACTGCTGTCACATATGGGCTGGCGCTGCAAAATGCCACCTGGCAGCATTGGACTTAGTGGAACCAACTTTGGTTGAAACCAATATTGTCAGCCTCGAGCACAGGCGCAGAGTAGCCAGTCTCTCAGTATTCTATAGAATGCACTTCGGTGAGTGTGCGCAGGAATTTTACGCTTTAATTCCTCCCTCTCCTTTCCACCATAGGACAACCAGACGGTCGGCGGGTCTTCATGCCTTTGTTGTCGATATTCCACGCATTGCTTCGTCTTTAGTAATGCGTACAGCAAAGGAGTGGAATAATTTGCCGGCGTCTATCTCTTCTCTTCTCTTCTCTTCTATTCTCTTCTCTCCAGATGCTCCTTCTAGGACATTTAAAAAGAGGTGCATGTTACAGTAATCCCGAAAACAGGGAGAATTCTCCCCTTTTTTATATAGAGAAGAGATTAGAGATTTTGAATTGAAATTTTTTTTTATTAAATTTTCTTCATCCATTTCCCTATATTACTTATTCTGAAACTTCTCTTTAAAAGAGAAGGAGACGTCTTCATACATTCTTGAGCCCAGGTGTTAACAAAATGAAAGTAGTCCATTTGTAAGCGTATATATAAACGATTTATAGCTGAAAATCTGGTGAGATTTGTCAATCTAGGAGCTGAGTTATTTTAGAATAAGTAAAAGTGAGATTATGTATTACCTACACTGTAATAGGTGATTTTTCACTGTTATTACACTGTAACAGGATATTTGTCACTATAATTACTTAAAGATATAAAAGCAGGATCAGTATTAAGTCACTTAAGAAAAGCCGTGGTTAATAAGGAAACGAAATGGTGAAACGATTATCGAAAGTTAAAACAACAACAACTAAGTTAAGAGAATATTAGGGATATCGATCTGAGATCATTACTTGTTGTTGTTACTGTTACTTGTTGGAATGTTAGTATTTTGTATTTTTTATTATTAATTTGTAGATATGTTCGTAATTATTTTTACCTCCCTAGTTAACACAGAAAAATAATCGAAAATAGATATTGTATTGAATTTAATCGAGAATCATTATATTGCCCTCGTCTCAAATCGAATCGAAAATCTGTCTTTTTCTTTTAAGCGAATAGCTTGAAGTTTGAATTGTCAAGTTTCAAAATGAAAAATCCTTTATTGGGTGATAACGTTCAGAAACGAGAATTTCACGAGTGTATTCTTTATGGTAATCGATTTATTGACATGAAATGTTTATTTTTCTTTTTTCCATAGGCAAATAATATGTTTTATTTCCAAATGATTATATCATTCAAAGTATATATTAGAATTTAATGAAACCTTGCAAGCTACTTCATTTTATTTTTTCGATCCGAATAAATATAATATCGATTGTACTAATACAATATAACAAAAAATTTCTACCTTATTTCTTATTTTATTGTTTTTTTGAATTCTAGATTGTAAACAGAGCTACTTTTTTTTATTTAACTTTAGAAAAAGATTCCAATTCTTGCAAATTAACCCTGTATATACATATACTTATATGAAAGTCATTTTTAAGTTTAATTTACTGATTCGATACTGGATAGGATCAACAAGAAACCCAGTGGGACTTAAAAAAATAACTAGTTTACCTTTGTATTTAGTTCTACAGTTAATTATACAAATCGCTAGATTTGATTGGTACCAATCTCGTACCTAATTAGTTAGCCAGTATAATTGAACGTGCTTATGCAAATAGGATCCAACCCGAGTTTGTGTCAAAAAATGTTGACTTGAAAAATAATGTTTGTGGTCTATATTATTATGTGATGTAGCAATTTTAGCACACGTAACACAAATAAGAAGAAAAATTACAAACAGACAGAAACCATACCGATAATTTGAGTTTATGATATTTGAAGTATGGATACTTCAAATATCATAAACTCAAATTAACTTATCGCGAGTTGGATACTTTTTGCATAACTACGTCCAATTATAGGCTGTCAGATATTTCATCTTCCCTCAGAGGTGAACGTATCTATAGCCTTCTTTGTATAAAGTTAGCCGCAGGTACGTAAGGTCGAGTACGCGTAGGCTGGGGATCTGCGCGCATAGCTCTTGAACCTCGGCCTATGTATTGCCTCAGACGTCTCGAAAAAGGACACGTCGACAGTAGATGCCCAAATAAGATGGACCGTAGTGCACGCTGCTACCCCTGTGGTGAGCCTGGACACAATGCCAACCAGTGCACATCGTCAGTCCTAAGGTTTCCATTATGTTCGGAACTCGAGCATCCTTCTAGCCATAGACTGGTTAAGAAGTGCGCACAGCCTCCTAAAAGGACCGGGAGCAAGAATAATCCATCTCCTACTTCTATCAGAGAGATGTCCGCAACACGGCGCCACAGCAGCAGCGAGCCCCAGCTCGGATAACAAATCCTTAAAAACCCTAAAGATTTTCCAATGCAACCTAAACCACTGCCGCAATGCACCACATCTGCTTATGCAGACTATTGTGGAGTTGCGGTTTGCCCTTGCAGTCGTAGCCGAACCTTATGAAGTCCCCGACCCTCACTGGTTTGGTGATGAATCGGGCTTCGTTGCCATCTACTGGGAGGGGGGGGGGGGTACTCCACCCTGCGCTCTTTTGAGAAGGGGGCAGGGCTTTGTCGCAGTGCAATGGAGCCCCCTGGCCATAATCGGCTGCTACGTCTCTCCCAATAGGTCCCTTGCCGACTACGATGCGTACCTGGACGAGGTGGCGAACTGTGTTCGCAGGTGCCAACCCCGTCCATTGATCGTCCTGGGAGATATTAACGCCCATTCTAAGGCTACGACAACTGTTCAGTGATGTCTCCGTGATCGCGAGGGTGAAAACTGGTAGCGATCACCGAATGGTTAGAGGCACACTGAACCTAAACGTTAAGTTGGAGAGGTCTCGTCTAATGAAGTCAACGCTCCGTCCCCCTCGTGCTTTGTTCCAAAGTCCCGAAACCTTTCAGCTCGAGTTACAAAACCGTTTTCAGTGCCTAGAAGACTGCAATGAAGTGGACGATATGAATGACAAGCTCGTGGAAACTGTCCATGCGGTCGGAGCTAAGTTCTGCAAGACTCAGAAGAACACAAAAACTCTCCGATCACACTCTTAATCTCATGGCTGTTAGACGGGAGATGAAGCTACATTCTTCAACAGACTTGACAGCATACAGGCATCTGAACAGACAGATCTCCAAATGCATGCGGCGGGACTTACGCAACTTCAATACAGCTCGTATTGAAGAAGCGATCGAGCGGAACCAAGGCTCCAAAGTCTTTGCCAGAGATCTGTCTGCCAGAAAGAGCCAACTGTCAAAGCTGAAGACAGAATGTGGCAGCATCGTTTCCGGGACACCTGAGATTTTGAGTGAGATTGAGAGGTTCTATGGGCAGTTGTGCACGTCATCGTTGGAGCCACACGCAAGTGTGAGTAACGATCCAAGAGTGAGTCTCATCCGACACTATTCCGAAGATATCCCGGACGTCAGTCTGAGCGAGATTAGAATGGCTCTCCAGCACCTTAAAAACGGTAAGGCCCCAGGCGAGGATGGAATTACAGCGGAGCTTCTGAAAGCGGGTGGAAAACCGGTACTTGAAGTCCTTCAGAGGCTCTTTAATTCCGTCCTCCATGGTGGCATTACACCGGAGGCGTGGAGCAGAAGTGCGGTGGTCTTGTTCTTCAAGAAAGGTGACAACGCTCTCTTGAAGAACTACAGACCGATTTCCCTTCTGAGCCGCGTCTACATGCTGTTTTCGAGAGTCATTACGAATCGTCTCGCGCGCAGACTTGACGACTTCCAGCCTCCCGAACAAGCCGGTTTCCGAAAGGGCTTTAGCACCATAGACCACATACATACCCTTCGGCAAATTGTACAGAAGTCCGAAGAGTACAATTTGCCACTATGTCTGGCGTATGTGGACTATGAGAAAGCTTTTGATTCCGCCGAAATTTGGGCGGTGCTGCAGTCCCTTCAGCGGTGCCAAGTTGACTGTCGGTATATCGAGGTGTTGAAGTGCTTGTACAGTAAGGCTACGATGGCTATCCGAGTACAGAACCAGAGTACGAAACCTATCCAATTGCAGAGAGGTGTAAGACAGGGTGACGTCATATCCCCGAAACTCTTCACCGCTGCATTGGAAGATGTTTTCAAGCTTCTGGACTGGAAAGGATACGGTATCAACATCAATGGCGAGTAGATCACTCACCTTCGATTTGCCGACGATATAGTCCTTATGGCAGAATCGCTGGAAGACCTAAGCACTATGCTCAATGACCTCAATAGTGTTTCCCAACGGATAGGTCTTAAGATGAACATGGACAAAACAAAGATCATGTTTAATGTCCATGTCACACCTATGCCGGTAGTTGTTGGGAACACTAAGCTCGAAGTTGTTGACGAGTATGTTTACCTGGGACAAATAGTCCGACTAGGTAAGTCCAACTTCGACCGAGAGGTCAATCGACGGATTCAACTCGGCTGGGCAGCGTTCGGGAAGCTACGACACATCTTCTCGTCAGACATACCTCAAAACCTTAAAAAGAAATTGTACAATCAGTGCGTGTTGCCAGTGATGACTTACGGAACTGAGACTTGGTCCTTCACTGCTGGCCGTATGAGAAAGTTCAAGGTCGCTCAGCGAGCTATGGAGAGGGCTATGCTCGGAGTTTCTCTGCGTGATAAACTTAGAAATGACGATATCCGCAGTAGAACCAGAGTAACCGACATAGCCCAACGGATTAGTAAGCTGAAGTGGCAGTGGGCCGGCCATATAGCTCTAAGAACCGACAACCGATGGGGAAAAAAGGTTCTCGAGTGGCGGCCTCGTACCGGTAGGCGAAGTGTAGGGCGTCCCCCCACGAGATGGAGTGAAGACCTGGTAAGACATGCAGGAAGTCGATGGATGCAGGTGGCTCAGGACCGTGCTTTGTGGTATTCCTTGGGGGAGGCCTATGTTCAGCAGTGGACTTGTGAAGGGCTGTAATGATGATGATGATGATTCTAAGGCTTGGGGTAACACTAGAGATGATGCGAAGGGAGAAACCGTAATGGAGTGGGCGGCTGGACTGGACCTCCGACTAGCAAATGAGCGGTCCGTAAGCACATGTGTGCGGTCGCAGGGGGAGTCCATTGTGGATCTAACGTGGGCAACTGCTCATGCAATGCAAATACTGTCAGGGTGGCGAGTAGCGGAGAAGGCGGTCACATTGTCCAACCTTCGACATATCGTTTTCTATGTCACATTTAGCCAGCCTGACAGTAGTTCAGGCCGCCGAGAGGGTAGACCACCGCGACGTTGGTGTCTCAAGCGGCTAGACCGGAACAAGCTCGAAGCCATACATAGGTCAGCACACGACTTACTTTCATTTCATACATTTTATAAAGTTCTTAAATGCCCAAATTCTCAAACACTACACAATTTTAACATTTCGTTTAGTCTCGTGCTGTCTTTATCACTTTAAGTCAATGTGACTGTGACAACACGAGACTTAACGACACCTTAAAATTGAATTTATTTTCTAATTCTGACTTACTAAAACTTTATCGCGTTTACATTAACTTTTTTGATTCCCGACGTTTCGGGTGCTTTACAGCACCCATAGTCACGGGGAGGTTAAATTAAACGCGATAAAATCAGTAAAAATAGTTTCTATTAATTACTAAAACAATTGAACGTATGTCTCGGATGGGTACCTTGGGAGACGGCAACAGCTACAGCTGCCGGCCGTGCCGAACGGAAGGCAAACTTAAATGCATCAGGCGCCCCTGTCATGTACTATAATATACACTCTTAACCTGATAACCAGAAAAATGGACTAGTTGTGTTGACCACTGAGTGAGTTCACAAAGCCAGCATTATAATGTAATCTGTTATGCAATTAGATGAATGTTAAGTCACAGCAGATTAATGCTGCTGTGTATCGTATGGTGAGTGTAGAGAACCGGAGACTTTTACTGGAAACGAGGCGTTCCATCTTAGTTCTCAGGGATGACAACGCATCTGCATTTTGATTCTTTATCGAGGATAGATGTAGATGTCTTTGAGCCACAGTATTCATTTACAATCAGGACTATGTGCTCATTTGTCATCCTCATTCCATATAAAAAGTGTTAAAATAAAAATTTAATATTAATTACAGATATTATGACCATTTATTTTGTATAGATAGATGTTTATATTGACAACCATTATAAATACTATGAGTATCTTATCTCACAAAGGTCATATTATACTTTAAAAAAGTGCATTATAAGGTTATCTAGCTAGTAAAAGCCTTAAAACACTCCTTAATAATTAAAAAATAAAAATTGTGTACAACCAACTTCAATATAAATAATTAAGAATAATTCCAAAACTATTGGTGAGACCTTGATCAAATATATATGGGACCACATGAGAAGCACCAAATCGGTTCACCCAGAGAAAAGTTATAAAGTAACACATACTGTCGAAATGAGTACTTCCTCCCTTTTGAAGTTAAATTAAAAGAAATTAAAACCTACCAAAGGCGTTAAAATTGTAATAAATGCTGCTTTTAATCATAATAAATCCTATTATTAATTTACGATTATTACACCGTAATTAAATATTATAATTAATATGTATATATATATATATATATATATATATATATATATATATATATATATATATATATATATATATATATATATATATATATATATATATATATTAATTACAATATGCCGCGATGCGAAGCATCGGGTTTTTCTTCACGCTCCGACATGGTTTTACGTAAATCTGGGCACACGAACGAAAGATTATTTAAATGAAAATAACTTCTTATTTAGACTAGTGGTTGTACACGAGAAGCAAACACGTGCGTCGGTAGCGAGCGTCCGCTCCGGCTATCGGAACTCGACTGCCACAGCACTCGGTTCCTTCTCTAGCCCTCGCTGCATCCCCTCTACCGACGATCGTGTCCAAGCGGTAGGGCGCGCTTGCGTTTCCGGTAACGATATTATTGATTCGCAAAGCTAATTGTTAGATGGCGCTGCGTGTTGCACTATGGCGCCATCAATCCACGACATATATATATATACTTCCAGCAACACTTTTGACGTCATGCACGTAGTGAAACATTTCGACGTCCCCACATTCGGTTAATATAAATAATTATATAATATATATAATTATTTATATTCTCCCAAAAAAAAAACTTCAAAATAAATCCGCTACTCAGAGAACTATACAAAAACTAACTTATATATTGAGGAATCTATCGCCTTTTTCGCGGCCGAAAACGAGGAATTTAAGAAGAAAATACAGTCATTAGAATCGAAATTAAAAGAAGACAAAAAATATATTACTCTATTAGGATTAATATAATACTGTACAAATAACTGTAAGCACTGCATTGCTAGCATTAAGCATCATTGTAAATAGTCAAAATGAACACAGACTCTCAATTCACAGACTTAATATACAGTTATACATATAAAAATTATATAAACTTCTTACAATATTTTTAGCTTCAAATTATCTCTTATACGACAATAAAACTAAACTCTCAATTCACACACATAATTCATAGTCATACTTACAAAAACTATAAATAGATTTATTACAGTATTGTTTGCTTGAAATTATCTCTCGTACGACAGTAAAACTGAAAACAAAGTATTCTATATTAAAAAGTTTATTATGCACTTTAAAATTATTTAATGGGTTACAAGTTCGTACCGCAAGTATTTTTGTGATTGTTTTATTTACAAAAGGTTACAATTTACAACATTTCTAATAAAACACATACCTTAACTACAATATTACAAACGTAAAATTACAAATTTCATAAACACACTTCAATTACTTACAAAAATAGATATAACAAACATTGTTCCACGCTTATATAAAAGTATTATATACATTTGTAACATTCGCTCTTGGCCGTCTGTCTTTAATAATAATGTCTATGTATCAAAATATTTACAAGAATTGGACAATATAGAGATAGCTTGTGCATGTTGTTACGAGCAATTGGTGTCAGAAGTGGGATGAGCCTATTTTAGATAAAGACGACACGGAGGGTATCCGTACCCGAAGTCAACGCCAAAAGGAGACGGACCAGAGACGATTTGGTGATACAACGTCGCAGACGTCGGAGGGCCAGCTGCTGACCACGGAAGCCGGCCCGTCAGCAGCTCCTGTATCTGCAGTACCTGACTTAGGTGCTCTGTCAAAAGTCAGGCCATGACTGCTCTTACCCTAGGCCTGCGCGATCAGACCTTAACTGTTCTGGAAGCTCTCGGTAAGGAAGTGACTTACGAGCAGCTCCTTGAGGCATTGGAGGCGAGATATAGCGACGCTCACCTGGAATACGTCTTTCGTGTGCAGCTCATAGATCGCGTGCAACGTAGCAACAAAAACCTGCAGCAGTGGGTTCTTGAGTTGAAAAAGCCTGTTCAAAAAGCATACCAGTCTGTACCTGCGCTCATTGCAGGGAACCTGGTGCAGACGATGGCAACTGCGACCTGGAAGTCAGAGCTGCTGTGAGGCTCGTGCACCACGAGACGCTTAAGGACGCGTTGGCCCATGCACTGGAGGTGGAAGCCGTGCGGAAGAATCATCGTTCCCATCGCGTCAGGGTGGTTGTAGCAGCTACTGTTCGCGACCGCTATAAAGGATACATCCCTAGATGCTACGGCTGTGGGGAAAGGGGCCATCTTCGATCCAGCTGCACTAGGCGAACTGTAGAAAAGGAAGGTGATCGATCTCGAGAGGGTAGTGCGGCTAACAACACCGCCCAACAGCAGCAGGAATACGACTTTATGATCGAACATCGTAGCGAGAAATCTTATGGCAACGCAGATGATTTGTTAAGAAGACTTTTTCGTGAAGATTAAAAGCATTAAACTAGGCAAGAGGGTAAGGAAGTGGTATCTGTGAGGATGCTCAGGGCAGACCAGCTCAGCAATGAGTGGGAGGACAGCCTACAACACGCACAGCAAGAAGATTCGGATATCAAGCCGATTCTGGAATAGATGAGGGTCAGTGCTCCTAAGCTCAGATGGAGCGACGTCTCAGCAATCAGTTCGACTATGAAAAGCTATTGGGCCCAATGGGACAGCTTGCTGATTTAGGATGGAGTCCGTAAATGGGAAAATGCTCGAGGAGACAGCTGTCATTTGCAAATGGCTGTGTCTAAAGCTAAAGTACCGGATGTTCTACAGCAGTACCATAATGGTTGTTCAGGAGGCCATCTGGGAGTTAAGCGGACTCTACTGAAGATCCAAAAACGGTTTTATTGGGTCCACTGTCGTGACAATGTCGAGGACTGGTGTAGCAAATGTACAAGTTGTGCGGCTGTAAAGGGACCTCAGACTCGTAGTAGAGGTGAAGAGAGAATTACGGCTGCATGCGGACCTGATCACCGGTATACCAACAGAGGCCCCAGCCATTATAACCGACTATTCAAATGACTTGCGGAACAAAATGAATGACATTTATGAGCACGTCACACAATCGGGCCAGCAAATGTCTGCAAAGATGAAAACACGGTATGACCGCAAAATGAACAACAAAAGAAAGAGAAGGTTCACTAGTATGGTTACATAATCCAGTTCGCAGCAAAGGGATATCTCCTAAGCTTTAAGCTAAATGGGATGGACCGTACCGGATTGTGAGAAGGATCAATGACGTAACCTACCGGATACAGAAAGGTGCAAGAGGTACTCCTAAGATCGTCCATGTGGATCGACTGGCGTGTTATTATGGAGCCAATAATGCTCGGGACGAGCATGTCTTAGGAGGGGACAGTGTTGCGCGCCACAATTAATACATGGTACATGGCAACACTATTTACCACTAGCGCCCTCTAGTATCGAGTAATAGTACTAGGAGAGTCAAAATCCTTCCATAAATTTCCATGGAAGCACTTTCTAGAACTATCGATACCTAGTCAGTCAGTAGCGGTATGTACTCGTACATTGTAGATGTTTCTGCAGTAGAAGTTTTTGGAAACTATTTGAGGTCCTATATAAGGCCGATATAGACCGCGATCAGGTTAGTGTTGAGTTGGCGATTACTTCGAAGCGAAACAACTGCGAACTAAAGTGATCAGTAGTACAATTGTGTTTTGTTATTAGTGTGGTTTTAAGTTGTAATTGGTGTTCTGCATTTAAAGTGTCAATTTCGGTAATTCACTCGACAGTTTTTAATTGTCTCAAACCCAAAGCTCATAACAATATCAATGTGATGTAGAAGATTTAAATAGATATTTAATATGTAGAAATAAATACTGCACATTTGTATCCCAGAATAAAAGAACTATTTATTCCAATTATGAACATCTTCAACTGACATTAACTTGTCTACAACTTAATGCAGGCATATTAATATTAACAGAATGTAGCATTCAATCTATCAAACCTATTCCACATCCAGATAGCTACTATGTCTATAATACTTATCATCACGTGAATGAAAATGATAGAATAGTGGTTCAACAAATCAAACTACAAAACTTAGTAATACTGGGCATATATAGGTCACCATCGAACACCAACGCAGAGACATTCATCAGTTCTCTTAGTGAACATCTGGACTCGTTATAAAACATTCGAATATTGTAATAACAGGAGATATTAATATAAATATTACACCTAGACTTACAGAACAAACATACGATATAACGAATAAGTTGAACTACTTAAATATGCTTTCTACGAATGGGCTTTTACCGCGACATCATACCCCTACAAGATAGAACAGCTGCTTGGATCATTTTATACTAAAATTAAATCACAAACTATTTTTGCTCAGATTGCTATATTGAACACTACTATCACAGATCATGCTATGATATTACTCAAATTAAGTAAAATTAAACAAAACGCAATTAATGTTAAAGTTAAATATATCTCTGCCTTTAATAAAGCACTTGCCAGTCTAGCTCAAAAAACTTATCTAATCTTTTTATAGTGATAATCCAGACTATAGCATAGATCAATTAATTTATAAAATAAGAGAATATAAAAATAAAAATAAAGAAAATACAAAAATAGTAAATATTCTAAAAAAAGTAAGAAGCGAATAATTAAACCATGAATAACTACAGGTACAATAACAAATATATACGAAGTAGGAATTGTATGCAAAAACAGCTAAGATGAGATCTTTATAATGAAGTAAGTATTAAAAATTACATATAAAATGTATCGCAACTATTTTACTACATTAATTAAGAAATTTTTAAACGAGACTATGAAAGAAAACTTCTAGCAATATCAACTAAATCAACTAAATCTCTCTGGAAGCACATAAAGAACATAACTTATACAAGACAATCACGTTTTAATTGTCTAGACTTATTAAGTTCGAAATCCTTACCGGGTGATTCGATTGATAAAGTCGAGGAAAACGAGTACTTTGCTAGTGTGGGTAAAAATATTTCCGAGAACATAAATACTAACAACCCTAATATTTGGTTATCATTTTGCCATATTGATCAAGTACATGAAACTGTATCTGTAAAGGACATTCTTCTTTTGTATTGATGGAAGCCTATCCGGAAGAGATAAATAGTATTATTGCAGGTCCCAAATCAGCATCCGCCACTGGATGGGACAATATTAAGCGGTCTATTGTAATTCTGATTTACAAACGTGGAGATAAGAAAGAAGTTAGCAATTATCGGCCAATCTCCTTGCTACCTGTGTTCTCAAAGATTTTAGAAAAGTTAGTTAACAACAGATTTAATATACAGTATCTATTTAAATTTGACATATTAGCAGACTCTCAATTTGGCTTTAGAAAGGGATGCTCTACGGGAGATGCAGTTGCTGCGTTAAGATCTCAAATTGCTAATACCTTAGATAACGGTAGAAAATGTCTTGATGTCTTCCTGGATTTAAAAAAAAGCCTTCGATACTGTATCAATCCCTATACTTATTAATAAATTAGAACAGATTGTAATCAGAGGTATAACTCTAAAACTCTTAAAGGACTACCTCTCTGATAGAACGCAGACGGTAAGAATAAGTCAATACACTAGTAGTTACATAAATGTAAATTATGGAGTACCACAGGGAAGCGTCTTGGGCCCTATTCTATTCTTAGTATATATTAATAATCTATGTAGTATGAGTGTGAACAAGGAGAGAGTTTTCTCATACGCAGATGACACTGCGATGTTGTTTTGGGGAGACACGTGGGAAGAAGTGCAGTTAATAGCGGATAAATAATTAGCTAAGTTTGCTCATTGGCTTGACAATAACTTACTTTGAATGTTAGTAAATCTCAATTCATATGTTTTTCTTTGACTAGTCGAGCACAACCAAAAGTTAATTTTAGATTCAAAATACATAAATGTAACAATCCTTCCAGCGGTAACTGTACGTGTACATCTATTAAAAAAGTTTAATATACAAAGTATATGGACATTATGGCGGATCATCGACTTTCCTGGTACAGGCATGTTGAATTAGTGTCTCGTAGAATTCGAAGGCTCACTTGGATATTTAAGACTTTCAGACATGGTGCCGGTTAGATCTTTTGAATAAAATAAATGTAGCGCTTGCTCAATCCATTATAAATTATTGTATACCAATTTTTAGATACAAAAGTTAATTTATTGAAGTTGAGAGAGCTCAGAGATGTCTACTAAAGGTTATGCAATTTAAACCATACAGGTACTCCACTAGGTTTTTGTATTCATCATGTGGGCTGATTTCGTTGAGGCAGTTGTACATATTACAAATTTTATTGAAAAAACATAAGTTCTTGGCTTTTAATCCTACTTACAGTAGTAAAAGAAGAAGTTATAGCGTATCCATTAAAGACATATGACTGTAAGAAAAAAATAATGCAGTGGCTTAAGACACCTAATGAGGATCAAACTGAAGCTTTATGAGAATTTATCCTATAACCACATTCATTCACGCGCAGACATATCCGCACACACACTTACACACGCATACATACGTGTGCGCACACACGCACGCACAACACACACAACGTGCGCGCGCACACGCACACACGCACGCACAACACACACTACGCGCGCGCCCTGTTTCTCTTTTGTTTAATGTACTTAGTTCAGGGAGGGCGAGGACCTTCTACCACGAGTATCTTTATACTTAAAAGAAGTCCTCAAACTTCTACTAATTTAAGAATATGTTGGAAACAATAACATTTCATTCGTTCATTCGGTCAGGAGTTAGGTCACCTTTAAATGTAATTACAATTTTGTCCTCTCTATTAATCTATATTTCTCTCTCGCTCTCTCTCTCTCTCTCTTGTGACATGTTTCATTACCCAATATTATTATGTACAGAGGTAGAGCTACGCGGCAGAATTGCTGTCGCACGGATGGGCCGGCTCGAACCGGGGTGGTACCACGACCTCACAGAATACCAGCGTGAAGTAGAGGTTTACCTCTGCGTTTCGCTTGGTGAGTGCAGGTGGCCGGAGGCCCTTTTTACTGGAAATGAGGCATTCTATCTTAGTCCTCACGGGTGACAACGCATCTGCATTTTGATTCGCGAACAAGGATAGATGTAGATGTCTATGGGCCGCAGCTACCACTTACCATCAGGTGGACTGTGTGCTCGTTTGTCACCCTCATCCTATAAAAAAATAATACTCTTCGATTCGGTATAATATGTTCGGAGAAAAGTAAAAATAGCGCAGTGGCTTGAGGTCATTAAATCTGTGCGAATAACTTCATTCCCTTATTGTAGAGACAATTTATAACGATTGACATTCTGGCAGGAGAAATGTCGATAGCTGCATTTGATGCTGCTGTCTAACCCCAGTCTGGGTTTTTTTACATCTGGTTTACAAACTAGTGATAAAGTCATTTGTCGGAAGTCATGATGGAGGCATGTGGTTCAAATCGCAACTTACTAATTTGATTTCAGAGATAAATCCAATATATTTCATCGTCACTGATATAAATAAATACAATACTAGATATTACTTATTCGGGCAATATATAATCTTATCAATAATTATCTGGCTAAAAATATCAAAACGATTAATTATTTTTGTGATAGTCTGACATATAAAACATAGGGAGGGGCAATAGTTCCCATTTTTTATTTAGCTGTTATTAGGAATATAATGCTGCTTATCTCTTAGTACAGTTCTCCTCTGTCGCCTTTTAAGACACCTTAGGGGTGATATGGAGAGGAAAGTGAATTTTCTTACACCACAATACGATTACAATGTTTTTATTAGCCACGATCACGGTCGTGGATCACGACCAGTGATCCACGACACGCACCGCTTTTAGTAGTTTATACATTCCTTTTATTGGGAATTAAAAGTATGGCGGCGCTGTCGTCGCGCCACAAACCGAAACGCACTGAAGCCTGAATCGCGCTATCAAAGTTCTTAAGTTATTGCGCAATATATAGAACATCTCCGTACTAACACATGGAGAGTTGGCCGCTCCCAGGGTCTCTCATCTCCCGTTATTTCTACCACGGCCACAAAAGTAATATTGGTATATTGAAAATTTGTTCAGTAATAATAATGTAAAATGTAGACATACCACAAGATTTGATGCAAATAAAGGTAATGACAGAAACGTAATGAAAAATACTTACTTTGATTTCATACATGTATAAAGTACTCATAGGGATTTTTTAACTTCCCGCTTAAAGAAGGAAGTTATAGATTTCAGTCCGGTTTTGAGAATGCGAGTTTTCATCAGAATTCTACATTTTGGTGAACGTGGATTTTTCTGGCTGGTTGCTGTGAACTGAAAACATGGACTGATTCCGATTATTTCTGGCTGGACGTCCGGCCGTGTATGTATGTGTGTGAATGTGTGTACGTGCGTGCGTACGTGTGTGTGTGTGTGTGTGTGTGTGTGTGTGTGTGTGTGTGTGTGTTTATGTATTTATGTATGTAACTAAAATTTTGTCTTACGATATATTTAGAACGAATCAACCGATCTACTTCGAGCTGATTAGATTTTCAAGTCAATCGGTCAAGCCGTTTAAAAGATTTTCAAAAAATTAAAACCAAAGAAAACAAAAATTAAATAGATTTTGGGAAGCTCCAGGGATGGCCTGCAGGGTCAACAAATTTTTTTTAATTATGACATACTAAACAATTGAACATGTGTCTCGGATGGGTACTTTGGGAGACGGCAACGACTTCAGCTGCCGGCCGTGCTGAACGGTAGGACAAGACATCCCTGAAACGTGGTTAATGCACTCTTAACCCGATAACCAATCTTATTCCTCAGGGATAGATGTAGATGTCTGTGGGCCACAGCATCCACTAACCATCAGGTCGACTCTGTGCTCATTTGTTACCCCCATTCTATATAAAATGTGTTAAAAAATTACACTCTGCGTCATCTGTATCGTCTCAAGAATTTTTTACCGTTAGGGACTAAGGCAATGCTAATACAGACTTTAGTGTTGCCTATTCTAGATTATGCAGATGTTTGCTATGCTGATGCCTCGCAAGAAATTCTAAACAAACTGGATCGACTTCACAATAATTGCATACGCTTCATTTTCGGTTTACGTAAATACGACCACATTTCCTCTTATATTTCTCAGCTAAAATGGCTACCTCTCCGCTATCGCAGACATTTCAGAATACTGTGCACGTTATTTTCAGTTTTACACGATCCGTTTGTCCCTGAATATCTGAAATGCAAATTTCAGTATCAAGGTGATAGGGGAGACCGGGTACAAAAGTAACGGCGGGTCGAAAGTAACAAATGCACTGTAGGTTTATCCAATAGCCAAACACCGCTTTGCTTCCGTAAGGTCATAGCTGGTGGTGACCCCCTCACTTACATTAAGTCGCCGCGCAAGCCACGCGCTGTTAGGTTGAGTGAGAGGACGGTATGTGATTTCACAAATCAAAAGTAAGTTTTTTGACGTTTTCTTATTTAATGTTTTCATAGTCTTAAAAGGATGATAACAATTTGAATATTTGCTTACTAATTCTTGATTTTATTGATTATACAGCGTCTTAATTCGTTTTTGTCTGGCACGTTCCGTTTTAAGGCTACCTTTCATGTTTTAACAAAAATGTGGTCGGGTACAAAAGTAACATAGCTCTATGGGTACACAAGTAACACATTACTTTTGTTCTAGTATTGATTTATTTATTTAATATTGTTATGTGGATATTTATTTGAACAGAATGCCGCGATAATGCATAATAACTACCACACGAGGTGGAAAAAAATATTATGTTTGTCATGTAACATTATATAGATACATAAAAAAATTAAAGCAGGAAATACTACTGCAGTTGTGGGCTACCGTTGCGTCTTACCGTTGCGTTACGTTGAAGAGGAATAATGTCTACTGGACTATTTGATCGAGTGCTCTGGAGTTTATTTTGGGTTATCTCCATCTGAAGTACGTAAACCAACATATGAGTAGGCGATAAAATATGGAAAAACATTTCCTAAAAAGTGGCACGATACTCAAATGGCGGGTAAGGAGTGGTTGACGGGTATTTTAAAACGACACCTGAGCCTCTCTTTGAGGTGCGTTCAAGCGACAAGCCTGTTGCGGCCCTTGTGTTTCAACGAACATAATATGAAATCTGAAAAAAAATCACAATTGAAGAAGAATACCAACAAACAAATAAATCTAAGAATCGGATTTACAATCCGATACTCGAAATGGCAAGAGGAAGTTGATATCTTCGAAGAGAAGGGAAAAGGAAAAAGACAAAGAAGGCAGCTAATAGTAAGAAAAAAAATTTTACGGTGGAGATTGCTTCTATCTCGTTTGTTTAGAAACTTTTAGCAATAGTTGACCAAATGAGCAATAGATACAATTTTCCAAATGAAATATGTGGTCACATGCTGACTGTGTCAACGATGATGGAAATTATGTGTGCCATAATTGTGAGTCTGAGTAAAGGACTAATTATCATATAATAATTGATCTTATTTAAACCAAGACTAATACGTTTTGTTGTCTTAAAATATATAATTTTCGAGCGTTTAAAATGCAAATGTTTATCTGTCTTATTATTACAAAGTCTTCTAATAAACAATTTGCTGATTTAATATGTCACATTATATTCATTACAAACCCTATTGTCCTGTTACTTTCGACCCACAACGTGTTACTTTCGACCTGCCTACATGGTCGAAAGTAACAACTGACGAATTTTTTTGAAGTCTCTGTGATTCATATAAAATATTTATTTATTTTATTTATTTATTTACTCTTTATTGTACACCAAAAACAAAACAAAAACGAATACAATTAAATCTAAATTAGAAAATGTACAACAGGCGGTCTTATCACTCTGAAAGTGATTTCTTCCAGACAACCTTAGTGTAGAGAACTGATGTAAATAATAGTTAAAAATAGAGGGGGGCGTACAAAATAAAAATAAAAAATATAAAATACATACAAATAAAGGCAAGTGAAGATTATGTATGATATAATATAATAGATTAAATGAAAAGAGTACGAAAAAGGAAAAGTGATTTATCTAATAGTGTTCTAAGTAATAGGATTTAACAAGACATTTGAAAGAATGAAGAGATTGAGCACGACGAATGTGGAGAGGTAAAGAGTTCCACAAACGTACAGCAGTTACACTAAAGGATTTCTTAAAAAAGGAGGAAGAGTGCGAAGGAGTAGAGAGAGAAAGATTGACGGAGGATCGAAGGAACCGATTATGGGTAAGGGAAAGATACTGGAAACGGTCTTTTAAATAATGAGGAGAGGAAGGATTAAACAGCACGCTATACAAAGTAGAGAGAATGTGAGTATTCCTGCGAAGGCGGATCGGGAGCCATTTGAGCTGTTTGCGAAATTCAGAGATGTGATCATATTTGCGAAGCCCAAATATGAATCTAATACATAAATTTTGAATGCGCTCAAGCTTATTAAGCTGCTCCTCGGTAATGTCAAGATAGCATATGTCAGCATAGTCAAGGATAGGTAGAAGTAGAGACTGGGCGAGCGTAACTTTAGTTACTGTGGGAAGAAAATTACGTAATCTACGTAAAGAGCTTAAAGCAGCAAACATTTTTCTACTAACCTCATTAATCTGTGAGGTCCAAGACATACAAGAGTCGAGATACAACCCCAGGTTTTTAACCTTGTTACTGTAAGGGATTTGAGTGCAGTCTAGTAAAATAGGAGGTAGGGAAGACCAGTCAATTTTTCCAATTAATCTAGAACTACCGATGATAATTGCCTGAGTTTTCTTGGGATTGATCGTTAAACCATAACGTTTACTCCAATTCGAAATACAAGTCAGATCAGCGTTAATAGTGTCAACTGATTTAGACAAATCTTCAAGAGAAGATTGAGTATAGATTTGGAGATCATCAGCATACAAGTGGTAGGAAGAGGACAGATTATGACTTATAGAGTTAATGAAAATTGCAAACAGGAGAGGAGACAACACGCCACCTTGTGGTACGCCAGCCGCTGTAGTAGTCCAGGTGGAAAAAACATCTTGCACCTGAATGCGCTGTCGGCGACCAAACAAGTAACTTCGAAACCAGTCAACTACAGTTGGAGATATGTTGAGAAAGCGCAGGATGCCCAACAAGATATCAAAATCTACTGTATTAAATGCATTACTAAAATCAAGTAACGTAAGAATGGTAAGCTTTTGTTTCTCCATACCATACCGAATATCATCAGTGATTTGTAAAAGTGCAGTAGTCGTACTATGGCCAGGACGGAAACCGGATTGCAAAGGATTTAAAAGATTATGTTTTAAAAGGTAGATGCTTAGTTGATTGTGCACAAGACGTTCAAGAACTTTGGAAAGGAAAGGCAAGATAGAGATAGGTCTATAATCAGAAAAACTAGACGGATTCGACTTTTTCGGAAGAGGAACTACAAATGCATCTTTCCAAGCTGAAGGGAAAATAGAAGAATTCAGTGAATTATTCAGGATGGAAGTGATTACAGGTGAAAGGAGATCAATGAAAAAATACACAATAATAAGGTAAATCAGGATATTAATGTAAAGAACATAAACAGAATGTATATATGGCTATGTTAATTTCATTAAAATAATTACACCTAACCAGAAACCAAGGTAAAAGTACAAAATGTTACTTTTGTACCCGGTCTCCCCTACCCATAATCGTTGTCTCCGTTCTACGGAAAAATCTAACCTCCATGTTCCCCTCTGTCACACTAGCTTTTTACACAAATCTTTTACTTCTCATGCGGTAAGATTATGGAACGAGTTACCGGGCAGTGTACGCGCAGCCACGAGCAAGGCATCGTTCAAACGCTTGCTCTGGAATTACTATCTAACGTTGCAGGAGTAGTTTGTGGTTTTCCATTTCATTTTTACATTTGTTATTGGAGTTTGAATCAGAAACTGCCTTATTTAATTATGTATATATATGTATAATAAGTAGTATGTGTATAATAAGTAGTAGTAAGTAAATATTTGTATGTATGTATTTATATATATTTATGTATATATATATATATATATATATATATATATATATATATATATATATATATATATATATATATATATATATATACTATATATATATATATATATATATATATACTGTATGTATTATGTAGACATATATGTTATTTACTTAGCTGTTTGCACTTTGCACCCACAATATTTTCTCTGCTTAGCCTGGAGGTAGACTGGTAGAGAATGCCCTGTTGCATTAAGTCCGTCTTTTTGTACTTGGTGTGCAAATAAAGCATAAATAAATAAATAATAAATAAATACATTACGATTATTATTATATACATTGACAAGTATTACGAGTAGGGTTGCCACCTTTTTTTGACTAAATATAGTATTTTTGTCAAAAAAGACGCAAAAATATAGTTGTTTTGGGGAAAATACAGGAAAAAAGACCCATTTTTTTAAATCTTAATGCATTTTTCCATATAAATTTGTTATTGCTCTTTGTTATGGCCATCAACCTTTAAAATAATTATAAGAATTTGAGCAATTTAGATTCATATTAAAATTAAATTAACAATTCATTTTTAATTAAATTTATTATCTATTCTATTTTTCTTTCCATTTAATATTCATGACGGAAAAATTCTTTCCGTAAAACCTACTTGTTCCAGGCTTCCAGTCAAAGTTAATATAAAAAATCGCGACATTTGAATTAGTATTTTTCGTACTATAATATTTTTGTATAATATATAGTACAATTGAATGAAATATAGTACGATACTATATATTATAGTACGGGTGGCAGCCCTAATTACGAGTGCTATGAAGCTATATTATCTCACATAAGTTAAATTATGTATATAAAATTGCATACGGATGTGGTTTACTTAGTTTTTAAATTCAAATAGTTTCGGATAGACGTGTACTGACAAATAGTAAGTTCTACTAACTCTAAATTGTGTATTCATATAAATCAAGTAAAAAAAGAAAATTTTTGTGCTAGTAATTCAATACAAATGAACTTTAAAAAATTATAGGTAGGTTAAATAAAATATTTACTTGCTGAAAATTATGCAATTAATATCTCAAAAAATAGGTGTTTTATCTTATATAATATCGTTTGAAATAAATCCTGTTTTATTTGACCTCTTAAAAATGGATTGTTACCTACCTAGCGTAGAAAATGTTTCGGGGGATACTTGCCTCGTGCGGGGATAGTCACCTCGATATAATATATATTTTATGGATAGAAACAAATTTATATTAATTTTAGTAATCTTTATTGTTTATTTATCAGTCTTTATAATTTACTGAGATCTTGTATTAAGTACAACTTAAAATATTAATTAAAATTATTAAATATTTTTCAGTTTTAATGTTTTAAAATATAAAAATATGATTCAATCTTAAGGTTATGTAAGTCATTAGTAAAATATTAGCATTTATCTTACAGTGCTAAGTTCTCTTCTGTAGAGTTGATGTGGCGTGGCACCACGCCTGGTATTCGCTTATACTTGCGAGGCATTTTGCTCACCTAGAATAAATATACGAAACAGTTAACAATTTATTTTGTTTAAACCAAGTTAAAGTCATAGTAAATTGGAAAAAACAAGAAAAGAAAAAATCTGCCTTTGCACGTTAAAGAATTCATAGACACTAGGGGCAACTATCCGCGAAAGTAAGTAGGGCGACTATCCTTTTTGATATGGATACTTGCCCTTTTTATTCACAATATAAATAAAAACTATTCAGCAATAAAACAGATTAAACGATGTAATTTAAAATCTAATGCATCCAAAGAAACAAAAAGTTGACTGAAAACACGATCATTAATAAAAATAACTATCAAAATAATTTCAACGCCTGTCATAGTTTCGCCTCGGAAAATTTTCGCTCACAAGGACAAAACACATGCGCCTACTCCGATGGCTTACACGGCACAAAGGCCTGCGGGGCGTCACTTCTCATTGTAGACAAGCGCTAACACAAATTATATTCCTGACATAGTGTTTTCAAAACCGGGGCATGTATCCGTCTAAGTCAACTATCCGTCTTTTACCCTATTTAATTACTTTAATCGGATAGCAAGTTTTTATGTATTTGTGCAGATAAATGTCTAGCATCTAAAAATTAGGCAATTTAAGTATGTAGTATGACGTTATTTCTAATAAAATCATACGTCTAATAACATTAATTCGATTTTATTTATTTCAAGAAAAATATTTTAATAAGTGATTGACTGAACATCAAGCAGCTGTAGATGCTTGTTAACCTGAAATTTGTAGGTTCCTGCTAGATCAAGACTTCATTTATTTATATTTCACATATTTATTTATTTACACTTTTATTTATTTATTTATACTCTAATTTTCTTGTTCATCTTAATCTTAAGGAAGTTTTGATTTAGTCAACGGCTCCGTGGCGCAATGACTTAGCAATGAGTTGCAGCGCTTGGGGCTGCGGGTTCGAATCCCGCACGGAACAAGTATTTGTATGACCTACAAATAATTGTTCCCGGTCTGGATGTTTGCCCTTGTGCAATTTATGTTTGTAAACTGCCTCCACGATATAGGAGAAAATCCTAGTGTGGGGGTAACGTTTTTTTAAAATAAAAAATAAAAAATAAAAAAATTATATTTTAATACGAGTACTGTTTATTTATTTATTTTTATTCATTTAGTCCGAAAATTTTGGAATAAGAATTGATTTAAAGCATTTTTTGGAACATTTTGACGGAAGTTAGTTGCGTACACCAACTATATCCATACATAGCAAAAAGTCCTGCTGACAACTAAAATATAATAGGCTTTTGTTAAGGCGACACATTGAAAACCGATGAAGCGGGCTATCGCCGGACTGACCAGAATGAAACATAATTTATATAAAAACTTTAAAAACGCCGTAATAAGGTCTAAAATTGCGTAGCGCCCGCAACGATTCAGACCGCTAAGAAATCGCTTAGAATCTTAAAATATTTTTAAAAAATTATTGATTTTAGTAATAAAAATAATGAGCAAGTAAATTACGAATATTAATGTTATGAATGTACTTGAGTGGTTCCCAAGCATATAGATTAAGTAATGTCGTTGTAATTTCAACTATAGTGATTTTTTAGAGGTGTTTTCGCAAATAATTATGATCGAGTCAAAATTATACAATCGTGTTTTTGAACAAGCAAATTCAAGATAAAGACATGAATTTACCTATATCAAAACTCCAGTTTCGTTAGTCGTGTCATACTCCTATACTATTCGATGAAAGGAGTTGCATTTTTTCGCGGTGTCGCCTTAAGTCAGTGCGCTTCAACATCTTTGGCTGTATCACCACTTACCATCAGGTGGGATAGCAGTCAAGCGCAAGCTAAGAAAAGTAAAAAGAGAAAAGTTTATAAGTTACGATAAACTGGTGATATATAATATCCATATTTGTGCCTCTGACAGAATATTTAGGACAAATTCAATTTGAAAATATTATTATTAAAACTTTTAGAAGATGGTGCAAGTACGAGTGAGCGAGGGTGTGTTGGAAGGGGAATTTGTAGAAAATGATATTGGAGGCAAGTACTACAGCTTCAAGGGGATCCCGTATGCAGAACCTCCAGTCGGTGATCTCAGATTTAAGGTGAAATCAGATTAATGTTAGATTCTATAACTTATTAATAGTCACAAATTACCACATTTAAAATTCAGCTATAACATTACTAATATCCTGTTGAAATTTATTAAAGAGTCATGATAACGTAGAAGATAGGAAATAAATAAATAAAAAATAAATAGGGCCTGAAATTAAAGTGGCTTTTTTGGATTTTCAAATTAATTTTAGTATCTAAACTTCAAAATTACATAATTTGTATCATTAACATTTGTCTGGTTTTCACATCTATCGGCGTTCCGAGCGACAATTATATACATTTTTAGATAGATCTTTTAATTATCAAAACATACGATGGGCTTCGCAAGCACAACCTGGGAAAAATAAAGTTGTAAATACAACTTAATTAATTTGTACTTATATAATAATTAATATCAATGTTATGAACCAAGTGATTAATCATATCACCATTTATAATACCCCATTGCTGCTATTTGATACAGCAAAGTAGTTTCCCCTTTTTCACATTTTTACACTAAACTTGTTAATTTCAGATTTTTGTGCAAGAGTTACCAGAGTTAATATTCGTAAAGATCGAGACAAAATGCCTTTTGATTATCTTTTTATTTTAAATCTCCCCTTATCTAACTACGTAATTGATACAGATATAAACTTCATTATTTATCACATTGTCTGGTCATTATAAATATTGCTACGCAACTGCTGCGCAATTCGATTTAACCTTTTTTTTTACATTTGACATAACCTAACCTAACCATTACCATGTTTATCACTTTTAAGACAATAAGCTAATAATGTATCAAATCTGAAATTAAAAAGTGTAGAAATGTGAAGGAAGGGAAAAGCACTTTGCAGTGTCAAATTACCAGCAATGGGGGGGGCTTTGATAATTCCCATTCCCATTGGGTTTAATTGTTAAATATGTGACATCAAAAGAAAACTAATTTAACCTAACCTATATTTTTATTACTCTGCCCAATATGTAACAGACTTTATACATAAAGCCCGTTCAAATTTAATTATTTCAATAATTATTATCATATTGCCTACTCCCATATTGGACATTTTTCAAATTGTTTGGACATTATGAATAATCCCTTATCAATCACTTGGCTCACAACCTCAAGACGTCCTACTTATGCACATATACTGCTATTACAGCATGTTGGTAACGCGATCTCATAAGATGTCACCCAGTACACCTATTAAATTTTTAACTTAACACGTCTGCCTATTATAGTGATACATACAATACGATGAATGCAAACGTCAAACATCAAAATGAAGCCAATATACGAGATAAACATTAATACAGACAGTCACAAGTCCAGTGCTGAACATTGTCCTAATGTGTTCGGTACCTGGTAAAAGTAAAAAATTACTTTCAATAAGTAGACATGTAACCTATATTGAATAAAAATTATTCTATTCTGTTCTATTCCATTCTGTTTGTCATATAACATGGTCTTAAGCCTTATTGACTTCCTGCACGTCCTGCCAAGTAATCACTTCATCTAATGGTGAACGGTCTATACTCGTCGTAACCGTTTTGTTATATTTAGATACCAATCGAGTTAAAATATTCAAGTTATAATTAAAAATATTTCTCTCTTCACAGGCCCCACAGTCTGCGAAATCATGGAAGGGTGTACGAAGCGCAAAAGAATTTGGATCTTCTTGTACGCAATATGACTTGTTTACTGATAAGATTATAGACGGAAGCGAGGACTGTCTTTATCTTAATGTTTATAGTCCTGATATCACTCCAAGGAAGCCACTGCCCGTAATGTTCTGGATTCACGGAGGTGGATACATAAGTGGCAGTGGTAATGACGATTTATATGGCCCTGAATTCCTTGTCAGGCATGGTATCATTCTCGTCACCATTAACTATAGACTTGGAATCGTAGGTTTTCTCTGCTTAGACACAGAGGATGTTCCAGGTAATGCCGGTGTGAAAGATCAAGTGGCTGCTTTACGATGGGTCAAGAAAAATATAATCAGTTTTGGAGGCGATCCAAATAACGTTACAATTTTTGGCGAAAGTGCTGGTGCAGGCTGTGTATCTTTACATTTAATATCACCCATGAGCAAAGGTCTATTTCAAAGAGCAATAGTTCAAAGTGGCTCTTCCAAGTGTTGGTGGGCACTAACAAGTAACCCACGAGAGAGAGCGCGACTTCTTGCGCGAAAAATGGGTTTAGATTCGGATGATGACAAAGAATTGTTCAACTTTTATAAATCACAACCTATTGACAAGTTAATTTTAAAGAATGGGAATTTAACGTGGGAAGATGAATACAAAAAAGAACCAAAATTTCATTTCACTGTAGTAAATGAGAAGAAATTCGGTGATAATGAAAGATTTTTTTACAGCGACCTTGCTGATCTTTCGCGCAATGGTATACACGAAGGGGTTGAAATTATGACTGGGTACACTAAAGATGAAGGTTTATTGTGGTTATGTTGGAAAAGTGACTTTGATAAAATATTATTTCAAGCTAATTTCATTGCTGAATATTTTGTCCCTAGAGCCATGACTTTAAAATGTCCTTTGATAGACAAATTAGAGGTTGCACGAAAGATTCGAAAATATTATTTCAACGAAAAATCTATAGAAAAAGATAAATTGGATCGGTTGATAAAATATTTGTCAATGGATATATTCATACAGGGTATGATGAAATGGATAAAAACAGTTGCTGCCAACAAAAATAATAAAATATATTTATATACATTCTCATGTACTTCGGAGAGAAACGTCATGTCTAATGTATTTGAGGCAAATCGTGTAGTCGATGTCACAGAAGCAGTATGTCACGCTGATGACTTGGCTTACCTATTTCCATTGAAAGTATACAATTTAACTGTAGATAAAAATTCTAAAAGTTACAAGATGATTAATAATGTGACAAAGTTGTGGACGAATTTCGCTAAATATGGGTATGTTCTTTTTTTTATTTTTACCGTATATCAATAGTTCACCAGTGAACATAGACTTTCCCCATATATTGTCTCATTGGGCGATGATTTCCATAGATACCATCTTTGACGCGAGCGTTATCAACCACAGGTTTTTATGATTTTGAGATCCAATCAGAAAGATGCTGCTGCCAATGCCTTCATTCATTCCCTTCTGTCGCCTCTTACGATACTCACGGAACGATATAGGGCATTGGATTATCTCACGCTACTAAATGCGGATGTGTAATCATTTGTATAAAAATTTACATATTTTTTATAGATTTAAGGGTATCCATGCGAATACATAGCTCGCCTGTTGATAAGTTGATAAGTGAATGCTGTGGCCAATAGATGCCCACATCTGACCTCGAATAAAAATGAAATTTAAGTAAAAAATGTATACAACAAAATAAAATTAAAGTGCCTGTTTATAATGTCAAAATAGGAGGTTTTACTAAACGCAAATGAAAGTATATACGGCACTAATAACAAGAAAACAATTTTTAAAATGTTTGTCTGTCTTAATCTCCGAAACGGCTGGACCGATTTTGACGGGACTGTACCCGGCAGATAGCTAATATTATAAGGAGTAACTTAGGATACTTTTATTTTTGAAAAATAATTAAGGTTCTGCGCAAAAAAATTAAACCCATGAAATCGTAGTAAATTCCACGTGGGCGAATTCGCGAAGGACAGCTAGTGAGATAATAAAAATTGTTTAATTTTACAGAAATCCCACGCCAGATTCTAGTTTAGAAGAAAAATGGAATCCTTACACTTTAGAAGAACAACAATATTTAGATATTGGCGAGAAACTAGTTGCAGGCTCCTCACCAAATAAAGAAGAAGTTGAGTTCTGGGAAAATTTATTAAGTAAATACGAAGAATATGTGTTCTAAACGAACAACATGACATTTGTTCGAGCTCTAAATTTATTTACGTTGCGTAGCAGAATTTCAGATGTAATTATTATAACTTGCTAAAAATTAAACACTCGCTGCGATTTACTTATAATTTTTAATACCTACATGTATATACTTAGAGTAAAGGTTTATGTATTATTAAATGGTGATCGCTACTAAAATTTATTTCATTTCATTTATAATGATTTCTTATATTTACGCGAACACTACACATTGAATAAAACTATTTTTACGGATTTTATCGCGTTTAATTAACTTATTTTATATTCCCGAAGTTTCGGTTGCTTTCCAGCAACCGTGGTCACGGGGGACTGAGGTGATTGACGTCCCGATGTCAATGTTAAACCGGAGTACCTTCAGCTTTTTTTTTAATTAATAATTTTGGTCCGATCTACGCAGAATGAACTAAGTGTGTCTTGAAATCTTGCAGTGGTATGCTTGTGTTTAGTTTTAATTTTATGAATTACAGGATCCCAAGGAGGTGATAGTACCCAGCCTCCCTCTCTATTGAAATTAGGATGTTTTTTAATTTCAATAGCCTCACGTATCATCCTTGGCAGGAATCGATGTTCTTTCGCGAGAATTTGTGGTTTATCAAATCTAATGTAATGGCGGGGGCCGTCTAGGATATGATCACAAACTGCAGACTTCCCGGAAGGTTGGTGCTTCACGTCAGCTATGTGTTCTTTTACGCGGGTTTTTATAGATCGTTTTGTTTGCCCTATATATGTAAAAATAGTTTTATTCATTTCTTTTATTTTAATTTTATTTATCAATCAATAAGCAATATCATTACTTATCTGGGTTCTAGAATTTAGAGTACTAATGTTTTTAATGATTCTTGCAATCTGGAGTTACAATATTTTGAGGGAAAAAAATGGGTGACCCTGCAGGCCATCCCTGGAACATCCTGCTTAGTTTCGAGCGCAACACTCGAAGATCTATTTAATTTTAGTTGAAAAGATTTGAAACGGCTCGACCGATTCACTTGAAAATCTAATCAGCTCAAATCTCAATGAACACACCATATCGCCTATCTCGATCGGTTTATTCGTTCAAAAGATATCGTACGACAAAATAAGATAAGAAAATACTAATTAAATTATTAACGCACGCACGCATGCACTGTGGAGATCTGATGAAAACTCGCATTCTCAAAAACAAATTCATGAGGTTTATATTATTATTGGATAGAGGATTTGCCTTAATTATCATTGTTGTCAGGCGGACTGAGGATCATAATAGCAGATGTCTTGCAACTTTGACGCTGCTATCCGTTGCAATCCGCTATCCAGTCTAGGTATTTTGCCTGCAGCCTAAACGAGATATACTTTTATCTATCTATAGCCATAACTTTTCAAGCAATTTCCGAAGTCGCTTCTTGTGACCCACGGGACAAAATAGGTGATGGATTCTCTTACACCGTCATCACACGGCATGTTACGGATACTGAAACAAAATCAGTGATTTTTTGAATTGTTATCCTTTCAACTTTTCCTTTTGTTTAGACAAAGCACATCGTACGCAGTGGCAATCAAGTTCAGACCGAAAACGAGAAATAAACAGGCACAAAAACCGTGCTCAATTTCTTGACACGCACACATATTTCTCTCTTTATCCGGTAAAAGTTCACTGCTGGACGTAAACATATGTATTTAAAACCATGTTTTTAGCTGCAAATTTTAGATGCATATGTGTACGTGAGTGCGTTTTCTAACAATAATTGGACGTGGTTATGCAAAAAGGATCCAACCCAAGTTTGTGTCAAAAATGTTGACTTGAAAAATAATGTTTGTGGTCTATATTATTATGTGATGTAACAATTTTAGCAAACGTAACACAAATAAGAAGAAAAATTACAAACAGACAGAAACCATACCGATAATTTGAGTTTATGATATTTGAAGTATGGATATTTAAACAGTGGTAAAGCAACGCGGCAGCTTTTGCTGTCGCATGGATGGGCCGACTCAAACCGGGGTGGTACCACGACCTCACAGAAAACCAGCGTGAAGTAGAGGTTTACCTCTGCGTTTCGCTTGGTGAGTGCAGGTGGCCGGAGGCCCTTTTTACTGGAAATGAGGCATTCCATCTTAATCCTCACGGGTGACAACGCATCTACATTTTAATTTGTAATAGAGGATAGATGTAGATGTCTATGGGCCGCAGCAATCACTTACCATCAGGTGGACTGTGTGCTCGTTTGTCACCCCTATCCTATAAAAAAAACTTATCGCGGGTTGGATCCTTTTTGCATAAATACGTCCAATTTGAGCACGGTTTTGACTTGGTAATTACATCACTTGAAATGTAACGCAGTGCTCCATCTTTCTTTATTTGTTGGTCTGAACGTACCTAACGTACGTAACATTTGGTACCTGAGGTAAATAATAATTGGGCACAAACACACTAACATCAAGATAATTCATCAATCTAAGAACTTCTAAAAAAATTGAACTTTAGACATTACGAAACAAAGCGGATACGTTAGGATACATAAATATTTGATGCACGTTACACAAGTCTGGCCTTGGCAAACAATGAGATTGACTTCATTAAGAACGACCAAGCGACAACAGTAACTGTTCAATGTTATCTTTTTGATTGCGATGTTTAAAATTGTACTCGTAATGATCGTCAAATAGTAGGATACACATTGAACCTTAAATTGTTTAGGATTTAGATCAAATATCAAATGTAATTACTGCACTGTACTGAATGTAATTAATGTAATTAGTTCTCTATCCTCTTTTTAACAACTCCTCACTCTCTAAGATATGTGTCATTACCCAATATGATTATGTGCGTAACAGTAACCTTCGATTCGGTGTAACATGATCGTAGAAAAGTGAAAATAGCGCCCAGCTTGAGATCATGAAAGCTGTGCCAGTAACTTCTCTTTTACCAGACTGCAACAGGTCACTGGTGTGACTTTTTTCATAGAATAAAGGTGATAAAAGAGCACAAAATCCGCCTGTTATTAAGTGGATTCTGTGACCCATAGACATTTACATTTATCGGACTAAGATGGAATGCGTAGTTTCCAGTAAAAAGGGTCTCCGAATCGCTACACTTACCTTTGTTTTATAGGAGAGAGGCAAACGAGCATACGGCTTCCCTGATGGTAAGTAACTATCGTCGCCCATAAACAAATGCAACATCAGGGGAATTGCAGGTGAGTTGCAAACCTTTTAAAATGGAGTAAGCTCTTTTCTTGAAGGTTCTTAAATCGTATCGGTCCGGTAAAATCGCCGGTGGTAAACTATTCGTCTAGGTATAGAGAGATCGTACGCGGAAGAAAACTGCTAGTGAAACGTACAGTGGTGGACCGCCAAGCATTCATATGGTGTGGATGATATTGGGAGTTTTGCCGGTGTGCGTTCGTGAAATGTGGCGGCCGGGATTAATCAAACAATTCCCCAGAGCACTCCCCGTGCTAAATACGAAAGAAAATGCAAAGGGATGCAACATCTCTTCGCAGCAGCTGTGTGTGAAGTTAATCTCGGTCAACGATTCGAGCCACTCTGCGCTGTATGCAGTCAAATGGAAGGAGCTGGCACTGGGAAGCCCCATGCCAGGAACAGTATTCCATGTGAGGCCGAACCTGCACCTTGTAAATTTGTAGGCAGTGTGCCGGCATGAAATACTGTCCCGATCTGCTGAACATGCCAAGCTTTTTAGAGGTCAATTTGGCCTTCTGTTCCAAGTGATTACGAAACTGCACGTCACTCGATATGTCGATAACGAGTATTCCGATATTGGCTAAGGCTTCAAGGGGAGTGCCTTGAAACTGAGGAGATACGACAAAGGGGTTCTTTTTAGCGGTAAACGCGTAAACTTATGTTTTCTGAGGATTAAACTGGACTAGATAAAGTTGCTCCCAATCCGAGACTTTGTTCAGCAAAGACTCGATTTAGATACAAGTTTGTTGCGATACTCGGCGACGTCTCCTCGAGAAATATTGCCACGGCCGGAGTATAGCAATGAATGTTACCGGTTCGCAACATATCATTGATATGCAGAAGAAACAGCGTTGTTGATAGCACGCAGCCTTGGGGAGCACCAGCGTTAAGAGGTCTGTAATTGGAGTATGTACCTTCTACAATTCTTGATGCTCCAATCTGCGAGAAAGCTGGTGACCCAATCGCACAATTTCTCGGGATGCCCATAGGAAGGGAGTTTCGAAAGAAGCGCTTTGTGCCAAGCCCGATTGAAGGCATTCGCAATGTCCAAATTAACGGCCAATGTCTCTCCCTTGGACTCCAATGCCTCCGCCCAACTAAGAGTCAGGTAGACTTTGAAGATCACCAGCTGATCAACCGTGACGAAAACCATATTGGCGGTTACTAATCAGCTGCTGATTCTCATGGATTCCAATAATTTGGAGAATAAGGAGGCGATGGCGATAGGCCTGTAGTTATATAGATCTGAGCGGTCACCTATTTTAGGGATCGGGTGAACAAAAGCCGTCTTCCATGATTTCGGTGCTGCGCCTAGTGAGTAGGAGTGCCGAAAAAGACACGTTAGAACCTAGTGTCAACTCGGGACCACACGTTCTGAGCAAAATTGTGGGGATTGCATCAGCCCTACTCGACTTGTGGATGTCCAGGGAGAGGAGTGTTTTGCAAACTGAGCGCTGTGTGAACCGCACATCTGGCATGGAGAACTCACACTGCGAGATGGTCAGCAGTGTGTTCCCCCCATTATCGAGAGTCGAGTTGGACGCAAAGAAAGAGCCTAACAGATCGGCTTTCTCCTTTGCAGCATGAACCAGTGAGCTGCCCTCACTGTGCAGAGATGGAAGAGATGGCTGACAAAAGTTCCCTTGGACAGCCTTGGATAGAGACCAGAATGCACGGGTTTCTGAAAGAAGACGAACTAGTTTCTCACCAATTCTGCCTATGTACTCTGACTTTGCCTTGACAATAACTCTTTTGAAGGACCCGGAGGCAGAATTATACTTATTTTTAAGGGCACTGGTGCTTACATCCTGGAACGTTGAGTCGTCAGCCCAGGCTCGGTGGCACTCCTGCTTATAGCGTGATGCTATTTTACAGGAGCGACTAAAACATGCCTGGGATCTGCCTCCGATGGGCACCACAGGGGATGGAATAAAAAGTTCCATACACTAAAATACCAAATCAGCAACAAAATAAGCAACAACGTTGCGATCGTCCGGCGAGAAACGAACCCTCCGCCAAGATTAGAATGCATAGAAAGACCGTATCCCATCCCATTCGGCCAACCTATATATATATATATGCATTTATTACAGTCCATAATTTTTTTTATTATTGTGGGTTGTTATCAGGGAAGGTGCTACTACCCACCTTCTGTTTCAGGTTCCCTCTGTGCTCTCTTACAACACCCACGGGATGATATGGGGTACTGGATATTTTTACACTACCTACTACACGGAATATTTTTATTATACTATAATGTGATCCACGACCGTGTTAGGCACCGCTTTTAGTAGTTCATACTTTCCTTTCATTTGCAATTAAAGTAATATTGGTATATTGAAAAATCGTTCAATAATAATAACTTTAAAATATAGACATAAATAATAAATAGTAAAAATATATAAAAAAAGCCTTTTATTTATTGCTTCAAAGTAGAGATTTACAATTTTAAAACAGTGTGCATGTAAAAATTAAATGATCCAGTGTTACAAAACTTAGTATTTTGGTATATAATACTTTTAATAGTTAGGAATATAACATTTATTTAGTAAGGAATATACTTAATTTTGATAGATAGGTATGTAATAGAATAATATAGAACACGATAATTTTTCTTCTTACTTCTAGTAGTTGTCTTAGACAATTATAACAATTCGTAATAAAAGTTTTATTTTTAATGTACATTTGAAGCCTTTACCCTCCGTTGAGAGGGGTTCTTGCAATTGTACATTAAAATATAGACATACCAAAGACTTTTTCTAGGAGAGTGGGCAAACGAGCATGCGGCTCACCTGATGGTGACTACCGCCGCCAATGAACAACTGCAACACCAGGGGAATTGCAGATGCGTTGCCGGCCTTTTAAAAAGGAGTAGGTCGTATCGGTCCGGAAAAATCGCTGGTGGTAAACCATTCCACAAGTAAGTTGTGCGAGGAAGAAAACTTCTCGCACTCGCACAGTGCTGGAACGCCAATCATTCAGATGGTATGGATGGTATCGCAAGTTTTATTGCAAATAAATGTTTATTTTTATAAAAGCGGTGGACACATTATGAAGGTATTTAATGTTTCTGCTAGTGTTACCTGGCTATATTATACAGGTTGTACATGTTTAATTTTATGTATTAGGATATAATTGAAATAAAATATATACTAGAACAATGAATCTAAAACTAAAAACCTTAAAAAACTAAAACTAAAAACCTTAAAAGTATAATATAATAACTAAAATTTATTATTAAAAAGGAGTCCCTTTAGGCAAGGTTCCGAAAATGCTGGCAGCGTTCCCCCTTTGAATAGCTAGACTAATTCTTTGTCCGAGGTAGCTGCCAGCTCTTCGGTCTCCTGTGATGTCGACTAACCTTTTTGCTATTTCCTTAAAAAGCCTTATAGCGCTAGGACCCCACGGACCAAGGGTCTCGACACCGAATGGGACAAAATCATATTCGGAGCCTAGACCCCTATATTTAAATGCTTTAGCTTTTTCAGCCGCTTCACAAGCCGCACCAGCTCTGTTGTTGGTTCCATGTAGATGGGAAGGGGCCAGCGTGTCTGAACAGGTTGCATCCCATACCAGCACCCGGCCCATCTTCCATGGAATCAAACTCATACCGTCCGGTCTCTTGCCATCGTCTCTTGCAATACCAGACGGCTCAAGTAGGCTTGGCACGTTGACGGTGGCAAGGGACCGGCGTATGATATCGTTAAGTGCGGCATGTCTCGAGAAGCGGCCTGCACATTTTTGGCATGACAGTCCGTGATGTCCTAGCTTATCGACCTCACTGCCACAGGGACATTTATGAGGAGCGCAGACCGGAACCCCAAGCCGTAGACAGGTTGCGATCCGGAGCGTGTCAGGCTCAAGAAATGTTCCTGTATTTGAAGAAGGGTACGCGTGAAGCCAGTAGCCAGCCTCATGCGTACCCACGGCCAAAAGCCTAGCACGCGCCGAACCTGTACTACAGCTCAAAAGACTGTCGTAAGTTAATTTACAGTATATGTCGTCCCAGCTCCTCTGTGAATTTGGAGTAACTGGAAAATTTTGACCTGGGCATGCAAATAAGAAACCGTTTCTAGCTTCTTCCAAGCCAACAATCTCAAAGTTTGAATGGGATGCCCTTAAGATCTTACTTATGAGATTTGCTGAACTATGGACAGAAGATAGGAAGGCTGGTAAAGAGACACTCGAAACTTTGCGAATCCCTAAACCACCATAACGGATGGGTAGGGATGCTTGGGTCCAAGATTGCTCGTTCAACTGCATATTTAGAATCGATTCTAAGCTGATTTTGATTAAGTTGTCTACTTGTGTCAAAAGAAATGGGTGATTCCAAAAGGAACAGCTACGGAGCACATACGTAAATTTTGGGACGAAAAGACATAATTTTAAGATGCAAAGTGCATAATTTTAAAAAATTTTGAAATTTAGTCGTTGAATTATTAATATATTCCCTAATAGATTCATCAAAAATTGGAGACCCTAAAAGGTAAAGGGAATTTCTGTTAACTATTTTAATATTTGGAGCCAAAATATTAAATTTTTGTTTTATGTCATTTAAATTTAAGTCGCAGTTATTTATAAAAAGTTCGCATTTGCTAAAATTAAGCTCCAAACCAATGGCTTCAAATTTATTTTTGATTAATAAAAGATCCGAAAACACAGTATCCAAATCACCTCCTAGGGTTCCGTCGTCCAAATACCAAACGTTGAATTTAGAATTTAAAATTTTGATTATCGGATTTATAGCCAAACTAAAAATTGCAGGCCCAAGGGGATCACCCTGTTGACAACCTACTTCCGAGGACAGTTCATTAGAGCGATATAACAGTTTTGTTGGGTCAGCGTAACTGAGAAGAAGGTAATTGTATATTTCCGGTATATGTTGTTTTATTTCCGTTAGCAGGGTATCCCTATTTACCGAATTGAAAGCATTTTTGACATCAATTTTGAGCAACACGTCAGGCTGTCCGTAAGTTAGGAAAGAGCGTAGGGCATGGACAGCTGCCTCACACCCTCCTTTTACACCGAATCCTAACTGTACGGGTTCAAATTCCGAATTTAATTTTTGTAAAATATGTCGAACAGCAATTTTGGAGGCTAGACGTCGTAGTGTTGATCCAACAGCAATTGGTCTCACCCCTCCGTCCTTTTTAGTGAGGGCAATGAGGTTCGCGCCGAAAAGAATGGGAACAATTTCTGGATTGACATTACCGGAATACATAAAGTTGATTAATTTAGTGATCGAATTTACAAGTTGCTTGCCTGCATCACCCACAGAATGCGATGTTAAGTCTTTCAAATGTTGGGGTGAGATTCCATCCAAACCTGCAGCCGAACCTGGTTTAAAAGATAAAATGGTATCCGTAACATCTTTGTTTTGAATTTGAAGGCATGCTTGTCCTGCTGTTGGTCGGTCGAGAAAATATGGATTTACTGGAGCTGTAGGATGTTTTGTCGGTAAGGCTTGAAGGGTGTCAGGGGTATCTGGTGATAGCACGTCGTTGGAGAACAAAAGGCGAGCGGCACCTTTGAGATCTCCGTCACAGATTTTGTTTTCAATAAGTTTTTTGCGATTACGAGGGGTATCATGTTTGATTAGAGGTGCGGGAGAAGGCGAGGAGCTTACAGCACAGTTATTCTTAATCTTTTGTGTCAAGGATAAATTCGGTTCAACAGTTTTTATTATATGTAGTGTGCTGTATGAAAATAAAAATAGGTTCTGCCAGTCTTGAGTACAATTGTTTATGTAACATTTTTGGATTAATTGTGACAAATGTGTAGCAACGGTTATTCGAGCTCCTCGAGGGATTCTTTTAACTATGGGTATACTATTTTTCAAAAGGCTAAGATAGTGACATTGTTAAGCAAGTCACGATTTTTCCCATATTTTATTAACTCGCTTTTGTGTATGTCTGTTCGGGCCGAATTTAGTCATTGATTTAAAAATAACTTACGGAAGAGCTAGAAACTTGAAATTTTGAACATATCTCAGAATTGGATGACAATGTAATAATATAAAAAAAAAGAATAGAATAGAATAAACGATTTTGTACTCTTAAGCCCGTTTTAAAAACGCGGTATATTTTTTTATCGATTGACTTTTTTTTTATAGGATCGAGTCACAAACGAGCACACAGTCCACCTGATGGTAAGTGGTTACTGTGACCCATAGACATCTACATCTATCCTCAATAAAGACTCAAGATGCAGATGCGTTGTTACCCGTGAGCACTAAGATGGAATGCCTCTTTGTCAGTAACACGAAACACAGCAGCGTTAAGCTGCTATTTTACGTTGGTTTTCTGTGAGAGCGTGGTCCTTCCCCGTTCGAGCCGACCCATTCGTGCTACAACCATAATATAGCTGCAGCATGGCTCTACCACGTAGACTTGTATCTCGTTTTAATGAGCTCGTGACTGAGGTAGCCTTGACTATTTATTTTTGTAATATTAAGTTAGTTGAATACGAACGAAGAAATTTATAGAATGGGGCATGCTCAATAATGATTTCTTATATTTACGTGAACACTACACATTTAAATGAAACTAATTTTACGGATTTTATCGCGTATATTAATTTATTTTATATTCCCGACGTTTCGAGCACTTTACAGCACCCAAAAAGCCGCGTTAAAGAACACATAGCTGATGTGAAGAATCGACGCTCCGGGAAGTCTGCAGTCTGTGAACACGTACAGGATTGCCCCTCTATAAGATCTTGTCACTCTATAAGATTTGATAGACCACAAATCCTCGCTAAAGAACACCGATTCCTTCCAAGGATGATTCGCGAGGCTATTGAAATCAAAAAACATCCGAATTTCAATAGAGAAGATGGCTGGGTGCTAAAATCTGCTTGGGATCTCATAATTAATAAAATTAAACCCCAACCCAAGCATACAACTATAAGACTTCAAGATACTGTAAGTTCATACTGTGTAGATCGTAACAAAAATTAACAATTTTTAATCTGGAGGTGGCCGTGGTTAACTATGACATTAGGACGTCATCCACATCAGTCCCCCACGTGACCATGAGTACTGTAAAGTGCTCGAAACGTCGGGAATATAAAATAAGTTAATATATGGGGCATGCTCAAGTTCCCTATACTTATAATAAATCTGTAGAGAGGTCAATTCTGTACATGAAATATATTTCCAAAATAACTATCAGGGGGTGATTAGTGATCGATACTGATGCCAAAAACGCAAACAGTAAAATTTTGGTCTGTCTGTCTGTCTGCCTGTCTGTCTGTCTGTATGTTCGTTATAAAAAACTACTCGACGGATTTTAACGAAACTTAGTACAATCATTCTTCATACTCTTGGGCAGGTTATAGTATACTTATCATCACGCTAAGATCAATACGAGCAGAGCAGTGAAGGTAAATGTTGGGGAAACGGGAGAAATTACTCCATTTTTTAAACGTCCGTCGCGTGTGCAGCCTTAATGGTTAAAGCTACACAGAAATCATGTATAACGGAAATGTTTTCCTTTAAATTATATAAAAAATATCCCACGACAGCATATGTCCATCTTTTATGGTTGACTCACAATAACACGGGTAACTCCCGATAGCTTAGCAATTCGGAGCTTTCTGATTATATTTGTCTACTCTTACGTTTATAACACTTTCACTCATCCCTAATTAAAAAAAGTTAACATTATTATCTATTCAATAAAAAAGAATCACAGATATCGGTATGGAAACACCAAAGTTATACATGAAATACGCTAATAAGCCATCGCGCGTGAATATTGAATCATGCTATAAGGATTATTTTTGTGTAACGGTCGCCGTCCAGAGTGTTCGACCTTATAGACAGACAATAATTGATTTAAAAAAACCGTGCTTATCAGCGCGACTTTTAGTCTACTCTTACGTTTAATAATTTATTTTTAGATTTCTTTGGTTGTTATTTTATAAAATAGGTATTAGTTATTTTGGTAGTGTTTAAATATTTCTTAGTACTAGTTTAATTATAAATTAAACTTTTTTTTTAACTTAGCTGTGGTTTTAAATAGGTACCTAGGTATCAAATAGGTTATTTCATTTATTTTAATTTATTCTTTGAAGCTACACGTATTGCAGGGTGTAGTGCTACTTGTATTGATAATATTTTTACAGGTGTTGTACCAATCAACAAATCAATAATTCAAAAACTTAGTTCAGATCACTGTGGACAACTGGTTTCGTTACCTTATATGCACAAAAAAACAGGTAAATGAGAAAATTGTGTTTGTTCCTATTAATGCAAAACGCCTGGAGAGATTTAGAAGTAATATGTTAAAAATCCTTCCATCCCTTTCTTATAAGAACAATGCAGACTATTTATATAGAGAATTATTTACCTTTATAAACAATGAATTTAATAAAACATTCACTTCTAAAACATTCTCCAGAAACAGTCGCAAGGCATTTAATGAGTGGGCGACAGTAGGAGTTTATAAAAGCAGACGAAGGTTATATGACCTTTACCATGAAAGATCGTATAATCTTTCCGATGCTTTTAAAGAATATGTAAAAAATTATTCTAAAATGTTTAAAAGAGTTTGCTCCACAGCCAAATCATTACATATTAGTAACAAAATTAAGGCAGCTAAGAATAAAATTAAAATGACGTGGAGTATAATTAACAGCGAAACCGGTAATGAGAAACCTCGTAATTCAAACTATCAATTAAAAATTAATAATGAATTGACTAAATCAAATCAAGAAGTTGCAGCGGTGTTTGAGAAATATTTCACTGATGTTCCTATCTTGACAACAGAGTCATTGAATGCTTCTCCAACTGTCGCCGAATCATTACTTAAACAGAATGTTAATACCTGTTTAAAAGAATTTAGATTTGAAAAAGTATTACCGCATAATATTGTAAAATACTTCAAAACCATTGATGTAAAGAAAACCGCAGATTTGTGGGGGATTTCCGTTACAGTGATTACGTCCATAATAGATTTAATTGCACCTCATCTTGCTATTATTTTTAATACTTGTATCGATTCTGGTGTGTTTCCTGATTTAATGAAGTATAGTAAAGTAATACCTTTATTTAAATCTGGTAGTACATTGGACCCCGCTAATTATAGACCTATTTCTGTACTACCAACTCTCAGTAAAATTTTTGAAAAAATAATTTTGGATCAATTGTTAATTTTTTTTAATACAAATAAATTACTTCATAAAAATCAATTTGGTTTTACAAGGGGTCGCTCGACGTCTGACGCCGGTGTTGAGCTTATGAAATATATTTTTAATGCCTGGGAGAATTCACAAGATGCCTTAGGTATTTTCTGTGACCTTTCCAAGGCTTTCGATTGTGTTCATCATGATACATTAATCAGGAAACTACAACATTACGGTGTAAAAAATTTGGCGCTTAAACTTATTACTTCATATTTAAGTAACAGAACTCAAAAAGTCGTCATTAATGGTAAATGTTCCTCCGGATCGGTAGTATCAATGGGCGTTCCTCAGGGCTCGATTCTTGGCCCATTCCTGTTCTTAATCTATATTAATGACTTACCTTATCTTGTAGGGGACAATCACGATATAGTATTATTTGCTGACGATACCTCTTTAATTTTCAAACTGAAACGGCAGTCAATTAAATATGACGATGTAAATAATGCTCTATCGAAACTAGTACATTGGTTTAACGCCAACAATTTGCTCTTAAACGGCAATAAGACAAAATGTATTAAATTTACAATACCTAATGTAAAACATTCGAAAACCAATGTGCTCTTAAATGGGGAGGAGTTGAGTCTTGTGGATACCACTGTTTTTCTCGGTATTACTATTGACGCGAAACTTCAATGGGGCCCCCATATATCTAAATTAGCAAGCAGACTTAGTTCTGCAGCATATGCTGTAAGAAAGATTAGAAGTCTCACAGATGTTGAGACAGCTAGGTTAGTGTATTTTAGTTACTTTCATAGCGTAATGTCTTATGGAATTTTGCTATGGGGTAATGCGACTGATATTGAAGCTATATTTGTTTTGCAAAAGAGAGCCGTACGGGCGATTTATAATCTAAATTGTAAAGAGTCCCTTAGAGAAAAATTTAAAGAAATAAACATATTAACTTTGGCATCGCAATATATTTATGAAAATGTAATGTATGTACATAAAAACATAAATAGCTTTAATAAGAATAAGGATGTTCATACCTTAAACACTAGGAACAAACATAAGCTTGTAATGCCACTTACAAGACTCCACAGAATTAGTAATTCATTTATGGGGCAATGTATACGCTTTTACAACAGAATCCCAGAACATGTTCAAAGTTTGTCAATAAACAAGTTTAAAAGTTTTATTAAAGAAAAACTGTACAAAAAGGGTTATTATAATATCAAGGAATACATGAGTGAAAATAACCCCTGGGAATAAGGTGATCGCCACCATGCTGGTTCTATGAAAATTCATTTAAAATTGTATAATCAAAATTATTGTTAAGTGAAATTATGTTTAAAAAAAAAAGTCCCGCTGGGTTTCTTGCTGGTTCTTCCCAGGACAGAGGTATTTTCCGAACCAGTGGTAAATAAAATAATGACTTTCAATAAGTATTATGTAATAATCCATATTGAATAAAAATCATTCTATTCTATTCTATTCTATTCATTCTATTAGACGTAGTTTAGATACCTACTTATACATTTTTAAGAATTTAATTTTGGATTTAAGGATTTATTTAGGATCCGTTTTATTATTTAAGTAGGCATTTAGATTTTTTTTTAAAGTGTATGGTAGTTATAGTTAGGACCTCTAACGTAGATTATTTTAGGTAACTGAATGCCGTCGATTAAAAATAAAATACACAATGCCAGCTAAAAAACGATTATCTTTATCTCGAAATTCGAGAGAAGCTAAGAGAATGAGAAATATGCGTTCTCAAGAATCGGCAGAGGAAAGAGCACATCGGTTAAACTATGAGAGTTAGTGCCTCAACTTTTCGAGCCAATGAAAGCTCTCCAGAAAGAGAGATGCGATTAGCAGCTGACAGAGCGAGACGAGCTACATCACGGGCGTCTCAAAGTTCTTCTCAACGAGAGCTAGGGTTTACCATTTACCGAGAACAACATGTGTTATCCCGAGAAGCTGAAACTGCTTCACAACGAGAATTGTGGCTCACAGCTGACCGCGAACGGCATACATTATCTCGCGAGTCCGAAGACTACACTGAGAGGGAATTACGTCTCACAGCTGATTGCGAACGGCATGTACTATTCCGTGAGTCCAAAACCTTCACTGAGAGGAAATTACGTTTCACAGCTAATCGCGAACGGCATGTACTATCCCGTGAGTCCGATACCTACACTGAGAGGGAATTACGTCTCACAGCTGATCGCGAACGACATACATTATCTCGCGAGTCCGAAACCTACACTGAGAGGGAATTACGTCTCACAGCTGATCGCGAACGGCATGTACTATTCCATGAGTCCGAAACCTTCACTGAGAGGGAATTACGTCTCACAGCTTACCGCGAACGGCATACATTATCTCGCGAGTCCAAAACCTTCACTGAGAGGGAATTACGTCTCACAGCTGATCGCAAACGGCATGTACTATCCCGTGAATCCGAAACCTACACTGAGAGGGAATTATGTCTCACAGCTGACCGCGAACGGCATACATTATCTCGCGAGTCCGAAACCTAGACTGAGAGGGAATTACGTCTCACAGCTGATCGCGAACGGCATGTACTATTCCGTGAGTCCGAAACCTTCACTGAGAGGGAATTACGTCTCACAGCTGACCGCGAACGGCATACATTATCTCGCGAGTCCGAAACCTACACTGAGAGGGAATTACGTCTCACAGCTGATCGTCATATTTTATCTCGAGAATCTGAAACTTTTACTCAATATGAAGACCGTTTGACAAATGATAGGGTGCACCATAATATTATTCGATCTCTTGAAGATGAACATGAGCATGAACAACGACTAAAGTCGGGACACGAATATTACAATTCTTTGAGACAAGAACGATTAATAAGTTTGTCTAATGAAAGATTAAGAATTGAAAATATTCGGTCTCTTGAAACGGACGAACAGCGAGAGGCCCGTCTTACTGCAGACAGATTTCGACATAGTCTTAATGACTTAGATGTACACATAGAAGATCAATCTACAAATTCGGTGGCGTGGTCCGACAAATATAAAAGTGGGTTTGCTTATAACCTCACAATTGATTTTTTTTATAGGATCGGGTGACAAACGAGCACACAGTCCACCTGATGGTAAGTGGTTACTGTGACCCATAGACATCTACATCTATCCTCAATAAAGACTTAAGATGCAGATGCGTTGTCACCCGTGAGGACTAAGATGGAATGCCTCTTTGTCAGTAAAAAGGGTCTCCGGTTCTTTACACTCACCATACGAAACACAGCAGCGTTAAACTGCTATTTTACCCTGGTTTTCTGTGAGAGCGTGGTCCTTCCCCGGTCGAGCCGACCCATTCGTGCTACAACCATAATATAGCTGCAGCATGGCTCTACCACGTATATTGCAGATCATCTTCTGTAATAGGCGATATGAACGTAGTATCTTCTTTTTGTAATGCTTCAAAGTGGAGTAAGGAGTCGGCTGGTTTCTGTTGTTCTGGAGGTAAAATAAATTTGCCTTCGTTCGAAGATCCACCGGAACCTTTGAAGTCACTACTTTTAGGGGAACATGTGAGTAGTGTAGTTGTACCACTTCTAGACCACCTGAGTCAGACGTGGTTCAACGACGTTCGTCGACGCCCGATCCTAAAAAAAAAAAAAAAAAAAAAAAAAAAAAAAAAAAAAAAAAAAAAGGTTTTGGCATGCTCTGATCACGAATCCGCGGTCCATTTTTGTGTAGAATGCACGGTTCCAGAGATGTGTAGATCAATATATAATTGATATCCGGTAAGGGCCTCCACCGTCATTAGCGTCCCATTGTTCCTATTTCTATTGTTCTATTGTTCCTTAATCACCTTCATTGCAGCGTGTGCGTCGACTATATCAGTGCTATTGTTTATTATAATTCTTTGTTTATACAACGCTAATCTGAATCATCAATAAAACACATTACATAGTTTTGTTACAATTTTTATTTATAAAATACAAAATCTTATTACTTATTATCTATAAAATATGAGCGAAACATCTCATCCACTAAAATATCGTTGTACAATGTGTTCCTTGTAAATATACTCTTAAAACTATGTATTGAACATCCTTGAAACTTATATAGTAAATACATTAAGCAATATTCGCCACAAACTGAAGTCCACTCATTCTGAATCCTATCAACATTCCAGTTCCATCTTTTACAATTCCTTTTTAAAAACTCTAGATGATATCGTACAGGTGATCGTCCATATGAATCAAAATATTGACCGACGTCATTCGTATCGATATATAAAGCTACCCAATGTGACCCTGGTTTATCATCTGTATCCAAATTACATATTATATACGTTGGTACGTGGGTATACATAGGCAGTCTATTAGCTGCATAAACATTATTTTCTAGACTGGGGTGAATCTTTTTCAGATGTTGTTGTACATCTAGTGTATCCATGATATTACTGCTATTAGTAGATTATTACAGTACCTAGCTACTCAATGAATAACATAGGAATGGTCAATTATAGTGATTTCTACATATTAAATTGCATTTTTGTGATATACAAATCGTACTTGAGTCATTGATCACCAAACAAAACACAATACGAAGAAATGTTGAGATAGGCAACGGAAATGTGAGATAAACTGATATGTTTCTAAATATTAAATTCCATTTTTGTGTTATACAAATCGTACTTGAGTCATTGATCACCAAACAAAACACAATACGAAGAAATGTTGAGATAGGCAACGGAAATGTGAGATAAACTGGTTGACGCATAAAGTAATTATCAACTCATTACGGAAATACTTTAGATTAGAATTTTTACGTACTGGTGGTATATAAGACCAACAAACGCAGTCATCGAGTTAGTGTACGGTCGTTTGGCTACAGTGGATCTATCAATAGTACATTTGTGTTACTTCAATACACCAAAGGCTATGGATGTAAGTGTTTATTCTATTGACTAAATTACTTTTTTTCTGTTATTTTCATGTGTGTGTATTATTTTATTTAAATATTGTGTATGTATATGATTAAGCCGTGGTAACTCAGATGGTTAGCGCTAGCTGTAAATTTCACAGTACGCGACCCGGGTTCGATCCCCGCCAGCACCAATTAAATTGTTAATAGCAATTTTAAGTGCTTATTACCACGTGCTTGGTGGTGAAGGAAAACATCGTGAGGAAACCTGCATGTCTGAGAAAATTTCGAAGGCATGTGAAGTTCGCCAACACACATTGAGGGAGCGCGGCGGACATTTCCTTGCTCTAAAACCCTCTCAGAAATGAGAGGAGGCCTATGTTCAGCAGTGGACTTTAATAGGCTGTAACTTTAACTTTTTTAACTTTTATGATTAAGTGTTAACAAATTGATATTAACATGATAACTGTGTTGTTGCAGAAATCATTGAGCTTCGATGAAGATACCTATAAACAGTATTACTACTCGCCACTCTCCCCTCAAGAAGAGAGTGATAACCTCGTCATTAATAATAACACATGCGATGGTGGAAAAAGAAAATCGCAATCGATTGATCATTTTTTTGAAGCTGAATCAAAAATAAAAAAGAGGAAGGGAAAACTTCAGTGAAGTGTGCACCAGTGCTTTTTTGCTCCACAATCATGGAAGAGAATACGGAACTATTCAATAGCGAATTAAATCAGGAGTTGTCTAAAGTTTGTGAAGAAATGGAGAGGGGTCAACTGTTCGATTCGTCATACGATGATGAGTTGTATCATCACTGTGCGATGGTTGAAACACAGTTTAAGTATGTAAAATAAACATTCATTTCGATCATAATTTACATATTGTCTTATACAGTTTTTAATAAATTTAAACATTTTAGCAGTCAACCACTACAACTTGGAAGAGGAACGAAGCGAACGTGCAGCAAAGAATCCAAGATCATCAAAAAACCAACAACGGAAGCAGAAGCGCATACCTCTGCAGGGAACAGTATCAGTAACGATGATCAAGTGGAATGTCCAACGTGCCATATATTTATCAAGAAACGGTATTTAGCTAATCATTTTAAAAGTAATGTTCATAAAAATAATCTTTTAAATTCACATAATTCTTTATCAAACGTTAGTGTTATTGAATCTGCTTTTGGAAATAGGATTTTAACTTATAAAATCAAGAGTAGAGTAGATCGTTCGACATGGGTAAATTTTGAAACTCCTGAACTATTTTTAAATTCTATTAAAGATGATATTTTATTTTTATTACAAGAGTGTATTCATCAACACATAATTTTTAAGGTAAACTTCATATTGCATGCTGATTTTGTTCAACAAACTAAAGATATTCATGATACGTTCGATTTTCAAACGCTTAACTATATTATTTGTCAAGGAGATGACTTAAATATTTTTCTTTCATCTTTAAATGATACAATTACTACTAAAATTAGTGCTTTCGAAAAAAAAGATAGTGGATGGAGTCTAAAAAACATAAAATCTATAGACATGAATGTTAATAAATTTAACCCCCTACGCGGTACTTCATACATAGATCTTCCTCGTGACATAAAATTAAAAAAGGCTGTTATAAATGTAAAAAACAAGGATTATTTTTGTTTTAAATGGGCGTTACTCTCGGCGTTATATCCTGTAAACAAACACACCGATCGGGTATCATCGTACGTTAAACATGCAAATAAACTTAAATTTGATGGTATTTCCTTTCCGGTTAAAATTTCTGACATAGCAAAAGTAGAGAAATTAAATGATATTAGTATTAATGTTTTTGGGTTAGAATATAATAAAGAAAAACGATGTAATTCTATAGTAGGTCCATTATTTTTAACAAAGTGTCGTAAAGATAGACATATCAATTTATTATTTTTTTCCAAGGATACAAAAAATCATTATTGCTATATAAAAAATTTATCGCGGTTAGTTAGTAAACAAATTTCAAAAGACGGTCACATCATGTACATTTGTGAAGCATGTCTACTTCGTTTTCCATCTCAGGAAAGGTTAAATAACCATGAACAATACGATTGTGCTCACATTTGTACAGTATTACCAAACAGTGAAACTTTAAAAAAAAAGAATTGGTTTGGTCAACCTATTTCAAATGATAAAATTAAATTTGATAGTTATGAAAAAAGTTAAAGATACCATTCGTAGTTTATGCTGATTTTGAAGCATTTTTAAAACCAATAGAATCATGTTCTAACGATCCTTCCAAACCTTTCACTCATAATATTCAGAAACATGAAGTACATAGTTTTGGATATTATATAAAATGTTCATATGATGATAAATTATCAAAATATGTAACATATTGCGGACCCAACTGTGCACAAGTGTTTATGGAAAGTTTATCTAACAATCTAAAAGAAATAAATAGACTTCAAAAATATCCACCACTTCCGCTAACAAATGAAGACAAAAACCAAATTTCAAATGCAACCATTTGTCATATTTGTGAAACTGAGTTGGCAAAACATTTTTATGATTTTGATTGGTACACTGGTAGTTTTATAGGTGTTGCTCATGAATCATGTTGTTCGAAGATCAGAACACCTAGTTATATACCAATATTTTTACACAACCTTAGTCACTATGATGCTCATTTTATTGTTCACGCGTTAAACTTTTGTGATGGTGAAGTCGAAGTTATCCCTCAAAATAAAGAAAAATATATATCCTTTTCCAAAAAATTAAAAGTGAATAACCACGAAATTATATTGAGATTCTTAGATTCATTTAAGTTTTTATCGTGTAAATTAGAAGAATTGGCCAAAAATCTCAGTAATGATCAATTTCAAGAATTACGTAGAAATTACCCTAATGATGAAGATTTCTTTCGTTTAAAACGGAAAGGTGTTTATCCATATGAACTTATGACTAATTATGATAGTTTAAGTCTAACATCGCTCCCTGAACAAAAATGTTTTTATAGTTCACTCACAGATTCACATATTTCAAATGATGATTACAATCATGCTAAAGATGTTTGGGAACATTTTGGGTGTTGTAATATGCTAGATTATTCAAACCTGTATTTAAAAACAGACGTTTTACTTTTATCCGATGTATTTGAAAACTTTAGAAAGTTATGTATTAATACATATGATTTAGACCCTGTCCATTATTACACAGCACCCGGTTTAAGTTGGGATGCAATGTTAAAATATACAAAAATAGAATTAGAACTTTTAACAGATTATGAGAAAATTGCATTTATTAGATCAGGTATCAGAGGTGGTGTATCTCAATGTAGTAATCGTTATGCTAGAGCTAATAACAAATACATGGAGGATTATGATACAGGGAAACCAAATTCATATATCACATATTTTGATGCCAACAATTTATATGGTTGGGCTATGTCTCAATATCTTCCCACTGGTGGATTCGAATGGGTAAATCCAAATACAGAATTTAATGTGTCTAAGACATCAGACTTCGGTTTTATTTTAGAAGTTGATTTGGAATATCCAGATGAACTTCATGATTTACATTCGGACTTTCCTTTATGTCCAGAAAACATTTGTGTAGGCAATATTAATGAGAATAAACTAGTCCCAAATTTAAATAATAAAGATAAATATGTAATTCATTACAGAAATTTAAAGCAGTGCATAGAAATGGGGGTTAAATTAACTAAAATTCATAGAGTTTTAAAATTTAAACAGTCTCCCTGGTTGAAGATGTACATAGATCTAAACACAAAATTAAGAACTTTAGCAAAATCAGATTTCGAAAAAGATTTTTATAAATTAATGAATAATTCAGTCTTCGGTAAGACTATGGAGAATATTGAAAAAAGGGTTAACATAAAATTAGTTACGCACTGGGAGAACCAGGGTAAAGCTTTAGGTGCTCAAGATCTAATCGCTAAACCACAATTTCATAGCCTTTCAATATTTTCGGAAAACCTAGTTGCGGTTCAGTTGCGAAAAACGAAGTTAATATATAACAAACCAATTTATTTAGGGTTTTGCATTTTAGATATTTCAAAAACATTAATGTATGATTTTCATTATAACTATATGATTAAAAAGTTTAGTAAAATCAAATTATTGTATACAGATACGGATAGTTTAATATATCATATATTTACAAATGATTTTTACACTGTAATAAAACCTGACCTTTCATCATACTTTGATACCTCAGATTATGATACAAATAATATTTTTGAATATCCAAAATTAAATAAAAAGAAATTAGGTTTTTTTAAAGATGAAAATAATGGTAAAATCATGAAAGAATTTGTGGGTTTACGATTCAAAATGGACGCTTTTAACTTAGAGAATAAGACTATAGCCAAGGCAAAAGGGGTAAATAAATGTATCACTAAAAAGATGACAATGAATAGTTATAAGTCTTCTCTATTTAATAAAAAAGTGCAATATTATAGCATGCTTAGATTTAAATCAATTAAACACACAATTTTCACACAAAAATTAAATAAGATAGGTTTATCATATAATGACACAAAGAGACATATTTTAGATAATAATATTGAAACATTAGCTTGGGGTCATTATAAACTGCGTTAAGTGTTGATAGTTTTTACTTTTATGTCTGCGTTTAAGAAAAATTTATATTGATTGTAAAATTATGATAATACTATAATATGACGTAGTTTATTACATATTTAAACATTGTTTTATTGTAAATAATTTAAGTTAATTGTTGTTTCTATTTATTTGAGGTTGAGTTAATTGTAAAATTATGATGTACTAATTGTTGTTTCTATTTATTTGAGGTTGAGTTAATTGTAAAATTATGATGTACTAATTGTGTTAGAAATAGTATACAGATAATTCTGTTTTATATAATTTTTGGAATATATATTAATTGTTTACACCAACACTTTCATTTTTTATTTCACCCCTTTGAACTTTAGACGTGTGTTATGTTTCACTTTATCCATCCGTTCACTGCTATTGTGGCAGGACCAAGTGGGTGTGGGAAGTCAAATTTTGTAACAAATTTCATAAAATCAGTTACAGAAATATGTAATTGTGATTTTAATCAGATCACATGGTGCTTTGATGAAATGCAACCATTATATAATTTACCAAATGTTAACTATCATCGAGGAATTCCAAATCTTAATATGTTTGATGGTGAAAACCCACATCTTGTTATTATTGATGATCTAATGAGAGAGTCCGATGGAAGAATTGTGGATATATTTACAAAAGGTAGTCATCACAGGAATCTTAGTGTATTTTATCTAACACAAAATTTATTTCATCAGGGTAAAGGACAAAGAGACATATCTTTAAACTCAAGTTATATAATATATTTTAAAAACCCTCGAGATAAAACTCAAATAAGATATTTAGCAAGACAAGTATCACCAGATAACCCAAAATTCATTGAAAATGCCTACAGGGATGCAACTCTAGAGGCACATGGATATTTAATGGTAGATTTAAAACAGAATACCAATGATTTTTGTCGTATCAAGACAAATGTCTTTCCATTTAATGGTTTCTGTACAGTCTACGTCCCCACAAAAGAGTTTAAATACACCAAGAATCAAACAATTGAAATCATTGCTAAATGATGCATCGTCGACTCACAACGTATAAACATTTGCTAACCGCTTTGCATACGCTTAAACCAAAATATCAAAGAGCATTACTTAAAACGTGTGATGAAGAAGAAATTAACTGTATTTGTGAGTGTATTCATAACGTTTTACAAGGAAAAGTACCTCTTAAAGATCAGGATAAACAAAAATTGAATAAACATAAAAACATACTCCGTAAACTAGTACGTAAGTGTAAACATAAACTAAGAAAAAATATAATTATACAAAAAGGAGGGGCTTTCTTACCAACAATATTAGGTGCAATATTGAGTGGATTAGTGAGTGGACTAGCCAGTTAACATGGAAAATGCAAAGAAAATGATACTTATCGAACCTGGATTGATTGAAAAATTAAAACAAGAAAATAAGGTTAATAGTAATTTATCTCGATTAGATATTGAAATGCAAAATATTATGAATAGTAAGACGGAAGACCGAAAGAAATGGATATTATATTTACAAACACTGCAAAGATACCTTCATTTTACCGAAGAGCATCGTCAACCACTCAAATTACCAATTTATTCTGATACATCTAATGAAGATTCAAATGAGTCAAAAATTGGTTTTAAAAATAAAGATAGAGATCTAAAAACTTCAGTTGATATTGAATCTTTGCTGGAGGAGAATCGATCCATTAAAAGTAAAGAAAATGATGAAAATCCACTTTACACACCAGCTCAAATACTCAGTTTAATACCAAAAACTTATCATAAAAAAGGGCAGTTATTATTAAACTTAGTTGAAACAAGTAAAAGTAAAATACATTGGGATAACGAAGGTACAGTCATAATTGATAGTGAAAAAATTCCTGGAAGTAATATTGTTGATTTAATAAATGATTCACTAAGACCCCTAAAAAGAAGTGATCCGGTAGGGTGGGTTAGATTTGCTGAAGCATTAAAAGATATTAAAGTACCACTTACTTATATTGGAAATCCAAGGAGATGTGAGTTTATTAACCAACTTCAAGCAAAAGATCTGAACAAACCCTCTGAGATTGAAGTTCAAGAGTTTTCTACACCGTGCAGTAGAGATAAAAACTCTACAACTAAAATACGTAAAGGACTTGAGTGGGAAAAATGGACTCCGTACTAGAAGAAATTAACAGGATTTATTATGATCCATCTAATCCCGCTGGTTTTGGTAGTATTGATAAATTATCAAAAGCCATGAAGGGTAAAATGAATAAAAAGCAAGTAAAGGAATGGTTAAAATCACAAGAAACATACACATTACATAAACCCATTCGAAAAAAATTCCCGCGTAATAGGTACATTCTATCAAATATTAATGAACTGTGGCAAGCTGATTTAAGTGATATGCGAACTTATTCTCAATATAATGATGGTTTCAAGTATATACTTTGTATTATTGATGTATTTAGTAAATATGCTTTTGCAAGACCAATGAAAAAGAAAAACTCAGAAACAACTAAAGAATGTTTTGAAAGTATATTTACTGAAAGTAATTTAACACCTACTCACATACAATCCGATAAAGGTACAGAATTTGTTTCAAAAGATGTACAAAAATACTTTAAATCCAAAAAGATTAATTACTATACCACTAACAATCCTGACATTAAGGCCAGTATTGTTGAACGATTTCAAAGAACACTAAAAATGAAAATGTGGCGTTATTTCACTCATAATAATACTTATAGATATATAGATGTTTTACAAGATTTAATATACTCTTATAATCACAGCTTTCACTCTAGTATTAAGATGTGCCTATGTGATGTAAATTCCAACAATATTATGACAGTTTGGACTAATCTTTATGATAGACGGTCAAAAAAACTTTCTTTAGAAAATCCTAAACCAAATTTCAATGTGGGTGATTATGTTCGAATAACTAAATATAAACATGTATTCCAAAAAGGATATGAATCAAATTGGAGTGATGAAATATTTATTATATCTTCAATAATTGATAGATCTCCATGGGTTGTTTATACAATAACAGATTTACAAAATGAACCAATAATTGGTACTTTTTATAAAAGAGAATTACAGAAAATCACTTACAACCCCACCTCACAACATAAAATAGATAAAATAATTGACACTCGTTATTCGGGTAACAGAAAAGAAGTATTAGTGAAGTGGAAAGGTTATCCAGATAAATTTAACAGTTGGATTTTAGCTTCTAGTTTAAAAGAAATATGAATAAAGAAAGTTTCTATTTAACTTTGCTCAGCAATAGTTCAATGGAATACTTTCCTGATAACAAGACCACAAATTTTTCAACGAAATTACCAAAAGCTATAAAATTAGAAGGTGAATGGTCGGTTGGAGTTGTCGAGTTTCAATATCCATGTACCATGTTTACTGTTCAAGACCATGAAAATGTTATATACATTACAAAATCTATGTTAATGCCTAATGAAGATAAGCCATCCACAGTGTACTACAAAAAACATATTCCAGCTACCAACTATGATAACGTTGAGCATATTTTAAGAGTGTTAAATGGTATCGGAGAGAACTTGAAATTTCGCTATGATGAAATAACAAAATTTGTGTCTATTTCGGTATTGGATAAAAATATAACATCCGTAACATTATCACCCAAATTAAGTTTACAGCTAGGTTATGAACCAAATAAAAATCTCCTAGAGAGAAATTTTGGAAAGTGTCCTGCTAATTTACACTTAGGGTTACCATCTCAACTATTTCTATATTGCGATATTATCGATCCTCAGATTGTGGGTGATGTTATGACTCCTTTATTAAGAGTCATTTCATTAGATCCTACAAAACACATTTATGGTGCAAATAAAATGCACGTTTTCTCTCAACCTCACTACTTACCTGTTATGCGAAGAGAGTTCGATACGTTGGAAATAGTTATAAGATCGAGTACAGGACAAAAAATACCATTCCAGTTTGGAACCGTGTGTATTAAACTACATTTCCGAAAATTATAATAATGAATTCTCTTCGTGATCATCATAAATGTCCATATGAAAATTATTATACACATCAAGCTGGATCAGGAGTTGGAGTAATTTATAAGGGTTCACCATATCAACGCGGTCATGGTATTGGGAGCTTCTTAGGGGGGTTATTCAGATCAGTTTTACCTTTACTTTCAAGTGGTGCTCGAGTGATTGGTAAGGAGGCATTAAGCGCTGGAGTAGGACTTTTATCGGATATGGTTCAAGCCCGTCCTATGGAAGCCTCAATAAAAGATCGTCTAAAGCAAGTTAGTACGAATTTAAAACGAAAGGCTGATGAGAAAATTGATCAATTTAACATGACTGGATCTGGGTATAAAACTAAAAGAAAACGATTGACATCGTTCATTCCACCATTAACTGCTAAAGTGAAAGCTGCGAAAAAACTTAGTCTAAAACCAAAAAATATCAAAGATATATTTTCAAACTAAATATGTCTTTCCTTCATAATCATTCTTGCGAGTGCGTTAAGTCAGAATTGGATTTGTTTGCACTACCGTCTACACAAACTAGCATTGAAAATGGATTGTGGATTCATTATAAACCAATTTCATCTCTTGGTGATGATGGACCTATCGAGTTTCAAGTTCCTGGGACCGGCGATGACTACATAGATTTGTCTCATACATTACTCCACATAAAGGCAAAAGTATTAAATCAAGATTCAACTAACTTGGTATCTACTACAATAGTAGTAATATATAGTAAATAATTGGCTGCATTCACTTTTTAGTCAACTTGATGTTTATTTAAACCAAAAACTTGTATCACCACCTAATAATACCTATGCATATCGAGCATACATGGAAACCCTTTTAAACTATGCCCCTGCTGCTAAACAATCTCATCTTACTTGTAGTCTTTGGTATGAGGATACAGCAGGAAAAATGGATTCTACAGATGGTAAAAACATAGGATTTGTTAAAAGACAGGAATTGATTAGTGAAAGTAAGGAAATAGAAATGATTGGTCATCTTCACGGTGACATTTTTAACCAAGATAAATTTTTAGTTAATGGTGTTGAAATGAGTGTTAAATTGGTTCGATCAAGAGAGAGTTTTAATTTAATTGTTGGATCAAACGATGTAAAGTTTAAAGTTTGTATTACGGACGCAACTCTTATTGTTCGACGAGCACGAATTAATCCAAGTGTATTACTCGCACATCAAAAAGTTTTAGCTTCTACCACTGCTAAATATCCTATTACTCGAGCTGAAGTAAAAGTTTTAACAATTCCTTCGGGTGTTCAAGGAAAAACTCTTGATAATATATTTTTAGGACAGGTACCGAAAAGATGTATAATTGGATTTGTGAACAATTCTGCATTTAATGGTTCCCTTACTAAAAATCCATTTAACTTTGAAAACTATGGTATTAATTCTTTCAGCTTATATATTGATGGTCAACAAATACCTTCAAAAGCTTTGCAACCATCTTTTAATAATAGCATATTTACATCAGCATATCATACTCTATTCTCGGGAACTGGTATTCACTTTCTTAATGAAGGAAATGGAATCTCTTGTGAACAGTATGGCAAAGGTTACTGTCTATTAGCATTTGACTTAACTCCTGATTTATCAGCTAACTCATCAACTCATTGGAATCTCATAAAGCATGGTAGTGTAAGAATAGAAGTACGATTTGAATCCTCATTAATACAAACAATTAACTGTATAGTTTATGCTGAGTTTGATAATATTATTGAGATAGATAAAAACAGAAATGTTACTGTAGACTATAGTAGTTAAGGTTATAATATGTGTTGTGTGTTAGATTTTATGTGTTATGTGTAATGCATTTTGTGTGTATGTAACTATGTGAAACGTTATAAAATTAAATAAAACAAATTGTATGCAATATATTTTTTTTATTTCTTTATAAATCTTCTATTTAATCTAATATAAAACACTGTTCGAGTTGAAATTTTACATAAGCACACTGACTAAACCACTGAACATGCTGCTGCCAAGGATCATCATCATCTTCCCAATCTTTTAAACCACCACCACAATGGAAACACTTGGTCCCGTCTGCATGGCCAGTATAAAAGAAACCAGCTTCTGCAAGATCTTCAGGTTTCTGTCGCATAACTAGAGGCCAGTTTTCGAAACTAAGCAAACGGCTAGATTTTGAACTGAAGAATGGATATTCAGCTCTTGAGTACTGCATACTCTTCTCGTTTTCTTCTCCACTCAGTGTTGTAGTTTTGTTATTCAATGATGTGTTTTGTACACGTATGCCACACTCATCTCTTCCTTCCGCTCTTGTCTTCCTGTAATTGAAGTAAACAGAATCACATTCACTAATGATCAGCTAATGACTGTCATTGTTAAAAAAGTATTTTTTAACTTTTTCACTTTCTGCTATTGTCTTTGTTATATTGTATACGAGGGCGTTTGTGTTGTCGTAGATGCTATCCTTATTAGTCTTTACGTAATATTTAATTCTAGTGGAAGCATGTTTCCAATGATCAGTAGTTGGAATCTTGGATAGCTTCTTCATATCGTACATTTCAATTTTGATGAGATGCGTCGCTTGGTCTCCGTCGTCAGAATTAGAAGAAATGTATGATACACCATCTCTAGCGGCTCGTGCTACGGTTGATGATAACAGCTTCCTCTTTTTTATTTTTGATTCAGCTTCAAAAAATGATCAATCGATTGCGATTTTCTTTTTCCACCATCGCATGTGTTATTATTAATGACGAGGTTATCACTCTCTTCTTGAGGGGAGAGTGGCGAGTAGTAATACTGTTTATAGGTATCTTCATCGAAGCTCAATGATTTCTGCAACAACACAGTTATCATGTTAATATCAATTTGTTAACACTTAATCATAAAAGTTAAAAAAGTTAAAGTTACAGCCTATTAAAGTCCACTGCTGAACATAGGCCTCCTCTCATTTCTGAGAGGGTTTTAGAGCAAGGAAATGTCCGCCGCGCTCCCTCAATGTGTGTTGGCGAACTTCACATGCCTTCGAAATTTTCTCAGACATGCAGGTTTCCTCACGATGTTTTCCTTCACCACCAAGCACGTGGTAATAAGCACTTAAAATTGCTATTAACAATTTAATTGGTGCTGGCGGGGATCGAACCCGGGTCGCGTACTGTGAAATTTACAGCTAGCGCTAACCATCTGAGTTACCACGGCTTAATCATATACATACACAATATTTAAATAAAATAATACACACACATGAAAATAACAGAAAAAAAGTAATTTAGTCAATAGAATAAACACTTACATCCATAGCCTTTGGTGTATTGAAGTAACACAAATGTACTATTGATAGATCCACTGTAGCCAAACGACCGTACACTAACTCGATGACTGCGTTTGTTGGTCTTATATACCACCAGTACGTAAAAATTCTAATCTAAAGTATTTCCGTAATGAGTTGATAATTACTTTATGCGTCAACCAGTTTATCTCACATTTCCGTTGCCTATCTCAACATTTCTTCGTATTGTGTTTTGTTTGGTGATCAATGACTCAAGTACGATTTGTATAACACAAAAATGGAATTTAATATTTAGAAACATATCAGTTTATCTCACATTTCCGTTGCCTATCTCAACATTTCTTCGTATTGTGTTTTGTTTGGTGATCAATGACTCAAGTACGATTTGTATATCACAAAAATGCAATTTAATATGTAGAAATCACTATAATTGACCATTCCTATGTTATTCATTGAGTAGCTAGGTACTGTAATAATCTACTAATAGCAGTAATATCATGGATACACTAGATGTACAACAACATCTGAAAAAGATTCACCCCAGTCTAGAAAATAATGTTTATGCAGCTAATAGACTGCCTATGTATACCCACGTACCAACGTATATAATATGTAATTTGGATACAGATGATAAACCAGGGTCACATTGGGTAGCTTTATATATCGATACGAATGACGTCGGTCAATATTTTGATTCATATGGACGATCACCTGTACGATATCATCTAGAGTTTTTAAAAAGGAATTGTAAAAGATGGAACTGGAATGTTGATAGGATTCAGAATGAGTGGACTTCAGTTTGTGGCGAATATTGCTTAATGTATTTACTATATAAGTTTCAAGGATGTTCAATACATAGTTTTACGAGTATATTTACAAGGAACACATTGTACAACGATATTTTAGTGGATGAGATGTTTCGCTCCTATTTTATAGATAATAATTAATAAGATTTTGTATTTTATAAATAAAAATTGTAACAAAATTATGTAATGTGTTTTATTGATGATTCAGATTAGCGTTGTATAAACAAAGAATTATAATAAACAATAGCACTGATATAGTCGACGCACACGCTGCAATGAAGGTGATTAAGGAACAATAGAACAATAGAAATAGGAACAATGGGACGCTAATGACGGTGGAGGCCCTTACCGGATATCAATTAGATATTAGCTAATTGATCTACACATCTCTGGAACCGTGCATTCTATATTTTTTTTTTTTTTTTTTTTCAGGATCGGGCGTCGACGAACGTCGTTGAACCACGTCTGACTCAGGTGGTCTAGAAGTGGTACAACTACACTACTCATGTGCAATCCAAACACTTCTTAGACAATATTCGCACTTATAATAGTGCGTTTCAAATGACATCCTTAGATGCTCAACAAATCTCAGAAGGTCCTTTCGTGCCTACTTTTAAGATACAAGGTCTGGTTTACCATTTGATAGGATCCCTTCTGCCTGAAGACCAACCTAAGTTTCTTCAAATATACGAGGGTGGATTGAAAAGTACTCGGCCTAACACAGATCCATTCAATTCTAAAAATCACATCTACCCACATTATTTAGTTCAGTTCGGACTAGTTCATTGTGTGAAGTTCGAAACGTGTGCGATAATTAGTTGTGATTTTATAAATTTATTAACAAAGTAATCGGACATAATTTCCGCGAATGGAGCAAATCGAGCAGCGTGCCGTCATTAAGTACCTCCATAAGAAGGGGCTATCATCAAAAGCCATCCATGATGACATGGTCAGTACATTAGGCGATTGTGCTCTGTCATATTCATCCGTCAAAAAATGGATAGCAGAATTTAAGCGTGGTAGAGAGAGTGTGAAAGATGAACCCCGCTCTGGAAGGCCTTCGACGTCAACTACTGACGAAAATATTAAAAAAGTACTTGATTTAATAATGGGAGACCGCAGATTAAAAATTAGAGAGATAGCCGAGATTATAGGCATCTCTTATGAACGAACTCAAAACATCATTGTCAACGAGTTGGGTTTCCACAAGGTGTCTGCGAGGTGGGTTCCGCGACTGCTTTCAGTTGAACAAAAAAGGACGCGATTGACTATTTCACGCGACTGTTTGGAGTTATTTGAAGCCGATGCAGATGATTTTTTGAATCGTTTTGTTACTATGGACGAAACATGGGTTCATTACTGTACACCGGAAACAAAACAACAATAAAAACAGTGGAGAAGACCTGGTTCACCACCCCCTAAAAAGGCTAAGTCGATTTTGTCGGCAAATAAGGTGATGGCTTCAGTATTCTGGGACTCGAAAGGTGTGATTATGATTGATTATCTTGAAAGGGGTCAGAATATAAACTCTGATCACTACTGCACCTTACTACGTCGTTTACGAGAGGAAATAAAAGAAAAACGTCGAGGAATGCTCAGAAGAAAAGTCCTGTTTCATCAAGATAACGCCCGTGTTCACACGTCAGTACAGTCAATGGATGAAATTCACAACTGTGGCTTTGAACTGTTACCGCATCCGCCGTATTCACCTGATCTGGCACCATCGGACTTCTTTCTGTTCCCTAACCTAAAAAAGCACTTGGGAGGTCAAAGATTTTCGACAAACGACGAGGTCAAAGCAGCTGTAGACGCATATTTTGACTCTAAGGAAGAATCATTTTTTTTCAACGGTCTAAATGCTTGGAAGGGGAGGTGGCAAAAGTGTATTGAACTTGATGGTGATTATGTAGAAAAATAAAAATATAACTGATTTAGTATTTGTTTATTTTCTTGGTTAGGCCGAGTACTTTTCAATCCACTATTTTGTATCCGACTACAACGAACAGTCGAATATAAGAAATCAATATTTCCAGAATTTAAATACTGAACTTATTTCACAACTTCAGAACATGTTGCATTAGGTTAATTCGTATGTATGCAGTTTTAAATCGGCATTAGAAGCTCTTCCTCAAGATGGTGAAAACAATTATAAAATTGTTATAAATGCCGATAGGCGTCCTACTCAGGAACACCCTGGGCGTTATAACGTTCCATCCACGAATCAAGTTGCTGTAGTATTGGTCGACCAGGAATGTGGTAGGCGTGATATCGTTATCCGTTCCAGAGACAATCGTTTGCAACGTATTTACGAAACCCACAGTGCTTACGACAGTTTGCAATATCCTTTGATATACTCTCGAGGGGAAGATGGTTATAATTTCGCTTTATACCAAACTGACCCGCGTACAGGCGCACCTAATTATAATAAAAAGATGTCGTGCCTTCAATTTTATTGTTACCACTTGCAAGTGAGACGAAATAGATATTTGTATACTTTAAACGTTTTCATGGCTTATTCAATCAGTTTATTGTTGACATGTACGCAAAAATTGAAACCGAAAGATTAGTTTATATACGATCTAATCAAAGGCAGTTGCGCGCTGAAGAATACGTGCACCTTTGCGACGCCATGTAGTAAGATAATCATACGGTGAATATGGGCTGTTTAGTTATTTTACCCTCTTCTTTTACTGGTGGTCCACGCTACATGCACGAACGTACTCAAGATTCTTTTTGTTACGTAAGAAAATATGGACGTCCCGACTTATTTATTACTGTAACTACCAATCCCAAATGGGATGAAATCACTCGGGAGCTTATTGAGGGTCAAGCACCGCATGAACGCCATGATATTATCGCAAGTTTTTCATTTAAAATTAAAATCAATGATAGATCTACTTACCAAAGATAACATTTTTGGAGATGTATTGTGTTATATGTATAGTGTTGAATGGCAAAAACGCGGCTTACCTTACGCACATATCCTGCTTTGGTTAAAAGATAAGGTTCGACCTAATGATATAGACGGTTCAATCAGTGCTGAAATTCCAGATCCGATTGCAGATCCCGTGTTATACGACATTGTTAAAACTCATATGATACATGGTCTATGTGCTGCATTTAACGGGAATGCTCCTTGCATGCAAGACGGTCGTTGCACTAAAAGATATCCAAAAGCATAAGTGGATGAAACTAACAGGAAATGATGGATACCCATTATATCGTAGCCGTTCAAGAGACAATGGTGGTTTTACTGTTGAAAAGCGAGTGTCTGGACAACAGGTTACTTTAGATAATAGTTAGGTCGTTCCGTATTCGCCTGTGATTTCTAGAGCATTTCAAGCTCACATAAATGTTGACATGTGTAATAGTGTAGAGTCAATAAAATATATTTGTAAGTATATTAACAAGGGCAGTGACCAAGCTACATTTACTTTGAGAAATGAACATGATGAAGTTACTAGATTTCAATCAGGCAGATATATCAGCTCTTCAGAAGCTGTGTGGCGGATCTTAAGTTTCAACATTCACGAAAGATATCCACCTGTGACTCATCTTGATGTTCATCTTGAAGACGGTCAACGTATATATTTCAACGCCGAAAATGTTACAGAACGATTAGAGAACCCTAGACAAACAACTTTATTAGCATTCTTTCGACTTTGCCAAACTGATGATTTTGCAAAACCTCTTTTGTATGAGGAAGTTCCATCGTATTATACCTACGATAAGCAACGAGGTGTCTTTAATCGTAGATGCCGTGGCAGGCCTGTAGATGGCGAGTCAGGTATTTTCAAAGAACATGTTCTTGGTAGAGTGTATACCGTTCATCCTAACAACGCTGAGTGTTTCTATTTGCGATTATTATTACATGCAGTGCGATTTGAGAAAAGTAGACGATGTTGTTTATCCAACTTATCATGCAGCTTGCCAAGCGCATCGTTTGCTTGAAAATGATCACCATTGGGATGACGCTTTAGCAGAATCGTGTGTTAGTGATAATCCAACACGGTTACGCCATTTTTTTGTAACATTACTCACATTTTGTAATTTGTCAGATGCTGTTCAATTATGGGAAAAATATCAAGAAAAATTTGCAGAAGACTTTCTTCGGAATATATCTCACAATGTTAAAGGCGCAACTAATGATAATTTCCGTGATCTTGCCATAAATCTGTGCTTATTAGCTCTTCGGGAAGACTTAACAGCAGTAGGCGGTAAATCACTCTGTGAATATGGTTTGCCAACACCAACCTCAGTCGGAGAGGTTACCAATAGGGAATATTCTGCAGAGATTGGTTACAACTCAATGGAACTGCTGGCAACATTAGAAAACGGTGTCCCAATGATGACTGCAGAACAACGTTCAGTCTATGATCGCGTGTGCGAGTGTTCAGAATAATTAGGGAACAATATGGTTTTTAGATGCACCTGGAGGAACTGGGAAAACCTTTTTGACTAAATAAATATTAGCTTATGTTCGAAATCAGCGTAAAATTGCTCTTGCCGTGGCTTCATCAGGTATAGCTGCAACATTGCTACCAGGAGGTAAAACTGCTCACACTATGTTTAAAATACCAATTGATTTAGATCGCACGGAAAGACCAACCGTAGTATTTCAAGAAATAGCGACAAAGCTAAGGTATTACGTGAGTGTAATTTAGTCATATGGGATGAATGTACGATGGCCCACTGAAAAGGAGTAGAAGCGGTAGACAGAACTTTAAGGGACTTTAATACATATATAAGACAAAATGATCGACCAATGGGCGGTATCACGGTTTTATTTTGTGGTGATTTCCGACAAACCTTGCCGGTAATACCACGGGGAACCCGAGATGATGAGGTTAGGGCTTGCCTAAAAAGCTCTTATTTGTGGCGTGATATACAATCGGTACATTTGACTATAAACATGCGAGTGACAACTGGAGATAACCCGGATGATCGTCAATTTTCTGATAAATTATTAAAGATTGGGGATGGTACCTATCCACAACTATACCAAGGAAATCTTATTCTGACGCCTGAGTTATGTTTTATAGTGCAATCCCAACCACATCTTATATCGTCGGTTTACGGTGACGTAACAATTATATTAAATAGGGATAATTTTTGGCTATGCGAAAGATCCATTTTAACTTCTCGCAATGACCAGGCATCTGAGATTAATAACAAAATACTGTCGAATATACAGGGGGAAAGCAAAGTTTATAGTTCAATAAATAGAATGGTCGATGAACAAGAAGCCACTAATTACCCGATAGAATTTTTAAATTCTTTAAATATGCCCGGACTTCTTTCTCATGAAATTTGTATAAAAAATAGCATTCTGATTATTCTGCTCCGAAATTTAAGAACACCACAACTTTGCAATGGAACTCGGCTAAAAGAAACCCAGTTGCAACAAAATATAATCGAGGCTCAAATTTGAACAGGTTGCGGTGCAGGAGAAACCGTCTTTATTCTCAGAATTCCCACAATACCAAATAATTTTCCATTCCAATTTAAAAGAATGCAATTCCCTGTATCATTGTGTTATGCAATGACAATTAATAAGGCTCAAGGGCAGACTTTTCATGTTGCTGGAGTAGATCTCGGTGTCAGTTGTTTCTCGCATGGTCAGTTGTACGTCGCTCTTTCCCGGGTTAGCAGTTCTAGAAATCTTTATGTTCACGTGCCGGACGGGTCAACTTTCAACATAGTTTACCCGGTGTAATAAAATAAACGCTAGCTGGTTCAACACTAATTTTATTATTTTTATGAAGGTACAGTATCCACACCAAAATATCCGTCTACCCACAATATACTACATCCTTCCCCTTTTATAATGAACACTGAAGTACAAAAGATTTATAACAAAAAAAAAAACTATATAATGAAAACAACTGAAAGATAACGCTAACTGTAGAAATGAACCGTATACCAAATACAAACTCATACAAAATTAATATAAATATCATAATAACGAAGCCACCCAGGCGTAATATGAACATATTTCTATATAATATGTCATAATATAAATCACTTCTATGTTTTATGATTTAGTTTTATAATTATTAAATGAAATTACAAACAATAGTAAACCTAAAAATAAACGAAAATAAGTCAACATCTACAGAATACAGAGCCTTAAAAATATACACTTAATATGAATATGTATATTAGTTTGCAAATAACTTTTATACAAAACAACTATTATATTTTTTCTTTCATCGTATATTTCATCTTAGCCATAAGTCGTGTTTTTGACCTAGTTATTGGAGGATTAATGCATGGGCTATGACCTTCCGTATCCGTTTTACTATCTGTCGAATACAAAGGGTCAAACTGTTCTGGGTTTGAAGCTACAGCCTTGGCCGTTAACTCAGCTGACTTAGCGTTACTTGCACTCGGAGCGCAGGCGGCGGGACGCGTTTCATCGCTGTCTGCATATCGTACTATCAAGTGACGGCGATTGCGCCTCAATCGGCGTCCGCGCGAATCCTGTACTATGAACGAACGTGGTTCCTGCGACGGTCTAATAATAGAAACGGGTTTCCTATTTCCGTTATCAACTAAAATTGCTTTATTTCCTGGTAATAAAGTCCGCAACGGCTTGGCCGACTTATCATACTGTAATTTATTATATTTTCTTTGTTGCATTAACATTTTATAATTTCTATTTCTATCAATCGTTTCATTTAATAGAAAATCACTAATCGGTAGCTTCGTACACAAACGTCTTCCCATCAGAATTTGTGCCGGAGAATCCATTCCATACCTAGGCGTACTCCTATAGTTCAATAAACTTATAAAGAAATCATCCCCAGAATCGATGCATTTTTTGAGTAGATTTTTTATAGTTTGCACTGTGCACTCACTTTTCCCATTTGACTGGGGGTAATGAGGTGATGAAGTCATATGCTTAACCTCCCATAACCTAAGAAATTTTTTAAATTCTTGTGAACTATACGCCGGCCCATTATCAGTAACAAGCTCGCTAGGGATGCCATGCCTCGAAAATTGTTCCTTCATAAAGTGAATAATTGTTCTACTGTTTATACTATTTACTTCTTGAACTTCAACATAATTAGAAAAATAGTCTACTAATATGACATAGTATTTCTTTTTATACTCAAAAATATCTGAGGCAAGTTTTTGCCAAGGTGCATTGGGTACGATATGTTGAAGTAGTGGTTCCCGCGCGGGAGCCCGTGCATGCAGAGCACACGACTCGCAGCGGCGCACGGCGCGCTCCACGTCCGCTGACAGCCCTGGCCAGAACATTACATCACGCGCGCGCCTCTTACACCTCTCTATGCCTAGGTGACCTTCGTGTACTTTTACAATCATTTCGGCTCGTAAACTTTGCGGAATAAATATACAATAATTTTTTAATATTAACCCATTCACATATTGGAGTTCTCCACAATATGACCAAAACTTTCTAACGTTTTTATGAACATTATGCTCATTTTTTGGCCAGCCGTTTAATATGTACTTAATTAATAACTGACATTCCTCATCAACCTCTGTCGCCTTTCGAACTCTATCTATTTTTTCTCTACTAAACGGCATACATTCTATCATAAAACATGTTTGCGTCTCAACATCCTCAGACACTCGATCGTGCATAAACTCCGGCAGAGGAGCCCTCGATAACGTATCGGCAATATACATATATTTGCCCGGAGTATACACCACCTTGAAATCGTATCCCTGTATCCTCATCATCATGCGTTGTAGTCGTATCGGTACAGATGACAACGCTTTATTGAACAATGCCTCCAAGGGCTTGTGATCAGTTTGTACGGTAACATCTGACCTGCCATAAATGTACTGTTTAAACCTTTCTGCCGCAAACACTATTGCCAGCATCTCTTTTTCAATTTGTGCGTACCGGGTCTGAGTGTCGGTGAGCGTTAACGAAGCAAACTCCACTGGACGGCCGGCCTGCAGCAGCACCGCTCCCAGCGCTCTAGCACTCGCGTAGTAGCTCCGTCGAGTAAAGTGCTAACACTGGTGCAGATGAAATTTTATTTTTAAGACTGTCTATAGCATCTGAATGATGTGGCTCCCACAGCCATTCAGAATTCTTTTTTAATAAACTTCGAAGCACGGACACACTATCCGAATAGTTTTGAATAAATTTGGAAAGATAATTCACCATACCCATAAATCTCTCCAATGCTTTACGATCTGTAGGATACGGCATACCCATAATAGCTTTAACTTTAGACTCGTCTGGTTTTATCCCATTCTTATCGAATTTATGACCCAAATAAACAATTTCTCGAACTCCAAACTTACATTTCTCCTTATTAAATTTTATACCAATTTCTCTAGCCCTATTCAGTAAACATTTTAGCCTGAAGTCATGTTGTTCTTTAGTATTCCCCCATACTATTACATCATCAATAAAAGAGTCAACACCCTCCAAATCTTCCAGATATTGTCTTAACTTTGCATGAAATACTTCTGGAGCACAATTTACTCCATACGGTAGCCTTAGAAACTGGTAACGACCAAACGGTGTTCCAAATGTACAATGATCTGCGCTGGCAGGATCAATTTGAACCATCCAAAAACCAGAGCGCGCATCCAGCACGCTGAAATACGTAGCACCGCGCAGCCGCGCTGCCAGCTCGCTCACCGTGGGCAGCGAGTAATGCGCGCGCCGCACCGCGCGGTTAAGCGGTCTCGGGTCCAAACACACACGAATATCACCATTCTTTTTTGCTACTAGCACAATAGCGTTAACCCATTCCGTAGGATGAGTAACTTTCCTGATAACGCCTAATTTTTCCATCCTACGTAACTCTGCTAAGAGTTTGTCTTTCATCCCCAGTGGTATTTTCCTAGTAGGGCAAATCACTGGCTGTACATTTTTATCTACGACAATAGAATACTGTCCAGGTAACTTACCCAGTCCTTCGAAGAGATCAGAATATTTATGTATATTTATACCGTCAACACGGGATACGAGTCCTAACATGACACAGCCTTCCAATCCCAGAACATTTTGACAGTTTAAATCTGCTACCACAAATGGTAAAATGTAATGTTTACTTTTATAAATAAATGGTAATTTGTACATGCCCAGAATAGGTAAATTATTACCAGTAAAAGATTGTACACATTTGTTAAAATATTTTAGGTTATGAATCGACATGCCTAAGTTTAAATAATCATTTTTCGAAATTACATTCAACATAGAACCTGTATCTAGTTTAAATTGCACTTGTCTACCATTACATTGAAAAATAACATTCCATTCTTTAGGTAACTTACATTTTTTATCCTGGCTTAATATCATGTCCACATAGAACATTTCGGCATCTGACATGTTTTCGGGCTCACACACATTCAAGTTTAAAACCTTATCGCGTAATGTATATTTATGCACACACACTTTAGCGAAATGCCCTTTTTTATCACACACATAACACAATGCATCCCGCGCCGGACACCGGTCGTCGGTGGAGCACCAACCATTGCCACATGACAAGCAGCGTGTTCGCGAAACCGCCGACCCGGCACCGAACACCGGTCCGCGACCACGACCGCCGCGCCTCGCTCCGCGCGACCCTCCACGGCTGCGTCGTACACCGCCGTAGCTGCGACCGCTTGCATCCCTTACAGCATCAACTCGCATTTCACTACCGCCAGGACTATTCTCGATGTATGAACTTTCCTCCTTCGATATTTCTGCCACTTGACATATCTGGACCGCCTTTTCTAATGTTAAATCATCCGTACGAAGTAGCCGATCACGTACAATGTTACTTATGATACCGCAGACAATTCTGTCCCGTATTAAGCTTTCATTTAGATTACCAAACTCACAAGATTGACTTAGCAATTTTAATGCAGTAACATATTGATCTATATTTTCGCCTTCCTCTTGGCCTCGTGTAAAAATCTTAAACCGCGATAACGTGACATTAGGTTTTGTCCCAAAATACTTATCAAACTTTTTCAACAAACACTTAATATCGTCTTCAGTTTCATCCTTGAGGTACGTGAAGGTCGAATAGATTTCGTAACCCGCCGACCCAATGAGGTTGACCAGTAAACTAGCCTGCACTGCACTTTCCTCGTTAGCCACTCCGGAGGCTTTAAGAAACACCTCAAATTGTTTCCGCCACTTGCGCCATGAGTCTGCTCGAGCAGCGGGGCCGCCTTCGAGCACTAATTCTACGGGAGGTCGCGCGTGTTCCATCACTTACTTTTACACAAAGTACACAATTTGCATCAAAAATAAGTACCCTTATCAACAATGTTACTTTTACATTGACTATGTAATTTATTTTCAACACCGCTGCCACCATGTAATAAAATAAACGCTAGCTGGTTCAACACTAATTTTATTATTTTTATGAAGGTACAGTATCCACACCAAAATATCCGTCTACCCACAATATACTACACCCGGAAGCTTTGCGCTGAAGTATTTTTGTTCTATAAGTACTTAAGCCTCATGTGAACGTGATCTAAACAATATTACCAATATATTAACTTAATAACACACAAGGAGTTACACTCCATCAAAAGCCCAGCGACACTATAACATATATAAGAATGACGTCTTAGCAAAAGTTGTTTAGTCTGATGGGCATTTCCTGATGACTTACAAAAATGAAAGATCTAGAACGTCTCGAATCGTCTCGCGAATCACGTTGTTTTCCCGTCCCCGGGCTCTTAGAATTCAACATCAGACGTTTCAGATCTTCGATTTTGACGACCCCGTTGTCGCCGCTGGCTTAAGCAACAGGATCCGCGTACGAAGTCGCGGGCAGAAGCTAGTTATTTATATAATCGTATTCAACTAATGCTCTACTTTCCCAGCTAAGTAGTGATGTGGATAACGATGGTAAAGCGCAATCACTTAGCCTAACAAAAGTCTAATCACTCTTGTCTTGAAGATACAATATAATCGAACGACGAAGTTCCAATGCGTGATATATATCGACAACGAAGTTTGGTTGACTGATCGAGAAAGTTAGCGGAAGGCACTATTTATATTGTGATTCCAATGCGGTTTTTTTTTTCAATTTTATTCCTTTGTAGTTATTTGTTTAATAATTATATATATCCTTTGTTTAATTTTAAATTTACTATGACTATGACATAGGGACATCAAACACGTCAGTCTCCCCGTGACCATGAATGCTGTAAAGCACCCGAAACGTCGGGAATAAATTCGAAATTAAACGAGAAACAATCTGTAGAATTTTGACGGCTCCGTGGCGCAGTGGCTTAGCAATGAGTTGCTGCGCTGGGGGACGCGGGTTCGAATCCTGCACGGAACAAGTATTTGTATGGCCTACAAATGATTTTTCCGGGTCTGGATGTTTGTCCTTGTGAAATTTGTGTTTGTAAACTGCCTCCACGATACAGGATAAAATCCTAGTGTGAAAAAAATTAATTTTATTAACGTGTACCTAGTATTCGTGTAAATATAAGGTATCATTATAATTTTTTTTCTTCCTTGGCTAATAACAGAAACATGTTAATCGTGAACATTTAAGTTTTCAAAATTTCCCACAATCGTCACAAATGATAAGTAGTAGGGCAGCCTCAAAGGTATGAAGCGTATTTTAATACGAAACTAGGTGGCAGAATAGAAGCTGCCTAGGAGTCTGTCAGGGTATGTACCATCCTCTTCCTATTTCTGCCGCTAAGCAGTACTGCTAGCACTGATGTGTTCCGGTGGGAAGGGTTTAGAGAACCAGTATAATTATAGACCAGTATATTTTAAATTAAATAAAAATTATTACATTCAAGACCTATTAATTATATTTAATCACTTAAAAGATGAGTGATAGATAGAACTTAAGTAATGATGATGCTATCGCTGATTAAAACGCATTGATATATCAGTTATGACAACATATTGTAATAATGTTTGTAAAAACAAAGTCAAATTAAAATTGTTTATTTGCATGAATATAGGACATAATATTGCGGCTAATAATAAGTTATATTATAAGCGTTAGTTATTAGCACGAATGGGTAGATCGCTCTCACAGAATACCAGCGTAAAATAATCGCTTAATGCTGCTGTGTTTCGTATAGTGAGTGGAGACCCTTTTTACTGGAAACGAGGCATGCCATCTCTGTCATCAGGGCTGACAAAAGAGATGGCATACTATGCAATTCTTAATTGAGGACAAATATAGATGTCTATTGGCCACAGCATCACTTACCGTCAGGTGGACTGTGTGCTGTCCACTACTGAACATAGGCCTCCCCATAGATTCGCTAATAAGGCGGATATTCCCGTAGTTATCATTGCTGAATTCCACCATCATACACTGCGACAGAACTCGAAATTCTATCCTCATCATCTTGATGCCTGGCGGTCAGTGGACCGATATCAGTATGAATCGGTAGTGACCACAGCTATTTACGCGAAACTTTCGGCCTCGCTTGAGCATACTGTGGATTTTACTGTCGCCAGCGGTTTTCCTGGACCTATACAATTTAGGGACCTTCAAGAAAAGAGCATACAGTTTTCTAAAAGGCAAGCGACGCACCTGTAATTCCCCTGGTGTTGCAGATGTTCATGGGTAACGGTGATCACTTACCATCAGATGAGTGGTATACTCGTTTGCCTCCTCCTCCATAAAAAATACAGATGGATTGCCAACCGGAAGGAAGGAGAAAGTGCTGCTGCTCTCCTTCTGATTAATTTCCCTCTGTCGCCTTTTACATGGATGATATTGGATAGAGGATTCCATGACGCCACTAATGACGAAATTAAAAACTGAAGCTAAATCCGAGCTGGCTTACCTATGACATCAGGACGTGAAACACGTCAGTCCCCCCGTGACTACAGGCGCTGTAAAACTCCTTAATAATCACGAGAAAATAAAATTTAACAGGATAATATCTTGCAACTTTACAAGGCGCAGGTTCGGCCTCATATGGAATACTGTTCCCATCTCTGGGCAGGGGCTCCCTAGTGCCAGCTCCTTCCAGTTGACCGCATCCAGCGCAGAGCGGTTCAAATCGTCAACGACCGAGTTCTTTCCGATAGGCTTGACTCACTGGCACTGCGTAGACATGTTGCATCTTTTTGCGTATTTTATCGCATCTATCACGGGGAGTGCTCTGAGGAATTGTTCGGACTAATTCCAGCCGCTCAATTTCACCATCGCACATCGCAACAAAACTCGCGATACCATCCATACCATCTGGATAATTGGCGGTCCACCACTGTGCGATTTAGAAGAAGTTTTCTCTCTCGCACAACTGCCTTGTGGAATCGATTACCATCAGCGATTTTTCCGGACCGATACGACTTAGGGACTCTCAAGAAAAAAGCCTACTCCTTTTTAAAAGGCCGGCAACGCATCTGCAATTCCCCTGGTGTTGCAGTTGTTCATGGGCGGCGGTAGTCACTTACCATCAGGTGAGCCGCATGCTCGTTTGCCCCCTCTCCTATAAAAAAAATGTAAAATGTAAAAAAATAGAATCCATTAAGTATTTTCCATCAGCCCGTAAAAGTCCCATTATAAATACCATATCCAGCAGAGTTCTCTCTGTTTGCAAATAAGATTTGCCTTAACGCTTAGCAGACGCATTAATGTTCACAGTTTTAGACGTTTAGCATCTTTGACACTGCTGCCCTCGCCAGTCTGGTTCTCATAATATTTCTTATTTACTTAGATTACTATTCCAACAACCACGGGACGGGGTGATGAATATCTTACGGAGCGATCACACTGGTGACAAGGTTTACTATTTGTGTCTGTAATGCAACACTTACTGTGCATTATTTTTATTTATTTTTTCCTTATGATAATCGATGCATATTCGACAAAATAATTTATCATTTCTGATCATAGATCTTATCACAGTGCAATCGTCTAATCAAATCAATCAAGGACAGGTTCGTGTTACGTAAGACATTTTCATTTTCCGTACGTAGATCGTTTGTGTGGACTAGTATTATTTGTGGTCAAAACTCGACCAATGAGGGCTACTAATCTTTCACTCACCAGATGTCGCTAGTTGCGACTGAAGTTTTTTGTTACACAGAATCAGTTAATTGAGAAATTAGTTGTTAATAATAGTTTATCATTATCAAGAGTATTATATTAATACACAACACAATGCGTCATTTGTTTGATTTTTAATTTTATGTACTTTATAACTCTTTTTTTTTTAAATCGGCTTTTAGTTATATTTTTAGTTTGATTTATTCATTTCTAATGCAATTAATATAAAATATAACTCATAATACAGAAAGTAACCTTAAAGATTACATTTTCCTAAGAAATTATCGTCCCCGCTATGAAATCTCTCAAATATTTTACCTCACTGTAAAGTGGCGCCGCCCTGGTGGCAGAAAAAGTCGTGGATGCCCTCATCATCCAGCATACAGCCAGCGTGAACGATACCATTGATAGACGTGAGAAAGGAGAGTGACGAGTAGGGAACGAATAATAATAACGTCCTCCAGACCTGCTTCGGTCACGGCGGCCAGTCCTAACGGAGACTAGCCTTCTCCACAGGACAAGCCTATAGCGCCCAAGTGTGCGCGCCCAAAATACGAAATACAACAGCATTAAGCTGCTATTTTACACTGGAATTCTGTGAGAGCGTGGTCCTACCCCGGTAGAGCCGACCCATTAGTGCTACAACCATGATATGAAGCGTGCCTCTATCGCATATATTAAATACTATATAGTAAAAAGCGCAAGCACGGTAAATCAACACGACCGGAGAGAGATCAGGCGCAGGACCAACGGCTTTACGTGCGTTCGGGATACGGGGGTGAACCACCGCTAACTACCTGACTCCGCTCTGCTGATAAGATTCTCTGAACAAAATAAAATCCAATTACAAATTTTTGGCCTAACCCGCAATTCAAACCTGGTGTTCCCCATGTGATTCTCATGATCAACAGTAGCGTTTACGATCGCTAGACCAAAGAAGTAGATATAAGGGAGAAGGAAAGGAAATTATAGTCTCAATAGTTATACCAACGTATGAATGAATGAATGAATGAAAATACTTTATTATACACCACAAACAAATACACAAATAACATAACAAAAAGCAGATTATATGTACAATTTGGCGGCGTTATCGCTACATAGCGATCTCTTCCAGGCAACCAACAACGTACGTGAGTATCTGTTGTTATACAATCTTAAACTCTTAACATTTTTTTTTAAATTTTAATATTTATTATAACTTATTTCGTGTATCTTTGTAGTATGTGAAATATTAATAATAATTTATCTATCTATACGAAGTAATTACAATGGAATTAGATTCAAAATAAGCCGGAAGAATTCTATTGATTAGTATAATTTATCTATTAAACAAGCAACACGTAACTAAAATAAAAAAGCGCAACATAATGTTGACGACAGTGGTTATAAAACATCTTTATGAGGTTTTTGTTCGTATTCTATCAAATTTAGCTTCATGGTTGAATTTATTAACGTTATTGATAAGAATAAAAACTCATTGACTCTAATAAAATATTTTCATACGGAGTTTAAATAATATTTAGCTCTTCGACGTAAAAAAGAATATTTTTTTTTCTTTTTTAAATCTACTACCGTTTCGAAATGAACTTCCTCTCACATAATAATGTTGATATGCAAAGAATTTATTATGGCAATCATCTGAAATTTAAAGTACTACTGACAAAATCTATTCATAGTATATCTATTTACACCTAATTCACACTAATAATGCTAACACAAAATACTGTGACACGAACCTGCATCTGAGAAATAAATATATTTCAGAAATGTGAAGTACGCCAACACGCATTGTGGCATCGTGGCGGCCACTCGCTGCTGTAAAAAACCTCTCAGGAATGAGAGTCTCGGGATGTACATAGGCTGTAACGTTATCTTCGGCTTGTGCTATCGGAGTCAAATTCAATGTATTTTTTTTTAATTCTGTTTAGGTTTCTACTTTTTTTTATAGAATGACTAAAATGGATTGATTTAGAATCAAAATGCATATGCGTTGTCACCGCTGAGGACTAAGTTCGAATGCCCAGTATTAAGAGTCTTCGGTTTTCTACAGTCATCATACGAAACACGGAAGTATTAAGCTGGTATCTTACGTTTTTAGGGTTCCGTACCTCAAGAGGAAAAAACGGAACACTTATAGGATCACTTTGTTGTCCGTCTGTCTGTCGCGTGGAGGTATCAAGCTGAAATTCATATCAAATACTCAATCCTACTGTCACTTTGAGCTGTGAAAAAGTCAAACTTCTAAGCCAACGCAATCTAAAGATACAGCCGTTTATGCCGCAAATTTTCGACATTCGCAAGGGAATCAAAACCTACAGGGTACTTCCCGTGAACTCAGAATCTTAAAATTTGGTACCAAGCAACGTATTATTGCACAGATAAAAGAATAATTGAGAAAAGCATAAATTTTTACTTACATCATATAATAAAAATATTTTTAATAATTTTAAACCTACGGATTTGTTCGGAACCCTCGGTGCGCGAGTTCGACTCGCACTTGGCCGGTTTTTTTTATTTCTATGAGAGAGTGGTCCTTTCCCGGTCGGCCCGACCCTGTCGTGCTACAACCATAATATATACAGAATAGCTACAGAATGGCTCTACAACATAAAAAATATATAGCTTTCTATATAGCTATAATGAAGGTTACCTAATAAAACAAGACCTTCTCTGAGAAGAACCGGCAAGAAACTCTAGGGTGTATTTTTAAAGCTATGTTACAATTAATTTACAATAATTACAGTTTATAGATTTTTGTAGATTAGATTGCTGCAGATATATAAGTAGTATAGTTATAACACGGATGGGTCGGCTCCACCGGGGAAGGACCACGCTCTCACAGAATACCAGTGTAAAATAGCAGCTTAATGCTGCTGTGTTTCGTGTGGTGAGTGTAGAGAGCCGGAGACCCTCTTTACTGGCAAAGAGGCATTCCATCTACTCCTGACGAGTGACAGCGCATCCGCGTTTTGTTTCGTAATCGAGGTTATATGTAGATTTCTTTGGGCCACAACAACAACTTACCATCAGGTGGACTGTGCGCTCGTTTATACTTATCCTATAAAAAAAACAATGTCCAAGGTCATTGATCATAGCTACGAGTATAAAGTTCATTTTTGATAGCTCTAATACTGATATGATTTTTATCCAATATTTAGGCACTTAAATATCTTCTTATCATCGATATAAAACTTTAATATCTATTTGCGTCAACAGTCTGAAATATGCTGAGTGAGGACAGTTAAACACATTTTACACATTATATAATATACAATGTGTTAATTTTACACTTGATCAAACGAAATGTGCGGATACTAGATAAAAAATTATCGGTAAAAAATCGAAAAAAAATTTTTTTATGTAAACTGTTTAAAAAATAAAAGCATTTGAATTTTTTTTTTGTTAAAATTCCCATCCTTCGGTTTTAAATTATTTTCTCTTTAAGTAAACGGTGTATTTTTTTCAAAGTAGTTTTATTTGGAAGTTAGAAAGATTAACTAGCAATAAAAATTAAAAAAACCTACGACATCAAGCAGGAAATTTGTCAAAAAAATAATAATATAATTTTTTTTGTTAAAAAAATACTTTTCTTTTTAATTTTTGGTCTGTAACTTCAAAACTAGTACATTGAGATAACCTTTTTAGCATGTTTTATTAAACTACGTAGCTTATTGTACAAGTTCTCCAAAATAACATGCGTTCTATCTCCTTTCATTTTTAAAATAATAATCATCAAAGAATGCCATCGGTATGTTGATTTGCGCTTATGCGCCCCACCTACCTCTAATTTGAACACCCCTGGTCGAACAATAGCAGGTAAAGATAAAAAGAGATAGATCAATAAAAGGCGAAACAAGTGAGTGAGAGAGTGAATTGTCGTTTGAATGAAATTTGGGTCTCGTTCTCGTAAGGCATGCAGGCAGCTTTAGCTATTTTAAACAGTTCATCTTGTAACGTTACCTAATTTGCACGTTGAATACGCTCACCATTTTTTTCGTCGTTATGCCTTCTACGATAGACTCATTGTCTGCTCGTGAAGTAGCTGACATTCATTACATTTACGGGTTTTGTGATGGCAACGCTCGCGCCGCCTCTCGAGAGTATCATCAGCGATTCCCGACAAGACCTGCCGTTGACTACAGGGTTTTCTTAGCAGTACATCGAGAATTAAGTGAAAATGGACTGCATCGCCCACATCGTGAACGTGCTTCTACTGTACCGGTGGATGTGGATGAACAAGTGTTGCGTTTGGTGTACCAAGACCCCATAATTAGTACTCGACGAATAGCACTCCAATTGGGGATTAATCACGTCCAAGTGTGGAAAATTTTGAAAAAGGAATGTTTGTACCCTTTTCATTTTCGAAGAGTGCAGAATTTGCACGAGCCAGATTACGTCGGAAGAAGTGTTTTCTGTTCGTGGCTATTGCGGCAAAGACGATTAGTCCCGAAATTCTGTGACCGTATTTTGTGGACCGATGAGGCAAATTTTAACAGAACTGGAATCACAAATTTTCGAAACCTTCACTTGTGGATGCCGGAGGAAAAAAATCCCTTAGCAGTTCGGCCAGCGTCCTTTCAAATCGAATTTTCGATTAATGTTTGGGCTGGAATGATAAGTGATTACTTAATCGGACCATTTATTCTTCCGTCAAGGTTGACAGGCCCAGCTTACCTAACATTTCTACAAGAAGAGTTACCTGACCTGATGAGTGATGTGGATCTACAAACAAAGAGGAAGATGTGGTTTCAGCATGACGGCGCTCCAGCTCACTTCAGCACCATCGTGCGTGATTATTTAAACGAACTATACGGAGACAGATGGATTGGACGAGGCGGACCAGTAGCGTGGCCGGCACGAAGCCCTGATATGACCCCCCTAGATTTTTTTTGTGGGGCCACATGAAACAGATTGTGTACAGTACTCCAATTAGTACAAGAGAAGAATTGTTACAAAAAGTAATGGCTGCGGCTAGTCAAATAAAAGAAAATCGTACTGTATTAAAAAAAACAGTACGCAGTGTGGCATTACGTACAACTGTATGTATGGATGAAAATGGTGGTCATTTTGAAAATTTAATAAATTAAATCATTTTTCTACGGTTTCTTTTGTTTTATTCCATAATTTTGACAATTAAATCATTATTAAATCACTTTTGAATTTTGTGCTCAGATTACCTACCTTATTTTTAGTGATTATCTTAACAACGAAAAAAGATAGAACGCATGTTATTTTAGAGAACTTATACAGTAAGCTACGTAGTTTAATAAAACATGCTAAAAAGGTTATCTCAACGTACTAGTTTTGAAGTTACAGACCAAAAATTAAAAAGAAAAGTATTTTTTTAACAAAAAAAATTATCTTATTATTTTTTTGACAAATTTCCTGCTTGATATCGTAGGTTTTTTTAATTTTTATTGCTAGTTAATCTTTCTAACTTTCAAATAAAACTACTTTGAAAAAAATACACCGTTTACTTAAAGAGAAAATAATTTAAAACCGAAGGATGGGAATTTTAACAAAAACAAAATTCAAATGCTTTTATTTTTTAAACAGTTTACATAAAAAAAATTTTTTTCGATTTTTTACCGATAATTTTTTATCTAGTATCCGCACATTTCGTTTGATCAAGTGTAAAATTAACACATTGTATAATAATAAATATTATACTTCAAAACAGATTTGTTTGTAAACAAGTGATTATATGTGAATTTAGAGTAAATAATTAAGTTCAGTAAACACAGTGAAATGATTCAAGTGCAAGTTAGTGAAGGTATATTGGAGGGGGAAGTAAAAAACAATGAGTATGGAGGGAAAATCTATAGCTTTAAAGGCATTCCATATGCTCAGCCACCCGTTGGAGACTTGAGGTTTAAGGTAATTAGTGAACTTACGCACTGTAGGATTAGCACTATACTCAATGACCCCGCAGATAGGTTTTAAAATGAACACGGACAAGCAAAGGTCATGAGCTACGTCCATATGCCAATAGTTGGGAACTCTACGCTCAAGGTTGTTGACGAGTATGCTTACTTAGGATAAATTGGCCAACAGGTCAATCGATGGATCCAACTCTGCTGGGCAGCGTTAGCTAGATTACGAGACATCTTTTCATTACGTATTCTTCAAAACTAAATAAAGCCATACAAAACCCCTTTTTTGAAAATAAAGATTAAAAAAAAATAAAGCCATACAGCTCAAAGAATCGATAACCGATAGTAAAGAAAGGTTCTCGATTGGCAGCCTTATACGAAGTTTATTGCAGCTCTACCCCGCTAGATGTCTCTCTGGTAAGAGAGGCTGTATTCGGCAGTTTACTTGTAAACATCTGTAATTATGATGATGAGTGAACTTAAAACTATCAACGCCATTGTCATTAGAAACCATACCACTATGGTATTTATATATCAATTACGTAATATACTATACATTTTCTTAACGTTTCTTTTGAAAAATATTAAAACTTTAAATGACATAAACAACCAGACTGACAGACAGACAAATCTAAAAAATTATAGAAATGTATTTAATTGTTTATTTATTCCTTTCAATCATTTTTGTCTTAATCATGTTTGTTCCGGCCGTGGATACATGTTCACATGCAATTGTTCTGAGCCTAAGTCTTTCTCCGTGTGTAGTATGTATGTAAAATGCCTCCACTATACAGAAACAAACATTAGTGTAACAATTTTTTTTTAAAAGAAATGAAAATTATCAACCTACTATTCTCAAAAAAAGAAAAAGATTATAAATAATTGTTATTACCTGTATTTGAATTGATAATGTATTTTTCTAAGGCACCGCAACCACCAAAACCATGGAGCGGAGTACGGGAAGCAAAAACATGTGGAAATGATTGCTACCATATTGAATTGTTCACTGGTATGGCACCACATGGCAGCGAGGACTGTTTATACCTCAATGTCTACTCTCCAAATATCACACCTACAAAACCTTTACCAGTTATGGTATGGATTCATGGTGGAGGTTTTACGAGCGGAAGTGGATCTGACGTCATATACGCGCCCAATTTTCTAATTAGACAAGACGTCATTCTAGTAACATTAAATTATAGACTTGAGATTCTCGGTTTTCTTTGTCTTGAAACCGAAGATGTGCCTGGAAATGCCGGCATGAAAGACCAGGTAGCTGCGCTCATATGGGTCAAGAAAAATATCTGTAGATTCGGTGGTGATCCCGACAATGTTACAATATTCGGTGAAAGTGCTGGAGGAGCTAGCGTTTCTTTGCACCTGATATCACCGATGAGCAAAGGATTATTCAAAAGAGCAATATCGCAGAGTGGTAATGCGGCATGTTATTGGCCAACAAGTTTCATGGCAAAAGAAAGATCATTAGCTGTAGCTAAAGAAATGGGATGCAACTCGAAGGACGAGAAAGAGGTATATGAATTCTTTAAATCTCAACCTGTAGAAGCATTGATTAAAAAACGAGTTCCACTATTCTACGCTGAAGCAAATAAAGAGTTTCCTCTAATTTACTTCTGCGTCGTCAGTGAAAAAGAATTTGGTGGTAACGAAAGGTTCTTACATGGGGATCCAGTAGATATTTTGCGTAACGGTATTCACGAAGGGGTAGAAGTCATAAATGGATACACAGAAGATGAAGGAGTTTTAATGTTAGGCGTCGGTTTAAATGTCAATAACATGTTTTCTCAAGCAAACAAATTTTATGAATATTTTGTTCCGAGACCTTTTGCTTTAACTTGTACAGCAACCGAGCAAGTTAAGATAGGTAAATTAATTAAGGAATTCTATTTTAATGGTGAAGATGTGTCTATAAAAAATGTGGATAAACTATGTCAATATTTGGGTGCAGAAGGGTTTAGCTACCCTGCCGTTCTTTGGCAAAAAATTTGCACAAGCTCATGCAAAAACAAAACTTACCTTTACAAATTCACTTGCAAGTCAGAAAGAAACGTATTCAAATACCTGCTGGGTGTTGTCGACATCATTGGAGAGAAGAATGTCGTTTGTCATGCTGACGATTTGCCTTACCTCTTTCCGATCGCTATTAATAATGAAAAAGTACAAATGAATACACCAACATTTAAATTGATTGATCAAGTGACTAAACTTTGGACAAACTTCGCCAAATATGGGTAAGTTATCAACTTTTTCTAGTATCAGGTTTAATAAACTAAATTATTTCATGCCTTCCAGAAAACCAACTGATGGAAAATCCATGCAATATACCAAATCTAAATACCACAAACTGTTCATAGCTTAGTTTGTTAGTATAATATTTTGATAGGGTAGGATTTTTGATATCTATTTGTGTAGTCGCCACACTTGTCAAGCGAATTGGTGACGACATCTGCGTTCCGAATTGAAGGTTTGGCATCAGTGAAATCAACGGCCTTGGTATCTTTCAGGCATTCTACTTGTATCTACGCTCACGTGACTCGGGATAAAGATTTTATATTAGTAAAAACGTTCAATGGGCATATCTGATAATAAATGGATAGACAGAATAAAAATATACATTTATTGTAAGCCTTGATGATTCACCATACAAGACACGGCTTTTATGCTGGTTCTTTACAAAGTTTTATGAGAATCAAACTCGATAATGTTAGAAGTGACAATAAAAATTATTGTCATCATTCACCACTTTATGTGTTGACTAGTAGAGAATGTCTCAAAAATAAAGTTCACCCTTTGCATTCTTTTGTTTTAAGGAATGCAATTAAGAATAAATAAATAAATCATCCTGCGGCAGTCTACTGCTGGACATAGACCTCTCCCAAGGTGCACCACTAAGCTCAGTCTTCGACTACACGCATCCAGTTCCCACTACTCACACATGCCTTTTATCCCCGAGGGGATAGGCAAAGTCCAGGGAGCAGTGAGCTACTCGGACCGAGACCAAGCCAAAAATAATATGAAATTAGATGGAAAATTTTGAAAGAGGTAATAGGTGGCTATACAATCCACTTGCTCAGAAAATATATCTTAGTTTTCGCATTAGTAAAAGTGAAAAAAAAAATTGACAAAACAAACATTTAAACTTATTAATTCTTTAGAAACCCAACACCTGACAGCTATCTCGGAGTCACTTGGAGGCCATACTCCTTGGAGGAACAGGCGTTTTTGGACATAGGTGAACAATTGGTCCCCGGAACAGCACCAGACAAGGAAGTTATGGAATTTTGGGAAAATACTTACAAAGAATATTGTCCTAAATATGCTCCTTGATATTTTTTTTGGTACCCATGAATAAATTATATTTAAACAAAAATATTTAATATTTATAGTGTATAAAGGAATATATAATAGAAGTACGAGACAAGATAGTTTTCTACCGACTTCAAAAAGGAGGTACCCAATTCGACTGTATGTTTTTTTTGTGTGTGTTACGGTGTGTAGCGGAATTACACAGTAGACTACCCCAGGAGGGTACCAGTACCCCTGGAGAATCCCTCGCTGAGCATCCACGACCATGTTATTCCAATCCTGAGCGTGGGTGCTCAGGCTGCCCCGCGTATTCTGGGGGGGGGGGCAAAATTCCGCTCAAAAACAAAACTGCTCGGGGCAAACTGAGCAACAATACCAAGGCGACCCCTGCCACGCTATCCGTGAATTTCTGCAACATCAGGGGACTTCACTCTAACCTAAACGCCGTGCACTACTATCTCGAGACGGCGAAGCCGACCTTGCTCTTTCTGAACGAGACGCAGGTTTCCTCTCCGGCTGATATTTCGTATCTCTCCTACCCAGGGTACAAATTGGAGCACTCCTTTGTGCCTCGAGCTGGAGTTTGCGTGTATGTCAGAGAGGACATCTGTTCTCGACGCCTCGGCAGTCTTGAAGGATCGGACCTGTCCATCCTTTGGCTACGCGTAGACAGCGATGACCATCCGCGCGTCTACGGGTGCCTCTATAGGTCCCATAGCGGTAATGCCGAACCAGACCGACTCATCGACCACGTCCAAATGGCTACAGATTCCTTGCTACAACAGGTCCCATCCGCAGAGATAGTGATCCTTGGCGATTTTAACGCCCACCATGCCGAATGGCTCGGTTCACGTTTAACCGATCATGCGGGGAGATCTGTTTATGACTTTGCCTTGGCATATGGTCTGACACAACTAGTTACTTCGCCTACGCGGATTCCAGATGTGGAGGATCATACACCTTCCCTGTTGGACCTTCTGCTGACCTCTCATCCGGACGGATATCAGGTTTCCGTCGATGCCCCTCTCGGCTCTTCCGGCCATTGTCTGATCCGGAGTATGGTGCCACTCACGCTCCCTTCGCGGTTGCGTTCTGCAGGTTGCCGCCGTGTTTGGCATTACAGGTCGGCGGATTGGGACGGAATGCGGTCTTTCTTTGCATCCTACCCATGGGGGCGGGTTTGCTTCTCGCCGGATGATCCCAGCGCTGTTGCTGACTCTGTCACTAATGTGGTGCTACAGGGAATGGAACTATTTATTCCATCATCTGTGGTACCCATCGGAGGCAGATCTCAGCCTTGGTTTGGTCGCTCCTGTAAGACTGTATTGCGCAGTAAGCAGGAGTGTTATCAAGCCTGGGCTGCTGCTTCGGTGACTCGGGATGTAAACACCAGCACATTAAAAAAGAAGTATAACTTCGCCTCCAGGTCCTTCAAAAGAGTTATTGCCAAGGCAAAGTCAGAGCACATAGGCAGAATTGGCGAGAAACTAGTTCGCCTTCCTTCGGGAACCCGTGCATTCTGGTCTCTCGCCAAGGCTGTCCAAGGGAATTTCTGTAAGCCATCACTACCGTCTCTGCACAGGGAGGACGACTCACTGGCTCTAGACGCAAAAGACAAAGCCGACCTTTTAGGCTCCCTTTTTGCGTCCAACTCGACTCTTGATGACGGGGGGAAAACACCGCCGACCATCCCGCGGTGTGAGTGCTCCATGCCGGATGTGCTATTCTCACAGCGCTCAGTTCGCAAAGCACTTCTCTCCCTGGACATCCAGAAGTCGAGTGGGCCTGACGGAATCCCCCCAATTGTGCTGAGGACGTGTGCTCCGGAGTAGGCACCGGTCCTAACGCGTCTTTTCCGGTACTCCTACTCCCAAGGCGTAGTCCCGAATTCATGGAAGACAGCTTTTGTCCACCCGATCCCTAAAAAAGGCGACCGCTCAGACCCGTCCAACTATAGGCCTATCGCGATCACCTCCTTGTTCTCCAAAATAATGGAATCCATTATTAACTGCCAGCTCATCCGGTACCTTGAGGATCACCAGCTGGTTAGTGAACGCCAATACGGTTTTCGTCGGGGTCGATCAGCTGGTGATCTTCTGGTCTACCTGACCCATAGATGGGCGGAGGCAGTAGAGTCCAAGGGGGAGGCGTTGGCCGTTAGTCTGGACATTGCGAAGGCCTTCGATCGGGTTTGGCACAAAGCGCTTCTTTCGAAGCTCCCTTTCTATGGGCTTCCCGAGAAATTGTGCAATTGGATCACCAGCTTCCTTGCAGATCGGAGCATCAAGGTCGTTGTAGACGGTGCATGTTCTGACTACAAGCCTATTAACGCTGGTGTTCCACAAGGCTGTGTGCTATCACCAACGCTGTTTCTTCTGCATATCAATGATATATTGCTAACTGGTAACATTCATTGCTATGCGGATGACAGCACTGGTGATGCTCTATACACCGGCCGGGCCAATATTTCTCGGGAAAACGTCGCCGAGTACCGGAACAAACTTGTGTCTGAAGTTGAGTCTTTGCTGGACAAAGTCTCGGATTGGGGGCGACTAAATCTAGTCCAGTTTAATCCTCAGAAGACACAAGTTTTGCGCGTTTACCGCTAAAAAGAACCCCTTTGTCGGATCTCCTCAGTTTCAAGGCACTCCCCTTCTTGCCTCAGCTAGTATCGGTATCCTCGGAGTCGACATATCGAGTGACGTGCAGTTTCGTGGTCACTTGGAAGAGAAGGCCAAATTGGCCTCTAAAAAGCTTGGCGTGCTCAGCAGAGCGGGACAGTATTTCATGCCGGCACTCCGCCTGCAACTTTACAAGGCGCAGGTTCGGCCTCACATGGAATACTGTTCCCATCTCTGGGCAAGGGCTCCCCAGTGCCAGCTCCTTCCACTTGACCGCATCCAGCGCAGAGCGGCTCGAATCGTCGACGACCGAGCCCTTTCCGATCGGCTCGATTCATTGGCACTGCGAAGAGATGTTGCATCTCTTTGCATTTTCTATCGCATCTACCATGGGGAGTGCTCTGAGGAATTGTTCGGATTAATCCCAGCCGCCAAATTTCATGAACGCACATCGCGGCAGAACTCCCGATACCATCCACACCATCTGGATGATTGGCGGTCCACCACTGTGCGATTTAGAATATGTTTTCTTCCTCGCACGACTTCCTTGTGGAATCGATACGACTTAGGGACCTTTAAGAAAAGAGCCTACTCCTTTTTAAAAGGCCGGCAAAGCATCTGCAATTCCCCTGGTGTTGCGGTTGTTCATGGGCGGCGGTAGTCACTTACCATCAGGTGAGCCGCATGCTCGTTTGCCCCCTATCCTATTAAAAAAAAAATCTCATAACTTTGTTCTATGTGAACCGATTTTGATGATTTTTTTTATTTGAAAGCGGGTACTTCTCATGTACTGTCATAAATTTGATTAAGGTCCATACAATAGTTTTTGAGTTATCCTTAATGATATGTATTGAAATCGGTTATTCAAAATTTTCAATTTTTAATTATATTTTATAAGACTGAAGTAACAAACAAACCTACAGTTCACATGATGGTAAGTGATTAACTGCAGCCCATAGAATATTATCTAATTTAATATCATCAGAAATTATTTTATGTGGTAGAGCCATGTTACAGCTATATTACTGGTATAGTTGTAGCACGAATGGGTAGGCTCGACTGGGAAAGGACCACACTCTCACAGAATACCAGCGTAAAATAGCAGCTTAACTGTGTTTCGTATGGTCAGTGAAGAGAATCGGAGACCCTTTTTACTGGAAACAAGGCATTCTATCTTAGCCCTCACGGGCGACAACGCATCTGCATTTTGGTTTGCAATCGAGGATAGATGTAGATATCTAAGGGTCACAGCAACCACTTACCAGCAGGTGGACTGTGTGCTGGTTTGTCACCCTTAGCCTATAAAAAATATCATAATAGCTCCTAACACATTCACTGCTGAACAAAGAGCCTCCCCCAACCACTGCCTCAAATCACGGTCCTTAGCCACCTGTATACATCGACTTCCTAAATGCCCGCCTGCCACTGCAATCATCGGTACGAGACTGATAATTAAGAATCTTACTTCCCCATCGGTAGTCGGTTCTTCGAGCTATATAGCCGGTCCATTGCCTTCAGCTTACTGACCCCTTCGGCTATGTCGGTTACTCTGATTCATTTTCATTAAAAATTATATCATGCAGCAAATTTTCGAGCATAGCCCTCTGCATAACTCGCTGAGTGACTTTAACCTTCCTCATATGGGTTTCCCATCTTTCCCATTTCCATCTGCATTGGGTTTTCATATTCATTTCAGCCTATTAACAGTCTCCCTCTTCGGTTGCTTTAGCCGTGGAGATATTCGCCATAGTCGCCACGTTCGGCGGGTAAATTGACAAACGTCGTTTTTTTTTATTATTTTAACGTATTATCAAGAACATGCTACGGCCTAAATGAAATGAAAAATATCAAATTTTTTGAACGTAATAAAATAAAATTTGGTTTGTCATATGTTATTTTTAAAATCTACTAAATCTATTACTGTTTCTAAATGAGTATTCATTGAAAGGAGAAGAAACGGCGAAATAAACGGATGAAATGGGGTAGTGGATATTCTATCCACGACACGGCAATTCATCATTCTCATACGTCATTATGTATTTGCGAACGCGTATACCATCTACTTTAAAGGCATTGTTAACCACAGTAGTTATATTACTATGAGAATGTGCAGCAATACCCGCTTAAAACGGAATTTACAGAGCCCGGAAATTAAACTAACCGAAGTTCTAACTTTCGCTGCAAATTCAAAATAACGTAACTGAGATTCCAGTACATAATATTAAAAAAATTTTACTATTAATTTTAATATAAATTAAGAATAACTCAAAAACTATTACTCAAATCTTGATTAAATTTATATGGGGCCATATGAGAGGCACTAGCTTTCAAATAGAAAAAGAATCATCGAAATCTGTTCACCCAGTAAAAACTTATAAGGTAACACAAATAAAAAAAACATACAGTCGAATTGAGTATCTTCTCAATTTTGAAGTCGGTAGAAAATTCTTTTGCAAACATACTTATAGCCATACCACCGTTTTAAGCTAAAGTTTGTTCTGAATTTTAGTAAATATACCAACTTCAGTTAAGTTCTTCTGTGATGAATGAAAAGTCTATATTTATGCGAATGTTAACTTTAACGTGAGCTTTACGGTACAAAGTTATTTATAAATTAGTAAAGAATAAGTGCCGTGGTAGCTCAGATGGTTAGCGCTCGCTGTAAGCTTCACAGTACTAGAGCAACCCAGGTTCGATCCCCGCCGGCACCAATGAAATTGTTAATTGCAATTTTAAGTGTTGTTTTACCACGTGCTCGTCGGTAAAGGAAAACATCGTGAGGAAACCTGCATGTCTGAGAAATAAGAAAAAAAATATTTCGAAGAGATGTGAAGTTCGCCAACACGCATTGGTGCAGCGCAGCGGACATTTCCTTGCCCTAAAACCCTCTCAGAAATGAGAGGAGGCCTGTGCCCAGCAGTGAGACGTAAATAGTCTGCAACTTTACTTTTTTTTTACTTTTCATTCTTAAATACATGAGGTAAATAAGAATCGATACACCCATGTGTGTGTCGTAAGAGGTGACAGAGGGGAACTGAAATAAGAGATGGTCAGAGACTTCCTAACACCAACTCGAAATTAAAAAAAACTTCGGTTGCCAACCCGCCTGCCAAGCGTGGTATCTATAACAAAACCCTTCCCATGATGTATTTTTGGGGGAAGCTTATGTTCAGTACACTTTTATAAGATATAATGGATATAAGATATAATACATCTGTATTGGATGTCGTTCTTTCATTTTTACCAGTTTTTTTTCCTTTTTTAACAAATTCAAAAAAAAAGGAGGTTTTCAATTCATCGGAATCTTTTCTTTATGTATGTTCACCGATTACTCGAAGATGCCTGAACCGATTTGGTCCATTTGGAATTCGATATCAGTCGAGTGCTTTAAAAAAAATCATCAATATATTATTTTATTTATACTGAAGTCGGTAGTATAAAATTTTTAACCACTTCTTGTTTCGTGGGTGTCGTAAAAGCTGACTATGAAAAAGACAGTCAACAAGACCAACGAGGTAGTTGACGATTGTCTAGTTGGTCTAGTGGTTATCAGTGGTTCTAAGATTTCCAGGTCAGGCAGTAAAGCATAACGTGATAGAGCCCTCCTGCAGTTATTATATTATAGTTGTAACACGAATGGTTCGGCTCGGCCGGGGAAGGACCACGATCTCACAGAATACCAGCATAAATGGCAGTTTAATGCTGCTGTGTTCCGTATGGTGAGTGTAGAGAACCGGAGACCCTTTTTACTGGAAAAGAGGCGTTTTATCTTAGTCCTCACGGCTGACAACGCATGCATTTTAATTCGCAAACGAAGATAGATGTAGATGCCTATGGGCCACAGCAACCACTTACCGTCAGGTGGACTGGGTGCTAGTTTGTCACCCTTATTCTATAAATTAAAAACAATTGTTTAGGCCAAATATTAACATTTTAAAAAATTTCATTCAAGACGCGCGTCTCGGCGTGTCCTTCCGATGGAATTTAAGGTCACCACCGGCCCCCCTCTCCCGCGCGAGTCTCTCGGCTGACCGCTCGGTCGCGCTGCCGTGTGGGCGAAGTTAGTTGTTAGCGGCCGCCGTGTCGGTGAGATGGCCTGGAATTTACACTCGGAACGTTAGGTCGCGTTAAGACCGCCTCCTCTGCGTTGTCTTATTTCTTTCGTATACGTGACAAGAGGCTTTCCTTGAGTTTTGAGTGATTAATTTAACTTCGATTGCTATTAATTTGCGTCGACGAGTTGTTGTTTGTGTGGCATTTTAATATCGTACGAAGGAATTTTGTTTTGTCGGGTGGAACGCTAAAACTTTGTGACCCGAGAGGAGATCGCGTTCAGTTTCGAGTATAAGTTTGTGCTAAGTGAACATGGAACATTGAACTTTGACCGACAGTTCTTAAGTTGTGCAGTGTGCCACTTGTTTTAAGTTCGATTAACGTTGATTTAGTTGAATTTGAAGTTAATTAAATGTACAATAAAGTTGATAAACTAATATAGTGAAATAAAAGCAGAAAGTATCAATTGGTGAACGCCCACTGGAGGGATCGCACATTGTGGAACAAAGCCGCGCATGTGGGTCTGCTGTCCGATTACATCGGTGACGTCAGGTTACATTACACACTTTCGCACACTACTTACATACACCTTACTTACCACCTGACTTTGCCTTGTGGTCAACCCTACCTCCGGAACTCGGTAAGTTTGTGTTTGCTTATCAGCCATTAGTTAATAATTATCCATAGGCCATTTGGGCCCGAACCCTCTGGTTGCCCGTCGAGTGAGCTACTATGGGCCCTAGCCCAGTCGACTTCTGTCGGGGCAACTGAGGGCCGTAACAACAATTACTGGGTTTTCCTGTCAATAAATTCCAAGTAGCAACCCGAAATCAGGTAGTATTTTATCCTCATGCAACGGAAAGCACGCAGATCCTACGCCAGATCTTTCCCCGGAGGTGTTTGGAAGCAAACGAATACATTCTACCTAATGATTACTGGATGCAATGACCCATAGGAATTTACACATAGTATATTCTCAACTAAGAATCAAAATGCAAATGTGTTGCCTACTACCTCTAAGAACTAAGATGGAATGCATGCAATTCACTCTCCAGTTCTCCAAAACACAGCAGCATTAAGGTGTTATTTTACGCTGGCATTCTGTGAGAGAGTGGTCCTTCCTCGAACCAACCACATTCGTGCCACAACCATAATAGAACTGCAGCGCGGCTCTTACACTTCCATTTAATTATGTGGTTATATTTTATAATAGTTTTATTAAAAATAAAACATAATAGCTAAATCAAGTAGCGAATGCGTTCATCGGTGTTGTGAGAAATTTTACGAACACTCCATATAATACTCTGCACAGAAGCGCGACAAAGGATTAGTTTTATAATGATCGTAAAACGTTGAGAGGTGGCATAACATTTTTATTCTATAATAAAACGCCTGTGTTAACGTTCAGTTTACATTGATATACAATTTCATATTTACTAGCTACCCTATGCGATACTACAACTATTTTTGTTTTTCATATAATAATTCTGAGAGTTTTTCGAATAAAATATATCCTAGATCCCTCCTGACACTGCTCTCTATCTGTTCGTAAAGTTTCATCACGATCGATTCAGCCATTTCAGTGACAAGAATTTTAAAAATGGTTGTTTATGTCTCAATAGAATGCAAACAACCCTATGAGCTAATATAAGCCAGTTATTTCAATATTACGGATATACACTTCAATTTTATTTATTTATATGTAACGATTACGAAGTATATATATAGCCCAGCGAATCATTAACCTGAGTCGTGGTCTTTCACTGCTGGCCTTATGAGGAAGCTTAAGGTCACTCAGAGCGCTATGAAAAGGACAATGCTTGGAGTGGAGAATTTCTATACGCGATAGAATCCATAACGATGATATCCGCAGCAGGACCAGAGTAACTGACATACCCAACATACCCAACGCAACCGTAAGCTAGAATGGGTCGGGCATATAGCTCGAAGAACCGATAACCAATGAGATAGTTTAGATTAGTTTACAACGGGCTATTTTTGCAACTCCACGTCTAAGCTCGTATTTTGCGTGTAGGCAGGAATATTTCGATTATTCGAGCCATGTAATCTCGAAGAAGTTCGACATTCTTTGACGTTGCGAGCAACTTTGAAGAGTGACCCCGGCGTGCCGAGATGTTAAGCCCTGTACTATCTGTAACACCTTGTAAAACCTTGGTTATACGACTATTTATTTCTGGCAGGGCCTCCCTAGCTTGCCTACAGTTCACTAGATTTTTCCAAAGCTGAGCCTGTTAATTAGTAAAGTTTATACGTACCAGATGTTTTATCCACCAACGAGGCGGAAAGGTCCTCGTACTAGCAGTTGCAATGCTCGGCGGACCGCCACTAGATGGAGTGACAACCTGATGTAACACGCAAGCAGTCGATGGACGCAGGTGGCTCAAGAAAAGCTGACAAGCTGACCAGCTGACTGTTCAGTAGTGGACTTGTGTTGAGCTTTATAGTGTGGTGGTAAATAAATACATAAAACAATTGCACAAGAATTAAGTAACAAAAATACATTAAATAACATAAGTGCGTCAATTTTTATCACATTTTCCTATTATATTTAAATTTATTTAATAATTTACTTTTTAGTATGTTGAGTACCTTTCTTCCCCATCGTTTGTCGATTCTTCGACTTCTACTATAGAAATCTTAACGAGAAGACGTGTCGTAATATCCTATTATAGGAATGATGAGATAATGTAGCAGTAAGTTAACGACACTTAGGATGAACAATTATAAATTGAAGACACATCTCCCTTGTCTTTATGATGTAAGAAGATCACGTAGAGCGGTAAACTGTTACGGACTAATCAATTAGTCGGTGTACGACGACTTGAAGACATCAAAATTTATAAAAATTATTGGAACATCAGTAAATAGAAAGTTTAATGAAACTATCAATTTTTTAAAGTAATCTTCTAGTGTCTAGGGACTTATAGTTTACTACAGGGCTTGAATGTGGTTAAGGTACGAGGTTACGCTACCGGTATTAAATACAGTTGACCCCCGGTAATTCGACAAACATTTTGCAGGGCAGTATCGGACTATCGAATTTGTCGGATTATAGAGTAATGCCTAAGACCTTGTAATCCGACAAATTCCAGATCCAATGATAATATTCTATATGTTATATATGTACTCTGAAGTACAAATTATACTTCATTATATATGTCAAATTTAGTAAATTAAACATCACAATAGGGAGCTTACATTTTATTATAAAATTAACGTCATTACTTATGTACATACTAAATCAATCAATTTAAGAAGCATGGAAATATTCATCAATTTTTTTTGTTGTCAAAAATATCTATTAATAATAAATAATAGACCATGTCGGATTACAGAGGGTGCCGGATTAGACAGGTGCCGGATTACCGGGGGTCCACTGCATTGATTTCACTTTAATTTAAAGTTTATCAGTAAATAGAGTGCTAGGGACGTACAGTATACTAGCTGGCTCGGCAGACCTTATTCTTCCCATTCCAATAGGTGGCGCGATGAATTCGAATTTTGAATTCACTCCGGACTTCTTACAGTGTAAATATAAAACGTATCGATATCTTGACCACAACGCCACCTATAGGGTCGAGATTTTATAATTTTCTTTTTTAGCAACAAAGCAACACGTATTATAATTGTGAACCATTTTCGCAGCGGATCTTACCATAACTATGAACCCTCGTTTTGACAATACAAATATATTTTGTGAATATGAACTCAATCGGTTAAGTTGTACAGAACTTACGCGATCACTAACAGACGCGTCAACGATTATAATATTAGTAGAAATACTACCTTAAATTGAAGCTACGTAGATGACCTGAAAATAAAAGATGGATATTATAATATTAATATATTATATAATAAATAATATTAAATTAAATAATAAAACGAATAAAAAATAAATTATTATATTACGGATTTCATCACACAATTAAATCCCAAACATAGCCACCTAACTCGCCAAGTATTTTTGGGCGTTTGAATATTTGGATTACCTAAAAGCTAACGCAAAACTCCTAAATAACATATCAACAATATTAAAAATCTATAATAAAAAATAAAAAAAATAAATGATGATACAGTCCTACGAATAGCTATACTAAGCCTTTGAGCGAGAAAAGAACCAGCCCTATCACCAGCAGCGATGACCAGTCGCAGATACAGTTTCTTTAGAAACTTTTAACTTAATATATCAATTCATAAATAATCGAATAAACACGAAGCTAATGTTATATTACTCGTATCAAGATAACGGCACCCCGATTCCGTGACGACGCGACGGACCAAGGCGTGGCGATGTATTAAAACGACGCCGTCCAATATCCATAAAATTCCCTAAAACAAACAATAGGTAAGTCCGGTAGTATCACAACTTTGCCAAGGGAATTGTGTCTTGCACGCTATGGGGCGGCAGTGAGGGGAGCAGTGCACCGTGATGTATGAAGAGGGTCACAGTTCAGCGATGCTCAAACTTTGCCGGCTCGCACGGACAAGTTTGCACATTAACGACTCGATTGTCTTTTATCCTTTTGCGTGAATTTTCTTTTATTTAAAAGTTGAAACGGTGGTCTCTGGGTACAATTTACAATTATTATCAAAGCAATTAAAACATGTAAAGTAAAATAATTTTTCTTTTCTTTCCACAAAACAAAAGTAACAATCTATTAACTTTGTATGTTGAACGGAGTTCTCTTTACAACAAGTAAGAATTATTTTAGTATACCATTAATTATACCTTGAAAAAAGAAAGTGCCAAACTACTTTTGTGCAAATAAAATATAGTAGAATTGATAGATGTCTACGCCGATCATGCCGATTCTTGATATACACTTATTGCATACGAACTATATGAAGCCCAGCACCTCACGCTTCTATGCAATACGTCATATGGTACCACGCATAGGCCAATCAATTAGAAGAGCGATAAAACAAGATAATAAGACTTGTTGATTTACTGCCGACTTATTTACGCCACTACCCAAACTTCAACCAGCTATTTTTTTACATATTATTCTAAGCCAGCATTTAACTACAATCCCGCCTGACGGTAAGTGGTGATGTAGCCTAAGATGGTGAAGCGCACTGACTTAACAAAAGCCTATTCACTCTTACCTTGAAGACACCCGCATTATACTCGGATGGAAACACAGATGCTGGCAACTTATTCCACTCCTTTGCTGTACGCATGATGAACAATATAGCAAGCCTTAAATAAAAATAAAATCAAACCTTGTACATACACCTAAAATTTTTGTAAATTTAATTCAATTAACGAATAAATTATTTTTATTCGCCTATTTTGTATTTTTCTTGTTCTATCAAGAACAATAGTAAAGTGATTAAGCGCTAGACTACGGCGGGTTAAAATACCAAACAGGATAAACATTTGTATGGACTACAAACAATTATTTTGGGTCTAAATATTGCCCCCGCGCAATTCATTTATGTAAAACTACAACGATACACAAAAAAATCCTAGCATGAGTGTATTCCTTTTATAAAAGTCATGTCTCCGGAAATAAATTATTATTTCAAAGAAACACAGCTTCTTTCAGGTACTTTTTACGGCTGACCACTCAACTTTTTAAATATCAAAGTTGCCTAGACCAAAAATACAAAAACATATAAGTTGCACAAATATTTATTTCCATTTATTCTTAAAAATAAACATTTCGGATTCATTCTTATAATAAATACGTCCAAAATTGTACAAATACATAATTAACCAGTATAGTCCCTTGCTGAAGCTTAAGTTTTGCTGAAGCTGCTGGCCGTATGAGTAAGCTCAAAGTCGCTCAGCGAGCTATGGAAAGGGCAATGCTTGGCGTTTCTCTGCGTGCTAGACTTATAAACGAGGATATCCGCAGTAGACAAGCGTAACTGACATAGCCCAAAGAATTAGTATGCTGAAGTGGCAATGGGCCGGCCATATAGCTCGAAGAACCGACAACCGATGGAGAAGAAAGGTTCTCGAGTGGCAGGCTCGTACCGGCTGGCGAAGTATAGAGCGTCCCCCACTAGATGGAGTGACGACCTGGTAAGACATGCAGGAAGTCGATGGATGCAGGTGGCTCAGGACCGTGCTTCGTGGCATTCCTTGGGAGAGGCCTATTTTCAGCAGTGGACTTGTGAAGGGCTATAATGATGATAATGATGCAGCTTAAGTGGCTGAAGTAATCAAGATTTCTAGATCAATTTCAGAGTTACAACAATTAATAACAACAATTAATCCGCTTCAGCTCTCTTTAGTGTTCTAGGTAGAAAACTGTCATAGACTGCACACTTCTAATTAAATTTTAATCCCTCTGAAACAACCTCAGGCAGCTCTATTTTAACACAAAGTAAACTTCGCTAGTTTGTAAAGCAACAACAGATGATATCGGAGTTCAGTAATAAAATGTTGGTAAACTATAATAATGTCTCGACACTTAAACAAACTTTATAAAATGTATTAATATTTTTTCTTTACTATGTACTGTTAAAACATTTTAATTACATATTTTTAATAACTTCCTTACTTATTTCTAGGTTTTATCACCAAAAAGAACTTGTCTACCAATTTAACCTCGTCACATTTTGTTTTTTAGTTCTTTTATAAAAACGTTACCCCCACACTAGGATTTTCTCCTGTATCGTGGAGGCAGTTTACAAACACAAATTGCACAAGGACAAACATTTATTTGTAGGCCATACAAATACTTGTTCCGTGCGGGATTCGAACCTGCGCCCTCTAGCGCAGCAACTTATTGCTAAGCTACTGCGCCACGGAGCCGCCATTTAATTTGAAAAGTCTATATCGTCAGCCGGGTCGATTTTTATTGCTGCTTTTATGTAGAATACCCAACTTTATTTTATCCAGTTATCATGCACCTAAAGCTTTCCAAACGCTGTTGTTCACGGTGCTACTACAAATATTCCAAATATCTGTCAATATTTATAATAGATTTGTTTATAAATACATAGTTGTATATAAAACACAAAAAAAAATCCATCACCCCATTTTATTCTGTCGGAATCGTAAAGAGCGACTTTGAACTATGTCAAAAAGACTTCATGACATTTTGGCTTACATCAAATATACAATACCCAGACCAGCGATAGTATGTCACGTCAAAGTTAAGATATGTATAATTCTACGACCATCAATCCGCTCAAGCTTGGTGATAATAGCAAATCCAGGCCATATCCAATATTGAAATTTTACGAATATGTGGATAAGAATAAGTATATAAAGCCATTTTAATTTCAAGTTTATATTCAAAACTTTAATTTTTAGCACCCCTATAACTTGTGTGTAGAAATTATCACTAATACCCACCTTTATTAATAAAAACGAACAACGAACGACCTCGCATCACAGGTACACATAACAAACTTGTAGCAAACATGTCTTCAGCTACGTTGCCACCATGGAAAACAATAAGAAAATTACTTAAGGTTTAGTTAGCATTTCTTCTTTTGTAAGGCAATTAGCGTATTCTGCGATAGTAACACTAAAATAAGAAATAATCTATAGCCTGTCAATAGACATCCATTTCACAATATCCATTTACATCAGATGAACTGTGTGCTCGTTTCTCACCCTATATTTATACTATAAAAATGTATGCTATAAAAACAAACCATAGCGGAATTCGCAAAAAATATTTTGATAACAATCAAAACCAATGACTTCGTTGAAATTCAATATTGAGAAGTATCCGAATGGGCACTTTGAAAACCGCTGTCTAAGCACACCAGAAACGATACCGCGGCCATTTTGCAATACATTGTTTGTTCAATTTGTACGCTCCATCCTCCAGAGTCACTTCACCACTATTTAGTATACGTGACAATCTTAAGACATTGCACATGCATAAAATACACTACACTAGACTAATATAAATATATAACACCATACATACATATATGTATTTACACATTTGATATCCTAATACACTCTTAATTAGTATTTTATCCTGGATCTTCGTTGTAATTATATTTCATTACAATATAAGAATAACTTTTTTTATCTATCTATGAATGACAAGCTCGTGGAAACTGTCCATGCGGTCGGAGCTAAGTTCTGCAAGACCCGCCGCAGAAGAACACAAAAACTCTCCGATCACACTCTTAATCTAGAGATGACGCTACATTCTTCAACAGACTTGACAGCATACAGGCATCTGAACAGACAGATCTCCAAATGCATGCGGCGGGACTTACGCAACTTCAATACAGCTCGTATTGAAGAAGCGATCGAGCGGAACCAAGGCTCCAAAGTCTTTGCCAGAGATCTGTCTGCCAGAAAGAGCCACTTGTCAAAGCTGAAGACAGAATGTGGCAGCATCGTTACCGGGACACCTGAGATTTTGAGTGAGATTGAGAGGTTCTATGGGCAGCTGTACACGTCATCGTTGGAGCCACACGCAAGTGTGAGTAACGATCCAAGAGCGAGTCTCATCCGACACTATTCCGAATATATCCCGGACGTCAGTCTGAGCGAGATTAGAATGGCTCTATAGCACCTTAAAAACGGTAAGGCCCCAGGCGAGGATGGAATTACAGCGGAGCTTCTGAAAGCGGGTGGAAGACCGGTACTTGAAGTCCTTCAGAAGCTCTTTAATTCCGTCCTCCTTGGTGGCACTACACCGGAGGCGTGGAGCAGAAGTGCGGTGGTCTTGTTCTTCAAGAAAGGTGACAACGCTCTCTTGAAGAACTACAGACCGATTTCCCTTCTGAGCCGCGTCTACGTGCTGTTTTCGAGAGTCATTACGAATCGTCTCGCGCGCAGACTTGACGACTTCCAGCCTCCCGAACAAGCTGGTTTCCGAAAAGGCTTTAGCACCATAGACCACATACATACCCTTCGGCAAATTGTACAGAAGTCTGAAGAGTACAATTTGCCACTATGTCTGGCGTATGTGGACTATGAGAAAGCCTTTGATTCCGTCGAAATTTGGGCGGTGCTGCAGTCCCTTCAGCGGTGCCAAGTTGACTGTCGGTATATCGAAGTGTTGAAGTGCTTGTACAGTAGGGCTACGATGGCTATCCGAGTACAGAACCAGAGTACGAAACCTATCCAATTGCAGAGAGGTGTAAGACAGGGTGACGTCATATCCCCGAAACTCTTCACCGCTGCATTGGAAGACGTTTTCAAGCTTCTGGACTGGAAAGGATACGGTATCAACATCAATGGCGAGTACATCACTCACCTTCGATTTGCCGACGATATAGTCCTTATGGCAGAATCGCTGGAGGACCTAAGCACTATGCTCAATGACCTCGATAGTGTTTCCCAACGGATAGGTCTTAAGATGAACATGGACAAAACAAAGATCATGTTCAATGTCCATGTCACACCTATGCCGGTAGTTGTTGGGAGCACTAAGCTCGAAGTTGTTGACGATTATGTTTACCTGGGACAAATAGTCCGACTAGGTAAGTCCAACTTCGACCGAAAGGTCAATCGACGGATTCAACTCGGCTGGGCAGCGTTCGGGAAGCTACGACACATCTTCTCGTCAGACATACCTCAAAACCTGAAAACGAAATTGTACAACCAGTGCGTGTTGCGTGATGACTTATGGAACTGAGACGTGGTTCTTCACTGCTGGCCGTATGAGGAAGCTCAAGGTCGCTCAGCGAGCTATGGAGAGGGCTATGCTCGGAGTTTCTCTGCGTGATAAACTTAGGAATGAGGATATCCGCAGTAGAACCAGAGTAACCGACATAGCCCAACGGATTAGTAAGCTGAAGTGGCAGTGGGCCGGCCATATAGCTCGAAAAACCGACAACCGATGGGGAAGAAAGGTTCTCGAGTGGCAGCCTCGTACCGGAAGGCGAAGTGTAGGGCGTCCCCCCACGAGATGGAGTGACGACCTGGTAAGACATGCAGGACGTCGATGGATGCAGGTGGCTCAGGACCGTGCTTTGTGGCATTCTTTGGGGGAGGCCTATGTTCAGCAGTGGACTTGTGAAGGGCTGTAATGATGATGATGATGATCTATCTATCTATTATGTTCCTAGAATAATTTCATACAATGTCATAGCATTCGAGGGGTGAGAACCTGGTGACTTGTACTACAGGCTTATATATGCCTACTTCAGGCACCAGCTTCTCACATAATAAAATTCTGTTTATGTACTACTAGATTTACATTGTTTTACTTTATGTTATGTGAGAAGATAAATAAAGACTTTATTATTATTATTATATTTTTCTTTTTTTTTTCTCCTTTTGGGTTTACAACTCTTAGATCGGCTTTAAGCAAGATGCAAAGAGGTTGTGTTTTATTATTATTATTATTATTATTGCAATAAAAGTACTTTTACAATAAACGAACTGAAAATATACTGTTTCTGACGTTACTAAAATATAACTTTCCAAAGGTCAGTGAACGTAATAGTTAAAAACGTTGATAAAAACACCTTGTTTCTGCGCTACAAATTTAATAGAGTTATATAATTTACAGCACTGATTAATTTTAATCCTTCTGAAACGAACTCGCCGCTATAGATACAAAGTAAACTTCACTAGTTTGTCAACCTAGACCAGACGCGATCGCGACTACGTAATAGGGGCTTCGCTAGAATAATATTGCTTTTAAACACTTTAATAAAACTCAATCAGTCCGTCTGGGTTAGTACCACCAACAATGAGTCGTCAGAGTCTCGACGATTGGGCAGCAGCATGTACCTACCCCGTGCGAACGAATATTGGACAAAAAGGGGCATATACGTGGTAGAGTCATGCTGTAGCTATATTAGTAGTATAGTTGTAGCACGAATGGGTCGGCTCGACGGGGAAGGAACACGCTCTCACAGAATACCAACGAATACCGCGAAACCCTCATTATTTTTCAAAGATAAAAGTAGCCTAAGCAGGCATATAACACTCCGCGCTTTAGGCATGGAAATATACCTATGCTGCGCGGCCCCGTATGCGGGGCTAATTCCATGAGGGTGTCACGAGCCCTAAACTTAAAAATAATTTTTCTCTTATAAGTATTTTGGCACTTTTGATATTTATACTTGAGTTTTTATTCAAGTATGACCTCTCAAAAAGCCAAATGGTACTGCATATCATACGGGTGCTTAAATAACAAGATAAATGTTGACTTTCATTCTTCACTGTTCCTAAAGATACCGAAAGGTAATATATTATTATTTATAGGTAGATCTAGATAATTAGGTACTTAGTTACTGACGCCATAGTTACAGATTTATTATTTGATTAGTGACCCGACCATAGCTCCGCAGTTTTTGATTTTATCGCATATAATGCCAATGACCTCAAGAAGTGTTCAGTGTAAGAAGACCTCCCAGTACTTGTGACTACTTACTAACGCAATATCAGCATATACTGGTCAAAGCTTAATACTTGGTCGATAAAAGAAAGAGATTGAAAGTAGCAGTACTTCTCATTGCCACACTTTCATTAATAACGAAGTCGCGTGTCGCATGATTGTAAATAGCAAAAAATGAGAAACAAACAAGTGACGGCTCCGTGGCGCAGTGGCTTAGTAATGAGTCGCACCGCTAAGGACCGCGGGTTCGACAAGACACCCGGACTGTACAAGTATTTGTATGGCCTACAAATAATTGTTCTGAGTCTGTTCTATGTATGTAAACTGTCCCTGCGATACAGGAGAAATCCTTGTGTGGAGGTAACGTTTTTTGAACGGAGAGGAAGAGAGACAACTAATGAAATTAAAAATTTTGTACAACCGACTTCAATACTAATACGCATTGTTAAGGATAACTTCAAAACTACTGGTCAGATCTTGATCAAATTTAGCACCAGCTTTCAAATAAAAATAGAATCATCAAAATCGATTTACCTAGAAAAAAGTTCCGAAGTAACAGACATTTAAAAAAAGCAGTTGAATTGAGTACCTACTCTTTTTTGAGGTAGGTTAAAATAGTAAGTTGGTAATGGTATGTTGTTATAGTCATAATTTTCCTCCATGTTGCATATTAACCTTCCTCACATTGAACAATAAAGTTTTTATTATCAGCAAATTGATGGCTCTGTGGCGCAGTGGCTTAGCAACGAATTCCAACACTGCGGCCGCGGGTTCGAATCCCGCACGGAACAAGTATTTCTATGACCTACAAATAATTGTTCCGGGTCTAGATGTTTGTCCTTGTGCAATTTATGTTTGTTAACTGCCTCCATAATACAGGAGAAAATCCTAAAAAAATCCTAGTTCTTTTTTAACATAATAAAAAAAATAAAAGAAATACTAATACATTGCATATCACTTTGGTGTATTCTACTATATATCAACTAATATCAAAGGCTTCAATTTGTTGTCTCACAACACCTAACCTTACAGCAGGAGCTGCCTTAATAAACCCTACAGTGATACGGCCACTCGCACGTGGACGTAAGGTGCAATTTTTTGATTTAATATGCGCGCCACATTTTTTTCGACGAAATAAACGGTAGGCTAACTTCACGAAGGTCATTTCAAAGGCGTGCAAAGTATTTTGAACATTAGCGACGTTGTAACTAAGTTTAAACTCGCAATTTTGCTATCAGAGAGTGATCCTTCTGTTGTTTCAACTATTATTTATTCTGTGGCCTAAATTACTCCTTATAACATCAGCTATCTGCCAGAGAAAGTCCCGTCAAAATCGGTCCAGCCGTTTGGGAGATTAGCCGGAACAAACAGATAGACAGACAGACAGACAGATAAAAATTTTAAAAATTGATTTTTTGTTACAAGTACCGTACATACTTTCATATGCATTTAATAAAAAGCTGTTATTTGGACATTACAAACAGACACTTTAATTTTATTTATTTATATAGATATAAATTAAAAATTATACTAATATACATGCAATTATTCTGATTTTTATCAGATTATTCTACAAGCAACATATGAACGTAATAGTGTTTAATTTTTTTAGTCCAATCAATAGATTTTTATTACATCGCATATTCTTATTTCTGAATATAATACGTACGCATGTGTGCGTTAACGCCTGTGTACCGAAGAATGTCTAGTTTCCAGTAGAAAGATTACAGAGACATTACTCTGCTGTTTCACGCTGGTATTCTGTGAGAGCGTGGCTCTGCCTCGGCCGAACCGACACATTTCTGCATTTATATATGGCTACAGATCTACCAAGCAAAACTAAACTGAAAATTTGCCTTAACAGTCGCACTTAGCAGGCGAATTGATAATCGCAGTACCTGACGTTTCGCACTTTTGGCGTTGTTTCCTGTCACCGGGCCATGTATTTTAGGTCTAGAGAAAACAAGATGAATTACCAACATAAATCTAAGAAAATATATAATTATAACTATAAAACCATATATTAACGAAGCCATAAGATTTTTCTGTGACATTGCTCGTTTGCCCCCTCTTCAATAAAAAAAATCCCAAATCCTACAACACGTACCATGTCTAATATAAGAATAAGTGATCAGTCTCATTTCGTTCGCTTTGAGTTGTAGTAGGCCATTATGGAAAACCTAACGGTGCGTAGGTATTATACGACATAACATGTTGTTGTTATATAACATGTTTCAGTAATGTGGGGACAGAATGTTATTATATAACGTAACATAATGTTATATAACTCGAGCGTATTTTTCTCTAGTCAATAAACTATGTTAACCTAGTATCTATGTTTTTTTTCTTTTGTTATTTAAAAGCACAAGAGTTTTTACAGCAGCTAGCAAAACGTCTTCTCGTATCGACATTGTGAAAAGCACTGCAGAACGATAAACAACAATGTCATATAACATTGTTATTTTTTTTGTTATGTGGTGCAATGTTCAAAAACAATGTAACATAATGAGGACATGTTATAAAACAAAAGTTACACAACATGTTACTTAATCTGTATGCACCCTAAAAAAAACTATTCATTATGCCACAAACTAAAAATTATTTTAAAATAGTAATATATTTATAGAAGCCCTTCTTACGTTGACAAAAGAGAGCACGACTTGATTTCAAAAGTCCAAAGCTCGGTGGCAATTCCAAAGCCCTTGTTGAGTTGGAAAGCGTACATCAACTGGAGGCTTCAAACTCCTTTCACATTGAGTATAAGGTACGTGAGGGTAATATAGTCAATTTAAGCTATGCCGCCCTATAAAATCAAAACTAGGAGGAGGACAACGTCAAATGCACAGTGTCGTATACTGTTAATAAAATATTTAAAAAATATATAATAGCCTTAGCAATAATTAGGAACACTTCGAAAAATCAACATAAAGAAAACTAACCACACAACTAAAATATTTACTATAATATCAACTCTCAAAATGGCGTCGATAAAGCGGCACCCTTTTGATCCTTTACTATTTGAATGAATTATGATGAGCTATCGTTTTTGAGTTATAAGAAAGTGACCATATTAACCGGATGACCATATTACCCTCACGAACTATATAATAATTAATTCTGACATCTATCGAAGGCCAAGACATCTTCCGCCCCATTGTCATCTCTTGCAATCTCTTGCGATGCCTTAATGGGCTATTACCATAATATTAAGTTTTTAAAGACGTCGCCAGCGAAGACGCCGGCTAAATTTCCTGTTTAATTAAAAACACATTTTAAAATTATTTCACCTTTCTAAAACCTTTTTTCATTCTTCCATCAAAATTATAAATTCTTTATGAAGCAAACGGTAGATAGAGAATGCTTCAACAAGTTTAAACTTTTGATTAATTATTAATCGAAAACAGCTCAGCCTTAAACCGATCGTAACACTGACCGTTATAATATTACTTGCAGCCTTTCTATATTATAGTATTTTGTAATAAAAATCTTACTTTACTTTTAGCCTGAACAACTTTATAGTCAATCAGATCGGCATCGGAACTGAGTTAATACTACGTCTACCGATGCACCTGCTAAGCAGTATAAACCTAGGTATACATAAGACAGTAGCCTGTCGCTGTTTACTTAGATACAATGGCTAAAATTACGTACCGCTTACTTAAAGTTACAAAGAAATCTTAAAATCGAACTACGAGCACACAGTCCACCTGATGGTAAGTGGTTGCTGCGGCCCATAGACATCTACATCTATCCTCTCAAAATGTAGATGCGTTGTCACCCGTGAGAACTAAGATGGAATGCCTCATTTCCAGTAAAAAGGGCCTCCGGCCACCTGCACTCACCAAGCGAAACGCAGAGGTAAACCTCTACTTCACGCTGGTTTTCTGTGAGGTCGTGGTACCACCCCGGTTCGAGCCGGCCCATCCATGCGACAGCAAAAGCTGCCGCGTGGCTCTACCACTGTTGAAAAACCACTGTCTAAAAGTTAAGAAGAAAATTTTAGATTCATGCATTTTACCTTGTCTGTCCTATGCAAGCCAAACTTGGATATACAACACCTACACAAAAAGAATAATTGAAACATGCCAGAGAGCTATGGAACGAAGCTTACTTAATCTGAAACGTAAAGACAAAAAACGAAATACTGAAATTAGAAAAATAACAAATGTTATGGATGCTCTATCTCATTGTAAGAAACTTAAATGGATATGGGCGGGGCATATTGCACGTATGGAAGGTAAAACATGGACTAAGAAGGTCACTACATGGGCTGGCCCTACTGGAAAACGAAAAAGAGGTAGACCTCTAGAAAGATGGACGGATGAAATTGAAAGGTTTGCTGGAGACGATTGGATTTCAGTGGCTAAGGATAGGGAAAAGTGGAAAAATCTGGAGGAGGCCTATACTGGTAAAGAGGTCCTTAGCAATAATTAGATAAATAAAAACTCGTTAAACTTGTCAAAAAGTGGATAGTCATTATTGATTGTAACGATAATTTTATCTTATTTAAATGTATTTTCTTTCATGATCTGATTATGTTATAATTTTGTTTCTAATTTTAAATTATTTAATTAAATTAATAATTAATGAAATATATTTTAATAATTTTGTTAAGGAAATAAATGACTTTATAATAATACTTATAATTCGTGGATTCCAATCCTTCATACGTCAAGTAGTTAACGGGATAGAAGTAACATTGCTAGTAGATGTTAGTAGCATTGGTTGTATTTTATTTAAAAGAAAAATATAAGAGGTAGATCCAAGTTTAGTGGTTTCTTTTCTTTGTCTTTTTTTTCGTTAAAAGTTAACCCTCTGGTGCAAAAATGATCTTATATTAGATTAGTGGGCTGTGTTTGCGGAAGTAGGTTGGATTTAATTTTTTAATTAGCAACCGGCACATTGGGAATGGAGCACGCACTAACTTGGCGACGTCCGGCGACTTACGTTCTTCTCAGGTTTGATTCCAGCGATGCACTTCGAGTTATATGACACAGTTTGACAAATTTAACACAGTTCACGGCCAACAGAAAAAGCAATGCATTGTTAAAAGGAAGCGGAGACACAGTATAATACTGACAGCTTGCATGCGAGTCAGAACAGAAAGACCCGGTTGCGAACGAATGAATAGTTTAGAGGAAATCTGGTTTCATTTAAATTAAAAATGCGGATATATTTCAATTGAGAATAAATTAGATATGGCGATAAGACCCACAATAATATTTTCTCCTGTATCGTGAAGACATATACATAAATTACCCAAGGACAATAATCAAGATCTGGAACTACTTTTCATAAGCCACACATACTTGTACTGTGCTGGTTTCGAACCCGCGGCCGTAAACACAGCAACTCAGTGCTAAAGTAGAGGATTATTACCAAACGAATGATCAAAATGAAAGATTTTCTAAGGTACATAAAGTTCATTAAATATACAGTGGTCTGGAACCAAATAATAAATTCAAACTTATGTAACAACCCTAACAATTATGACCCCTTGGAGAATACACTTAGCTATAGATCAATTTGAAAATCGCGAATAAATTAGCATTCGGAATGTAATATTTCGAAATATTCATCTGCGAGGGACACCGCGAACCAATACAATACACTACTCTTTATTGTACACCAAGAAAAGATAACAATATCAAAAATAACAACTACTGAGGGAGATACAAAGGGCGGTCTTATTGCTACATAGCAATCTCTTCCAGACAACGCAGAAGAAGAAATAAATACAAAATAAGAAAGAGAACCTACAGTTATTAATGGATAACAGATTTAATGAATTCACATTTTGCCTCCTTACGCTACAGGAGTTGAATAATTTCAAGACAGCCATCAACTGCACTAAGTCATGAAAGCTTGGAGTATTACTTTTTGCATTGCAAAAAACCAATGACTGATTTTAGCCCGACCCGGGATTCGAAGGCACCACATGAGTAGCAGGAGCTCATCGGACAATACCGGTTATGCAAATAACTTGATAATCATGGTGTATAGATAAACCTAATGAAGTCTTAAGTGCTTCGTGTGTGACGCATGAGCAGGCAGTGACAAATAACTCCAGTCTGCTTGCAGCACGAAAAATTGAGGTGCGCGTGTTTGTTTGCGATTGCACTGATCTTTATTTTTGCTGAATGTTTTTGTAGGTACGTCCAAAATTTTAGTAGTTATTTATTGAGAAGTATTTTTCGAAACAGTGGTAAATAAGAAAATGACTTTGTATAAGTATTATATATTGAATAAAAATCATTATATCATCTTCTATTCTATTCTATTTTATTGCTGGTATTACTATTCTAGATTCTAAAACATTATATTTATCGATAACATAAACTCTTTTAAACAATTGTATTTCATTTTGTTTTTTTATTTCGTATTCTGATACTAAAATATAATTTGGTGTAATGACGATCAAGTGTACGCTATTACCCCTAAGTGATGTTTTTTAACGGATATGTCTAGAAAACGTCATAGAACCACCGTAAAAGCGGACTTACTACACGCTAAAACTACAATTGAAAGGGAGATGTCCAAAACACAAGCAGCGAAAACAAATAACATTCCTTTTCGCTGCTTAACACGTTCATGTACGCATACCATAATAGTATAATTAACAGCGAAACTGGTAAAGAGAAACCTCGTAACTCAAACTATCAATTAAAAATTAATAATGAATTGACTAAATCAAATCAAGAAGTTGCAGCGATGTTTGAGAAATATTTCACTGATGTTCCTATCTTGACAACAGAGTCATTGAATACTTCTTCAACTGTCGCCGAGTCATTACTTAAACAGAATGTTAATACCTGTTTAAAAGAATTTAGTTTTGAAAAAGTATTACCGCATAATATTGTAAAATACTTCAAAACCATTGATGTAAAGAAAACCGCAGATTTGTGGGGGATTTCCGTTACAGTGGTTGCGTCCATAATAGATTTAATTGCACCTCATCTTGCTATTATGTTTAATACTTGTATCGATTCTGGTGTGTTTCCTGATTTAATGAAGTATAGTAAAGTAATACCTTTATTTAAATCTGGTAGTACATTGGACCCCGCTAATTATAGACCTATTTCTGTACTACCAACTCTCAGTAAAATTGTTGAAAAAATAATTTTGGATCAATTGTTAATTCTTTTAATAGAAATAAATTACTTCATAAAAATCAATTTGGTTTTACAAGGGGTCGCTCGACGTCTGACGCCGGTGTTGAGCTTATGAAATATATTTTTAATGCCTTGGAGAATTCACAAGATGCCTTAGGTATTTTCTGTGACCTTTCCAAGGCTTTCGATTGTGTCCATCATGATACATTAATCAGGAAACTACAACATTACGGTGTAAAAAATTTGGCGCTTAGACTTATTACTTCATATTTAAGTAACAGAACTCAAAAAGTCGTCATTAATGGTAAATGTTCCTCCGGATCGGTAGTATCAATGGGCGTTCCTCAGGGCTCGATTCTTGGCCCATTCCTGTTCTAAATCTATATTAATGACTTACCTTATCTTGTAGGGGACAATCACGATATAGTATTATTTGCTGACGATACCTCTTTAATTTTCAAACTGAAACGGCAGTCAATTAAATATGACGATGTAAATAATGCTCTATCGAAACTAGTACATTGGTTTAACGCCAACAATTTGCTCTTAAACGGCAATAAGACAAAATGTATTAAATTTACAATACCTAATGTAAAACATTCGAAAACCAATGTGCTCTTAAATGGGGAGGAGTTGAGTCTTGTGGATACCACTGTTTTTCTCGGTATTACTATTGACGCGAAACTTCAATGGGGCCCCCATATATCTAAATTAGCAAGCAGACTTAGTTCTGCAGCATATGCTGTAAGAAAGATTAGAAGTCTCACAGATGTTGAAACAGCTAGGTTAGTGTATTTTAGTTACTTTCATAGCGTAATGTCTTATGGAATTTTGCTATGGGGTAATGCGACTGATATTGAAGCTGTATTTGTTTTGCAAAAGAGAGCTGTACGGGCGATTTATAATCTAAATTGTAAAGAGTCCCTCAGAGAAAAATTTAAAGAAATAAACATATTAACTTTGGCATCGCAATATATTTATGAAAATGTAATGTATGTACATAAAAACATAAATAGCTTTAATAAGAATAAGGATGTTCATACCTTAAACACTAGGAACAAACATAACCTTGTAATGCCAGTTACTCGACTCCATAGAATTAGTAATTAATTTATGGGGCAATGTATACGCTTTTACAACAAAATCCCAGAACATGTTCAAAGTTTGTCAATAAACAAGTTTAAAAGTTTTATTACAGAAAAACTGTACAAAAAGGGTTATTATAATATCAAGGAATACATGAATGAAAATAACCCCTGGGAATAAGGTGATCGCCACCATGCTGGTTCTATGAAAATTCATTTAAAATTGTATAAACAAAATTATTGATAAGTGAAATTATGTTTAAAAAAAAGTCCCGCTGGGTTTCTTGCTGGTTCTTCCCAGGACATAGGTATTTTCCGAACCAGTGGTAAATAAAATAATGACTTTCAATAAGTATTATGTAATAATACATATTGAAAAAAAAAAGTCAACTTATAGGCCGTGGCGCATGATTACTCCATACAAAGTTTGAGGACGTCCATACTCGTATCGCCGTATCACAAACAAAATATTGCATATGACTTGTCGGTAACGTCAGTAAGCGTTCACGTTCAAGGACACACCGGTATATCTCTAACCAAAAACGATGTTTAACGACGTTGTTCATGTGTGTGTAGGTACCTGTCAATGTGTGTGACTTATGTTCAAGTAAGAAAAAAATTATTGCATTGTAGCGCTAGAACTTGGAAAATTTGACACGATGCGGCGCAATGACGTAGCTACCTAAAGATTTAAAGATTACACAGATTGTTGTTGTTTTTATTATTCGCTCGAGAGAGCAGGCAAAGGAACTATGCCATACAGCCTTGTCTTTATGTATAATTATCCTTCATAGTTCACTGCTTCATAATATGTTGATGCGTCACATTGTGCTGCCCTTGGGAGGTTTTGACGGCAACTTGAGCCAGCAGGCAGCTGACAGTTGGCGATGGTATCTAAAGGCGCCTATGCAAAGAAACAGCTTATCCTGAGAATCCATCACCATCAGAGCACTTGTTTCACCGTTTTCACTAATAGTTCACATGTGTAGACAGTTAATACATAAAATCGCACCACTTTTACATATCAAAATCCACTTCAAACTATTATTTAAACTATAATACAGGAGCAACAAACCGCCGTCGATGAAGTTCCCGCCAAAACTCCACATTATACAGATTTTTGACGTTGCCAGCCGTTGTGCTTAGAAATTAAAATTTTCTTAGGACGTGATTAGACTATGTGCGTCGTCGCGAAGACATCAGATTGGACGTTCTGTAACGTTTAGAACGAATGTGTTAATAGGCTAAAAAATGAGGTAAATATCAATCTACAAGCCGGACGATAAAAGAAACAAACAATCAAACAGCCACGCGGCAGCTTTTGCTGTCGCACGGATGGGCCGGCTCGAACCGGGGTGGTACCACGACCTCACAGAATACCAGCGTGAAGTAGAGGTTTACCTCTGCGTTTCGCTTGGTGAGTGCAGGTGGCTTTTTACTGGGAATGAGGCATTACATCTTAGTCCTCACGGGTGACAACGCATCTACATTTTGAATTGTAATAGAGGATAGATGTAGATGTCTATGGGCCGCAGCAACCACTTACCATCAGGTGGACTGTGTGCTCGTTTTTCACCCTTATCCTATAAAAAAAAAGAAAAAAAACACCGAAAAGTTACAAACTCATATCAGAAACTTAAGACGAAGAAAATAAAAATATTTGCAAACAATGACAACGATGATGAAATGAATTTGGACGGTGAGAACTATATCAAAATCAATCTTTGCGAAAAATTTTGACGAAGTTTGTTCTCATGCGATGTGCAATGGATGGGCATCTCTAGAAAAATATATCTGGGATTTATGTGCCTAATATTAATGTCTGTTGATTAGTCATAGTTGCTAGTTGCTACTTCCAATAAGGAAAATTTATGGTTAATTACGATTAGTAGCCTTATCTTTTCTTGATTACAGTTGATTTAAGGTGTTTGATTATTGAATATTTATCACACTTGTTACATTTAAACAAATAGGTATATTTAACCAGTAGGAAAGTTAACAAAAAACAACAGGTTTGAGCGTCATTATCCCTACGCCTAAGCGGTATTACGCATAGCCAGGGGGCAATGGCTCTGAAACCTGTTGTTTTTTGTAAGCTTTCCAACTGATTATATTATGTAAAAGATAAATTCCTTTTGTGTTAGAATATGGATTACCAATTTTAATAAAAGTTTGTTATTCTTTCGTGTTTTTATAATAAACCATTTTCTTTAACCCTCGGTTGGTCGCGTGGGGTCTTTAAAAGGTATTTTTAAAATGCCAATATTTTATTGTTAATACTATCATAGAAACTTGAAATTCCAGGTACCCTCCTAAGTTTGATTATAGTTTCCGCTAATCGCTGATAAGTTCAGTGCCCGCGCAGGCGTCGTGAGATACGGAAGGTTATTTTGTGCGTAGGCTTTGAAAGACCCCACGCGACTAACCGCGTAAGTAAAAAGTGATTGGAACTTATTTTTTTATTTACTTGTAGCACATGATGTTTTGATGATTTTTGTGTTGTTTTAGGCGTTTTAGTTACTATAATGGACGCTCGACAACAAGAACGCATATTGCACTGATTGGAGGAGGAGGAAGAGGAGATTCTTGGTGGAGAGTATGATGAAGATGGAAATCATATATACCCGGACGAAACAAGCGAACACAACACGGATTCAGAGCAAGAATGTGATGATGGTGATCCAGAAACCCAGGATCATGTGTCAGAATCGTCCGAAGACCAACAAATGGATGTAGATAGTTCGGATAGTGATGATAATGAGCCATTGATCCACATGTCATCACATAACTTTTATTTTGTCAAAAAAAAAGATAAAAGTGGCCACTATAAAACAATTTGCAAATGGAGGAAGACACCGTACACACAGGGTATCAGAACAAGGAGACAGAATATAGTTACAGAGCAACCAGGCCCACAGGGTACAGCTCGGGCGGTGAGTAACCCCTTTGAATCTTGGCTTTTGTTTTTGGACGTTGATATGTTGCAGCATATTGTGGAGTGCACGAATATAAAGATAGCATCTATGCAGACAAATTACGAGAGGCAGCGTGACTGTGAGGAGACCAATATCATTGAGCTAAAAGCGTTGATTGGTATTATGTATCTGATTGGTATTCATAAATCGTCACATGCTTTGATTGATGATATTTGGATGGCTGATAGTACGGGGTTAGATAAATGCCGTGCTAGTATGTCCAAGCAACGTTTTCGTTTTTTATTAAGAGTCCTCCGATTCGATAATATTCATACACGGGAACAACGCAAAGCCGTTGACAAACTGGCGCCAATAAGAGAGATATTTGAGCAATTTGTAAAAAATTGCTAGACAAATTACAAGAACACTGAATATGTTACTATAGATGAAATGTTGGAGAGCTTTAGAGGCTCGTGTGGATTTCGCCAATATATGCCAAGCAAACCAGCTAAATATGGCATAAAGTTGTTTTCTCTAGTGGATGCCATGACATTATACACAAAAAACTTAGAAATATATGTCGGAAAACAGCCAGAAGGTCCCTACTTTCAAGATACTTCAACAAAAGCTCTTGTCAAACGAATGATTGAACCAATATCAGGTACAGGACGAAATGTGACTATGGATAACTGGTTTACTAGTGTTCCATTAGCTGAGGACCTATTGACAAATCATAATTTGACAGTAGTGGGTACATTGAGAAAAAATAAACTAGAAATTCCAAGTGAATTCAAGCGAAAAGGCTTGCAAGTACATTCCACAGCGTTTGGATATAAACCGACAGAGACTTTGCTCTCATACTGCCCAAAAAAGGATAAAACAGTGTTACTACTTTCAACTATGCACAATGAGGGTATAATAGATGAGACATCCGAGAAAAAGATTCCAGAAATCATAATTTTTTATAATAAAACGAAAGGTGGAGTGGACGTGGTGGATAAACTTATCGGAACTTACACTGTTGCACGCGTTTGCTACCGATGGCCGTTGAGGTTGTTCTTTACAATGCTCGATGTTGGAGCGGTAAATGCCCACATAATATTGGATACCGTAAATCCTAACAACCGAATAGGTCGCAAGTTATTCTTGAAAACGCTAGCATTCGAACTATGTCGTCCTCAGTTGGAATCGCGGACCACTATATCAACTTTGCCACGCGAATTGAAACAGCTTATTCTGCGATTCGTACCTCGTCCCGTGGATTTTCCTCACGAAGATACTGGTTTCGTACCTACGAGGAAACGATGTATTCACTGCACCAGGGGAACAGATAGAAAATTTAAAACTATCTGCCACTTTTGTAAGGGAAATATATGTCCAATACATTCAAAATCAGTATGTACTGACTGTGTTCAAACGGAAAATTAGTGTGAATTTGAAACGCAAAAGTATATTTTTTTTTGTTGGATCTACTTACATTTCCTTTTATATTGTTAAATAATGCCTTAAAATACCAAAAAAAAGGTTAACACGATTGTTTTTTTTATTACAAGAAATAAATTTTTTTTTCTCTAAGTCATGTAAAACACTAAAAATTTTGTTCCTATTTTCTAATTTTAAGTTTCAAGGAGTTAATAAACATTTATTTTCTAATAAATTATAGTCTTTTTATTCAAGTAATATATATAAGCAATTATATGATAAAATAAATAAGAAAATAATAATTGTAAGATGTTTTCTACGCTGTTAAATTTTGGGGTCCTTAAAGACCCCACGCGACCAACCGCGTAAGTTTAAAAGCGCGACCAACCGAGGGTTAAAATATAACGTCTATCTCAGAAATGAATGGCATTCGCACTCGCCTGAGAAAACTATACGTATATAGTTAACTAACTAATCACAAGGACGAATGAGCCTCTCATATCTTAATAGGTACCAACGTACTAATAAATATTTCTTATTATCGATTAGGAGCCTAAATGGTTGAAACAGGTTGAAATATTTGGCTTGTATAAAAACACGAAATTCAAACCGATACACACAAAAAGTATTTGAATCATAAATACCGATTTTGTTACGGATTCTAACATAGAACCAGATTTATTTTATTTAAAAGTTATAGCCCGTATTCGTCCCACTGCTAGGCATAGGCCTCTTCTTGTTTCTGTTTTTTTTTTATAGAATAAGGGTGAAAAGCGAGCACACAGTCCACCTGATCTACATTTATCCTCAATTAAGAATCAAAATGCAGATGCGTTATCACCATCTGACGACTGAGATGGAATGCCTCATTACCAGTATAAGGGTATCCGGTTCCATTCCATGTCCATGTCCATATCCATGTCCATTCATGCTGCAACCATAATATAGTTGCAGCATGGCTCTACCACGTAAAGCACCACGGGATTAGTCGGCGGGGGAAATATCTTATTACTCAGACATGAAAATATTTTCCTTCACCGCCGAGTGGTCAATCAGCACATAAAATTGCAATTAACATAATCTAAAAAGAAGTCAAATCAGAAAAATCGCTGTTAATCGCAGATTCCTCAAAATAATAATGCAAGACAAAAAACTTTTGGAAAATCGCAGAGTTGCAAACCGCCAGGCATCCAGGTGGTGTGGACGATATTACAGATTTTGTCGTATCTAGGCTGATATTTATTAAGTCATGCCTGAATGTATATCAGATTATCTGATATACATTCAGGCGCTGGCAGTCATCAATATATTACGTCAACGTTACGACTTAACCACGCTCCCCTTTATAGCCGTCGCTTTTAACCGAGACACGTACCTGTGAGGAAGCCAGGACAAGTATGTACCTGTAAGAACCAAAATTCTTTATAATAAATTATAACACTTTAAAATTAAACAACAAACATTGAAGTGACAAACGAAATTTACAGCCCACCTGATACTAGGCTTAAGTGGTAACTACAGCCCATTGACAATTGCAACCAACTTCTAGAAGTCTACAGATGATGTCACCTGTAGGTCTAGGATCTCACACTTCTTTTCTACGTAGTAGTTTTGTACGTGATAGAGCCATGCTGCAGCTATATTAGTAGTATAGTTGTAGCACGAATGGGTCGGCTCGACCGGGCAAGGACCACGCTCTCACAGAATACCAGCGTAAAATAGCAACTTAACACTACTGTGTTTCGTATGGTAAGTGAAGAGAACCGGAGACCATTTTTACTGGAAAAGAGGCATTCCATCTTAGCCCTCATGGGTGACAACGCATCTGCATTTTGATTCCTTATTGAGGATAAATATAGATGTCTATGTGTCACAGTAACTACTTACCATCAGGTGGACTGTGTGCTCGTTTGTCGCATTATCCTATAAAAAAGTGTATAAAATACATGCTTTTCATATTTCTATAAGAGACTTATGTTCAAGTTTCTTTTATCTAACAGCCACCCTCGTGATTTCGTCATTTATTTCCGATTATGTCAGTCCATTGCTCCCCAGCTTCTCTTTGTGAGACAGTACAGACATTTGTCTCTTAACTATGAGACCCCTGTGCGTATTCCTTCAAATACAGGAGAATATTTTCATCAAATAAGTGATATATAAGTTGTACTTGTTTCTGAGCCGTGGAGTGGTGGTGTAAGAATATCGAGCACCCCATAGCGTCCTGTAGACATCATATGAGGCAACAGAGTGAAGCAAACCAGAAACTAGGCAGCAGCGCCTTCCTAATAACAACTAGAAGAAGAAAAACTGCGTTGCAACTATGGCAAATATCTCTGTGTTCAGCAGTGTAATTTGATTGGTTATAATGAATGAATCGACGGCTCTGTGGCGTAGTGGCTTAGCAATAGGTTCGAATCCCGCACGGAACAATTATTTGTATGGCCTACAATTATTTGTCCCAGGTCTGGATGTTTGTCCTTGTGAAATGTATTTATGTACACTGCCATCACTATACAGGAGAAAATTCTAGTGTGGAAGTAGCGTTTTAAAAAAAATTAATAACTATATTAGTAGTATAGTTGTAGCACGAATGGGTAGGCTCGACCGAGGAAGGACTACGCTCTCACAGAATACCAGCGTAAAATGGCAGCTTAAAACTGCTGTGTTTCGTATGGTGAGTGTAGAGAACTGGAGACCCATTTTACTGGAAAAGAGGCATTCCATCTTAGTCCTCACGGGTGACGACGCATCTGCATTTTGATTCTTTATTGAGGATAAATATAGATGTCTATAGGTCACAGCAACGACTTACCATTAGGTGGACTGTGTGCTCGTTAATCACCCTATCCTATAAAAAAAAGATCTCTATCTAAAGACACCTACTCGACATGTATATATAATATATTTTTTTATAGGATAAGGGAGACAAACGAGCACACAGTCCACCTGATGGTACGTGGTTGCTATGAGCACATAGACATCTACACCTATCTTCGATTACGAATGAAAATGCAGATGCGTTGTCACTCGTGAGGACTAAGATGGAATGCCTCGTTTCCAGTAAAAAGGGTCTCCGGTTCTCTACACTCACCATACGAAACACAGCAGTGTTAAACTGCTATTTTACGCTGGTATTCTGTGAGAGCGTGGTTCTTCCCCGGTCGAGCCGACCCATTCGTGCTACAACCATAATATAGCTGCAGCATGGTTCTACCACGTATAAATAAATTAAATATATAATATTTGTTGTCGTTTCCTATTGTAAGACCAAATCCAAATTTTTTAACAAATCAAATCAAAAACACTAGAAGATATAATGATTAGATATTACAATATAAACGCCTTATGTTACGACAAACGGATGTTCTACAGGCATTAAAAGAATTGCCAATATAAAAACGGAACCCTAAAGAGCTTTATTTATTTTTAGCCGACGAATATGAGACCATTTGCAGAGTATATTTCGTACAAGTGACCACCGCAGAAAGTTAATCTATCTTGCGGTTAGATGCAGTCAACTGCTGAAAGCGACCTATTGGAGATGTACAATAAAAACGACAAAGCATAGAAATGGAATGCTGTTTTATTTATGTTCATTATGTTAATTAGAAGAATATTTTTAGTGAGCTTGATTGTATGTAGTTGTATTACTGTCGATGTTATTATGATGTGTTCATCCGTTAATTTCCTGTTATTATTTGTGTTTACATTACGGGGGTGACATAGTCACTGTGTGACAAAACTCCTTTTTTTGAAAAAAAAAAGAACTGGAGTTAACTAAAGTAAATTTCGAGGCTATTTTCTGGTAAATAACCATATAAACCCAATCAGGTGGCTCAAGACCGTAAATTTGTGGCATTCCTTGTGGGAGGCTAAGATTAGTAGTGGACTTGTGATGAGCTACAATGATGATGATGATGATGATGACCCGAATAAAATGTATACATGCATAAACAAAATCTTTAAGCTATTAAGCTGTGGAGAGTTTGTATATATATATTCGAATGTCCCGGAGGAACAAATGAGACGGAGGCGGCGGCTGTACCTACTTGCTGAAAGACCCTACCAGACTGCTAAACCTGCTTCACATGAGGAAGAAAACATACTCGTATTCATATTATGTTCTCAGAGTGAATTCACAAAGGCAGCATTATTTATAATATGTTATAATCATTATAATGTTTACATTAGCACATTAGGTCAAAAGAGCCTGATGAGATATATATAATATATGTTATAGGATTTAGCAACCACAAATTAACATTTTGTACTTCATATTGCTGCATAATTGCTGCAGCATATTATGGTTGTAACATGAATGGGTCGGCTCGACCGAGGAAGGACTACGCTCTCACAGAATACCAGCGTAAAATGGCAGCTTCAAACTGCTGTGTTTCGTATGGTGAGTGTAGAGAACCGGAGACCCATTTTACTGGAAAAGAGGCATTCCATCTTAGTCCTCACGGGTGACCGGGGAAGGATCATGCTCCAACAGAATAGCAGAGTGAAATAGCAACCTAATGCTACAGTGTTTCTATGGTGAGTGTAGAGAACTGGAGACCCTTTTTACTGGAAAAGAGGCATTCCATCTTAGCCCTCACGGGTGACAACGCATCTGCATTTTGATTCCTTATTGAGGATAAATGCAGATGTCTATGTGTCACAGTAACCACTTACCATCAGGTATACTGTGTGCTCGCTTGTCGCATTATCCTATAAAAAAGGTAGGCTGTAGGTTTGTTTATCACTTCAATTTTAAAAAAATGTAGAAAATACATGCTTTTCATATTTCTATAAGAGACTTATGTTCAAGTTTCTTTTATCTAACAGCCACCCTTGTGATTTCGTCATTTATTTCCGATTATGTCAGTCCATTGCTCCCCACCTTCTCTTTGTGAGACAGACAGACACTTGTCTCATAACCATGAGTCCCCTGTGCGTATTCCTTCAAATACAGGAGAATATTTTCATCAAATAAGTGATATATAAGTTATATATATATATATATATACATAAGTTGTACTTGTTTCTGAGCCGTGGGGTGGCGGTGTAAGAATATCGAGCACCCCATAGCGTCCTGTAGATATCATATGAGGCAACAGAGTGAAGCAAACCAGAAACTAGGCACCAGCGCCTTCCTAAAAACAACTAGAAGAAGAAAAACTGCGTTGCAACTATGGCAAATATCCCTGTGTTCAGCAGTGTAATTTGATTGGTTATAATGAATGAATGAATGAATGAATCGACGGCTCTGTGGCGTAGTGGCTTAGCAATAAGTTGCCGCGCTAAAGGGCGCGGGTTCGAATCCCGCACGGAACAATTATTTGTATGGCCTACAATTATTTGTCCCTGGTCTGGATGTTTGTCCTTGTGAAATTTATGTATGTACACTGCCATCATTATACAGGAGAAAATTCTAGTGTGGAGGTAGCGTTTAAAAATAATGAATAACTATATTAGTAGTATAGTTGTAGCACGAATGGGTAGGCTCGACCGAGGAAGGACTACGCTCTCACAGAATACCAGCGTAAAATGGCAGCTTAAAACTGCTGTGTTTCGTATGGTGAGTGTAGAGAACTGGAGACCCATTTTACTGGAAAAGAGGCATTCCATCTTAGTCCTCACGGGTGACGACGCATCTGCATTTTGATTCTTTATTGAGGATAAATATAGATGTCTATAGGTCACAGCAACGACTTACCATTAGGTGGACTGTGTGCTCGTTAATCACCCTATCCTATAAAAAAAAGATCTCTATCTAAAGGCACCTACTCGACATGTATATATAATATATTTTTTTATAGGATAAGGGAGACAAACGAGCACACAGTCCACCTGATGGTACGTGGTTGCTATGAGCACATAGACATCTACACCTATCTTCGATTACGAATGAAAATGCAGATGCGTTGTCACTCGTGAGGACTAAGATGGAATGCCTCGTTTCCAGTAAAAAGGGTCTCCGGTTCTCTACACTCACCATACGAAACACAGCAGTGTTAAACTGCTATTTTACGCTGGTATTCTGTGAGAGCGTGGTTCTTCCCCGGTCGAGCCGACCCATTCGTGCTACAACCATAATATAGCTGCAGCATGGTTCTACCACGTATAAATAAATTAAATATATAATATTTGTTGTCGTTTCCTATTGTAAGACCAAATCCAAATTTTTTAACAAATCAAATCAAAAACACTAGAAGATATAATGATTAGATATTACAATATAAACGCCTTATGTTACGACAAACGGATGTTCTACAGACATTAAAAGAATTGGCAATATAAAAACGGAACCCTAAAGAGCTTTATTTATTTTTAGCCGACGAATATGAGACCATTTGCAGAGTATATTTCGTACAAGTGACCACCGCAGAAAGTTAATCTATCTTGCGGTTAGATGCAGTCAACTGCTGAAAGCGACCTATTGGAGATGTACAATAAAAACGACAAAGCATAGAAATGGAATGCTGTTTTATTTATGTTCATTATGTTAATTAGAAGAATATTTTTAGTGAGCTTGATTGTATGTAGTTGTATTACTGTCGATGTTATTATGATGTGTTCATCCGTTAATTTCCTGTTATTATTTGTGTTTACATTACGGGGGTGACATAGTCACTGTGTGACAAAACTCCTTTTTTTGAAAAAAAAAAGAACTGGAGTTAACTAAAGTAAATTTCGAGGCTATTTTCTGGTAAATAACCATATAAACCCAATCAGGTGGCTCAAGACCGTAAATTTGTGGCATTCCTTGTGGGAGGCTAAGATTAGTAGTGGACTTGTGATGAGCTACAATGATGATGATGATGATGATGACCCGAATAAAATGTATACATGCATAAACAAAATCTTTAAGCTATTAAGCTGTGGAGAGTTTGTATATATATATTCGAATGTCCCGGAGGAACAAATGAGACGGAGGCGGCGGCTGTACCTACTTGCTGAAAGACCCTACCAGACTGCTAAACCTGCTTCACATGAGGAAGAAAACATACTCGTATTCATATTATGTTCTCAGAGTGAATTCACAAAGGCAGCATTATTTATAATATGTTATAATCATTATAATGTTTACATTAGCACATTAGGTCAAAAGAGCCTGATGAGATATATATAATATATGTTATAGGATTTAGCAACCACAAATTAACATTTTGTACTTCATATTGCTGCATAATTGCTGCAGCATATTATGGTTGTAACATGAATGGGTCGGCTCGACCGAGGAAGGACTACGCTCTCACAGAATACCAGCGTAAAATGGCAGCTTCAAACTGCTGTGTTTCGTATGGTGAGTGTAGAGAACCGGAGACCCATTTTACTGGAAAAGAGGCATTCCATCTTAGTCCTCACGGGTGACCGGGGAAGGATCATGCTCCAACAGAATAGCAGAGTGAAATAGCAACCTAATGCTACAGTGTTTCTATGGTGAGTGTAGAGAACTGGAGACCCTTTTTACTGGAAAAGAGGCATTCCATCTTAGCCCTCACGGGTGACAACGCATCTGCATTTTGATTCCTTATTGAGGATAAATGCAGATGTCTATGTGTCACAGTAACCACTTACCATCAGGTATACTGTGTGCTCGCTTGTCGCATTATCCTATAAAAAAGGTAGGCTGTAGGTTTGTTTATCACTTCAATTTTAAAAAAATGTAGAAAATACATGCTTTTCATATTTCTATAAGAGACTTATGTTCAAGTTTCTTTTATCTAACAGCCACCCTTGTGATTTCGTCATTTATTTCCGATTATGTCAGTCCATTGCTCCCCACCTTCTCTTTGTGAGACAGACAGACACTTGTCTCATAACCATGAGTCCCCTGTGCGTATTCCTTCAAATACAGGAGAATATTTTCATCAAATAAGTGATATATAAGTTATATATATATATATACATAAGTTGTACTTGTTTCTGAGCCGTGGGGTGGCGGTGTAAGAATATCGAGCACCCCATAGCGTCCTGTAGATATCATATGAGGCAACAGAGTGAAGCAAACCAGAAACTAGGCACCAGCGCCTTCCTAAAAACAACTAGAAGAAGAAAAACTGCGTTGCAACTATGGCAAATATCCCTGTGTTCAGCAGTGTAATTTGATTGGTTATAATGAATGAATGAATGAATGAATCGACGGCTCTGTGGCGTAGTGGCTTAGCAATAAGTTGCCGCGCTAAAGGGCGCGGGTTCGAATCCCGCACGGAACAATTATTTGTATGGCCTACAATTATTTGTCCCTGGTCTGGATGTTTGTCCTTGTGAAATTTATGTATGTACACTGCCATCATTATACAGGAGAAAATTCTAGTGTGGAGGTAGCGTTTAAAAATAATGAATAACTATATTAGTAGTATAGTTGTAGCACGAATGGGTAGGCTCGACCGAGGAAGGACTACGCTCTCACAGAATACCAGCGTAAAATGGCAGCTTAAAACTGCTGTGTTTCGTATGGTGAGTGTAGAGAACCGGAGACCCATTTTACTGGAAAAGAGGCATTCCATCTTAGTCCTCACGGGTGACGACGCATCTGCATTTTGATTCTTTATTGAGGATAAATATAGATGTCTATAGGTCACAGTAACTACTTACCATCAGGTGGACTGTGTGCTCGTTTGTCGCATTATCCTATAAAAAAGTGTATAAAATACATGCTTTTCATATTTCTATAAGAGACTTATGTTCAAGTTTCTTTTATCTAACAGCCACCCTCGTGATTTCGTCATTTATTTCCGATTATGTCAGTCCATTGCTCCCCAGCTTCTCTTTGTGAGACAGTACAGACATTTGTCTCTTAACTATGAGACCCCTGTGCGTATTCCTTCAAATACAGGAGAATATTTTCATCAAATAAGTGATATATAAGTTGTACTTGTTTCTGAGCCGTGGAGTGGTGGTGTAAGAATATCGAGCACCCCATAGCGTCCTGTAGACATCATATGAGGCAACAGAGTGAAGCAAACCAGAAACTAGGCAGCAGCGCCTTCCTAATAACAACTAGAAGAAGAAAAACTGCGTTGCAACTATGGCAAATATCTCTGTGTTCAGCAGTGTAATTTGATTGGTTATAATGAATGAATCGACGGCTCTGTGGCGTAGTGGCTTAGCAATAGGTTCGAATCCCGCACGGAACAATTATTTGTATGGCCTACAATTATTTGTCCCAGGTCTGGATGTTTGTCCTTGTGAAATGTATTTATGTACACTGCCATCACTATACAGGAGAAAATTCTAGTGTGGAAGTAGCGTTTTAAAAAAAATTAATAACTATATTAGTAGTATAGTTGTAGCACGAATGGGTAGGCTCGACCGAGGAAGGACTACGCTCTCACAGAATACCAGCGTAAAATGGCAGCTTAAAACTGCTGTGTTTCGTATGGTGAGTGTAGAGAACTGGAGACCCATTTTACTGGAAAAGAGGCATTCCATCTTAGTCCTCACGGGTGACGACGCATCTGCATTTTGATTCTTTATTGAGGATAAATATAGATGTCTATAGGTCACAGCAACGACTTACCATTAGGTGGACTGTGTGCTCGTTAATCACCCTATCCTATAAAAAAAAGATCTCTATCTAAAGACACCTACTCGACATGTATATATAATATATTTTTTTATAGGATAAGGGAGACAAACGAGCACACAGTCCACCTGATGGTACGTGGTTGCTATGAGCACATAGACATCTACACCTATCTTCGATTACGAATGAAAATGCAGATGCGTTGTCACTCGTGAGGACTAAGATGGAATGCCTCGTTTCCAGTAAAAAGGGTCTCCGGTTCTCTACACTCACCATACGAAACACAGCAGTGTTAAACTGCTATTTTACGCTGGTATTCTGTGAGAGCGTGGTTCTTCCCCGGTCGAGCCGACCCATTCGTGCTACAACCATAATATAGCTGCAGCATGGTTCTACCACGTATAAATAAATTAAATATATAATATTTGTTGTCGTTTCCTATTGTAAGACCAAATCCAAATTTTTTAACAAATCAAATCAAAAACACTAGAAGATATAATGATTAGATATTACAATATAAACGCCTTATGTTACGACAAACGGATGTTCTACAGGCATTAAAAGAATTGCCAATATAAAAACGGAACCCTAAAGAGCTTTATTTATTTTTAGCCGACGAATATGAGACCATTTGCAGAGTATATTTCGTACAAGTGACCACCGCAGAAAGTTAATCTATCTTGCGGTTAGATGCAGTCAACTGCTGAAAGCGACCTATTGGAGATGTACAATAAAAACGACAAAGCATAGAAATGGAATGCTGTTTTATTTATGTTCATTATGTTAATTAGAAGAATATTTTTAGTGAGCTTGATTGTATGTAGTTGTATTACTGTCGATGTTATTATGATGTGTTCATCCGTTAATTTCCTGTTATTATTTGTGTTTACATTACGGGGGTGACATAGTCACTGTGTGACAAAACTCCTTTTTTTGAAAAAAAAAGAACTGGAGTTAACTAAAGTAAATTTCGAGGCTATTTTCTGGTAAATAACCATATAAACCCAATCAGGTGGCTCAAGACCGTAAATTTGTGGCATTCCTTGTGGGAGGCTAAGATTAGTAGTGGACTTGTGATGAGCTACAATGATGATGATGATGATGATGACCCGAATAAAATGTATACATGCATAAACAAAATCTTTAAGCTATTAAGCTGTGGAGAGTTTGTATATATATATTCGAATGTCCCGGAGGAACAAATGAGACGGAGGCGGCGGCTGTACCTACTTGCTGAAAGACCCTACCAGACTGCTAAACCTGCTTCACATGAGGAAGAAAACATACTCGTATTCATATTATGTTCTCAGAGTGAATTCACAAAGGCAGCATTATTTATAATATGTTATAATCATTATAATGTTTACATTAGCACATTAGGTCAAAAGAGCCTGATGAGATATATATAATATATGTTATAGGATTTAGCAACCACAAATTAACATTTTGTACTTCATATTGCTGCATAATTGCTGCAGCATATTATGGTTGTAACATGAATGGGTCGGCTCGACCGAGGAAGGACTACGCTCTCACAGAATACCAGCGTAAAATGGCAGCTTCAAACTGCTGTGTTTCGTATGGTGAGTGTAGAGAACCGGAGACCCATTTTACTGGAAAAGAGGCATTCCATCTTAGTCCTCACGGGTGACCGGGGAAGGATCATGCTCCAACAGAATAGCAGAGTGAAATAGCAACCTAATGCTACAGTGTTTCTATGGTGAGTGTAGAGAACTGGAGACCCTTTTTACTGGAAAAGAGGCATTCCATCTTAGCCCTCACGGGTGACAACGCATCTGCATTTTGATTCCTTATTGAGGATAAATGCAGATGTCTATGTGTCACAGTAACCACTTACCATCAGGTATACTGTGTGCTCGCTTGTCGCATTATCCTATAAAAAAGGTAGGCTGTAGGTTTGTTTATCACTTCAATTTTAAAAAAATGTAGAAAATACATGCTTTTCATATTTCTATAAGAGACTTATGTTCAAGTTTCTTTTATCTAACAGCCACCCTTGTGATTTCGTCATTTATTTCCGATTATGTCAGTCCATTGCTCCCCACCTTCTCTTTGTGAGACAGACAGACACTTGTCTCATAACCATGAGTCCCCTGTGCGTATTCCTTCAAATACAGGAGAATATTTTCATCAAATAAGTGATATATAAGTTATATATATATATACATAAGTTGTACTTGTTTCTGAGCCGTGGGGTGGCGGTGTAAGAATATCGAGCACCCCATAGCGTCCTGTAGATATCATATGAGGCAACAGAGTGAAGCAAACCAGAAACTAGGCACCAGCGCCTTCCTAAAAACAACTAGAAGAAGAAAAACTGCGTTGCAACTATGGCAAATATCCCTGTGTTCAGCAGTGTAATTTGATTGGTTATAATGAATGAATGAATGAATGAATCGACGGCTCTGTGGCGTAGTGGCTTAGCAATAAGTTGCCGCGCTAAAGGGCGCGGGTTCGAATCCCGCACGGAACAATTATTTGTATGGCCTACAATTATTTGTCCCTGGTCTGGATGTTTGTCCTTGTGAAATTTATGTATGTACACTGCCATCATTATACAGGAGAAAATTCTAGTGTGGAGGTAGCGTTTAAAAATAATGAATAACTATATTAGTAGTATAGTTGTAGCACGAATGGGTAGGCTCGACCGAGGAAGGACTACGCTCTCACAGAATACCAGCGTAAAATGGCAGCTTAAAACTGCTGTGTTTCGTATGGTGAGTGTAGAGAACTGGAGACCCATTTTACTGGAAAAGAGGCATTCCATCTTAGTCCTCACGGGTGACGACGCATCTGCATTTTGATTCTTTATTGAGGATAAATATAGATGTCTATAGGTCACAGCAACGACTTACCATTAGGTGGACTGTGTGCTCGTTAATCACCCTATCCTATAAAAAAAAGATCTCTATCTAAAGGCACCTACTCGACATGTATATATAATATATTTTTTTATAGGATAAGGGAGACAAACGAGCACACAGTCCACCTGATGGTACGTGGTTGCTATGAGCACATAGACATCTACACCTATCTTCGATTACGAATGAAAATGCAGATGCGTTGTCACTCGTGAGGACTAAGATGGAATGCCTCGTTTCCAGTAAAAAGGGTCTCCGGTTCTCTACACTCACCATACGAAACACAGCAGTGTTAAACTGCTATTTTACGCTGGTATTCTGTGAGAGCGTGGTTCTTCCCCGGTCGAGCCGACCCATTCGTGCTACAACCATAATATAGCTGCAGCATGGTTCTACCACGTATAAATAAATTAAATATATAATATTTGTTGTCGTTTCCTATTGTAAGACCAAATCCAAATTTTTTAACAAATCAAATCAAAAACACTAGAAGATATAATGATTAGATATTACAATATAAACGCCTTATGTTACGACAAACGGATGTTCTACAGACATTAAAAGAATTGGCAATATAAAAACGGAACCCTAAAGAGCTTTATTTATTTTTAGCCGACGAATATGAGACCATTTGCAGAGTATATTTCGTACAAGTGACCACCGCAGAAAGTTAATCTATCTTGCGGTTAGATGCAGTCAACTGCTGAAAGCGACCTATTGGAGATGTACAATAAAAACGACAAAGCATAGAAATGGAATGCTGTTTTATTTATGTTCATTATGTTAATTAGAAGAATATTTTTAGTGAGCTTGATTGTATGTAGTTGTATTACTGTCGATGTTATTATGATGTGTTCATCCGTTAATTTCCTGTTATTATTTGTGTTTACATTACGGGGGTGACATAGTCACTGTGTGACAAAACTCCTTTTTTTGAAAAAAAAAAGAACTGGAGTTAACTAAAGTAAATTTCGAGGCTATTTTCTGGTAAATAACCATATAAACCCAATCAGGTGGCTCAAGACCGTAAATTTGTGGCATTCCTTGTGGGAGGCTAAGATTAGTAGTGGACTTGTGATGAGCTACAATGATGATGATGATGATGATGACCCGAATAAAATGTATACATGCATAAACAAAATCTTTAAGCTATTAAGCTGTGGAGAGTTTGTATATATATATTCGAATGTCCCGGAGGAACAAATGAGACGGAGGCGGCGGCTGTACCTACTTGCTGAAAGACCCTACCAGACTGCTAAACCTGCTTCACATGAGGAAGAAAACATACTCGTATTCATATTATGTTCTCAGAGTGAATTCACAAAGGCAGCATTATTTATAATATGTTATAATCATTATAATGTTTACATTAGCACATTAGGTCAAAAGAGCCTGATGAGATATATATAATATATGTTATAGGATTTAGCAACCACAAATTAACATTTTGTACTTCATATTGCTGCATAATTGCTGCAGCATATTATGGTTGTAACATGAATGGGTCGGCTCGACCGAGGAAGGACTACGCTCTCACAGAATACCAGCGTAAAATGGCAGCTTCAAACTGCTGTGTTTCGTATGGTGAGTGTAGAGAACCGGAGACCCATTTTACTGGAAAAGAGGCATTCCATCTTAGTCCTCACGGGTGACCGGGGAAGGATCATGCTCCAACAGAATAGCAGAGTGAAATAGCAACCTAATGCTACAGTGTTTCTATGGTGAGTGTAGAGAACTGGAGACCCTTTTTACTGGAAAAGAGGCATTCCATCTTAGCCCTCACGGGTGACAACGCATCTGCATTTTGATTCCTTATTGAGGATAAATGCAGATGTCTATGTGTCACAGTAACCACTTACCATCAGGTATACTGTGTGCTCGCTTGTCGCATTATCCTATAAAAAAGGTAGGCTGTAGGTTTGTTTATCACTTCAATTTTAAAAAAATGTAGAAAATACATGCTTTTCATATTTCTATAAGAGACTTATGTTCAAGTTTCTTTTATCTAACAGCCACCCTTGTGATTTCGTCATTTATTTCCGATTATGTCAGTCCATTGCTCCCCACCTTCTCTTTGTGAGACAGACAGACACTTGTCTCATAACCATGAGTCCCCTGTGCGTATTCCTTCAAATACAGGAGAATATTTTCATCAAATAAGTGATATATAAGTTATATATATATATATATATACATAAGTTGTACTTGTTTCTGAGCCGTGGGGTGGCGGTGTAAGAATATCGAGCACCCCATAGCGTCCTGTAGATATCATATGAGGCAACAGAGTGAAGCAAACCAGAAACTAGGCACCAGCGCCTTCCTAAAAACAACTAGAAGAAGAAAAACTGCGTTGCAACTATGGCAAATATCCCTGTGTTCAGCAGTGTAATTTGATTGGTTATAATGAATGAATGAATGAATGAATCGACGGCTCTGTGGCGTAGTGGCTTAGCAATAAGTTGCCGCGCTAAAGGGCGCGGGTTCGAATCCCGCACGGAACAATTATTTGTATGGCCTACAATTATTTGTCCCTGGTCTGGATGTTTGTCCTTGTGAAATTTATGTATGTACACTGCCATCATTATACAGGAGAAAATTCTAGTGTGGAGGTAGCGTTTAAAAATAATGAATAACTATATTAGTAGTATAGTTGTAGCACGAATGGGTAGGCTCGACCGAGGAAGGACTACGCTCTCACAGAATACCAGCGTAAAATGGCAGCTTAAAACTGCTGTGTTTCGTATGGTGAGTGTAGAGAACCGGAGACCCATTTTACTGGAAAAGAGGCATTCCATCTTAGTCCTCACGGGTGACGACGCATCTGCATTTTGATTCTTTATTGAGGATAAATATAGATGTCTATAGGTCACAGCAACGACTTACCATTAGGTGGACTGTGTGCTCGTTAATCACCCTATCCTATAAAAAAAAGATCTCTATCTAAAGGCACCTACTCGACATGTATATATAATATATTTTTTTATAGGATAAGGGAGACAAACGAGCACACAGTCCACCTGATGGTACGTGGTTGCTATGAGCACATAGACATCTACACCTATCTTCGATTACGAATGAAAATGCAGATGCGTTGTCACTCGTGAGGACTAAGATGGAATGCCTCGTTTCCAGTAAAAAGGGTCTCCGGTTCTCTACACTCACCATACGAAACACAGCAGTGTTAAACTGCTATTTTACGCTGGTATTCTGTGAGAGCGTGGTTCTTCCCCGGTCGAGCCGACCCATTCGTGCTACAACCATAATATAGCTGCAGCATGGTTCTACCACGTATAAATAAATTAAATATATAATATTTGTTGTCGTTTCCTATTGTAAGACCAAATCCAAATTTTTTAACAAATCAAATCAAAAACACTAGAAGATATAATGATTAGATATTACAATATAAACGCCTTATGTTACGACAAACGGATGTTCTACAGACATTAAAAGAATTGGCAATATAAAAACGGAACCCTAAAGAGCTTTATTTATTTTTAGCCGACGAATATGAGACCATTTGCAGAGTATATTTCGTACAAGTGACCACCGCAGAAAGTTAATCTATCTTGCGGTTAGATGCAGTCAACTGCTGAAAGCGACCTATTGGAGATGTACAATAAAAACGACAAAGCATAGAAATGGAATGCTGTTTTATTTATGTTCATTATGTTAATTAGAAGAATATTTTTAGTGAGCTTGATTGTATGTAGTTGTATTACTGTCGATGTTATTATGTGTTCATCCGTTAATTTCCTGTTATTATTTGTGTTTACATTACGGGGGTGACATAGTCACTGTGTGACAAAACTCCTTTTTTTTGAAAAAAAAAAAGAACTGGAGTTAACTAAAGTAAATTTCGAGGCTATTTTCTGGTAAATAACCATATAAACCCAATCAGGTGGCTCAAGATCGTAAATTTGTGGCATTCCTTGTGGGAGGCTAAGATTAGTAGTGGACTTGTGATGAGCTACAATGATGATGATGATGATGATGACCCGAATAAAATGTATACATGCATAAACAAAATCTTTAAGCTATTAAGCTGTGGAGAGTTTGTATATATATATTCGAATGTCCCGGAGGAACAAATGAGACGGAGGCGGCGGCTGTACCTACTTGCTGAAAGACCCTACCAGACTGCTAAACCTGCTTCACATGAGGAAGAAAACATACTCGTATTCATATTATGTTCTCAGTTTGAATTCACAAAGGCAGCATTATTTATAATATGTTATAATCATTATAATGTTTACATTAGCACATTAGGTCAAAAGAGCCTGATGAGATATATATAATATATGTTATAGGATTTAGCAACCACAAATTAACATTTTGTACTTCATATTGCTGCATAATTGCTGCAGCATATTATGGTTGTAACATGAATGGGTCGGCTCGACCGAGGAAGGACTACGCTCTCACAGAATACCAGCGTAAAATGGCAGCTTAAAACTGCTGTGTTTCGTACGGTGAGTGTAGAGAACCGGAGACCCATTTTACTGGAAAAGAGGCATTCCATCTTAGTCCTCACGGGTGACCGGGGAAGGATCATGCTCCAACAGAATAGCAGAGTGAAATAGCAACCTAATGCTACAGTGTTTCTATGGTGAGTGTAGAGAACAGAGACGCTTTTTAATGGATTAGAGACATTCCTTCTTAGTCCTTAATGAAAAAAGGGGTCTTAATTAAAAAAAAGATTCTTAATCGCGTATAGTGTTGATGTCTATGTGCCATGGCATTCATTTAACGCCAGGTGGACTGTGTGCTCGTTTTTCACTCTTACTCTATAAAAAACATCAAGTAGATCGGCTTTTCGACCAAAGCTCTTGAACCAAAACAATCTCTTAACTCTGAATACGAAGAGCGACTCGATCGACAGAGTTCTTCCTGATCGGCTTGACTCACTAGCGCCGTGAAGAGATTTTATCATGAGACATTTTATCGCATCTACCACGGGGACTGTTTAGTAGAATTGTTCGAGCGTAATACAAACAAAAGTTGTAGACAAAATTCGCGATATCATCCATACCATCTGGAATACTGGCGGTGTACAGCTGTTCGATTTGCTAAAAGTTTTCTTTCTCGTACATTTCTTTGAGGAATTGGCTACCACCAGCGATTTTTCACGACCGATACGACTTAGGGGCCACCAAGAAAAGAGCCCACTAATTTATTGTACGAAAAGTATCTGCAATTACCAGTGTAAAACACCAGTGTGTTACAGTTGTTCATGAGCGGACAAAGTTACTTATCATCAGGTGAGCCGCATGCTCGTTATCCCCAGTTATATTAAAATCAAGCGTGGATACGCAGATTTAATCTAAGCTGCTTATATTACGAATTCTAAATAGGAAGTCATTTTAAAATCCACGGAAATTTCAACTCGTTTCAGCATTACCAACTTTAATGATAATGTATTCAGGATTTCAAAGTTTAACGAGGGTTATATTCGTATGGCTGTTTTGAACGAGCCCTGGTTAATTACACAATATTTGTGTAGTATTTTTTGTATGATTTATATGCGGTTTATACGGGGAGGGAAACAAATCAGGAGATGGGCAGTAGTGCCTTCCTAACAACGATTAAAATTAAAAAAACTACGTCTGCCAACCCGTTTTCCAAGCGTGGCAACTATGGCAAATATCCCTCCTATCAGACAGACAATCTATGGGGGAGGCCTATGTTCAGCAGTGAACTAATAAATAAGCAGTAATGGATGGATGTATAAAAGATAATCTACCAGGAGCACATGGCCCACTGAGAGGTGAAATTTTCAAATCAACAGTAACATTACAACTATGGCAAATATCCCCTCTATGAGGCAATGTATGGGGAAGGCTTATGTTCAGCAGTGAACTAATAAATAAGCAGTAATGGATGGATGTATAGTAGATAATCTGCCAGGAGCACATGGCCCACTGAGAGGTGAAATTTTCAAATCAACAGTAACATTACAACTATGTACAGTAATATCTATGGGGGAAGCTTATGTTCAGCAGCTTTACAGCTCAGAAGAGATTAATTTAAATCGATTCAACTGTTTCCGAGAACGGAAATCGGTAAACATACATAAAAACACGTATCGAATAATCTCTTTCTTTTTTAAATTCGGTTTAAAAATCAAACTCCTACAGATAAATCTTAGGTATCCAAAACTATTCTGTAATAACTTGACTCGTTTCTTATTCATAGTCTGTTCATAGTGCAGAAGTCGGGAACGCAAAGGAATCCCTTGACAGCGGCTCCTAACAAATTATATTCCTCGTGAAAATTTGTTCGCAGAATTGGAAAACTCGTGTAAGATGCTTCTTAAATCGCAAATATAAGCACATAACATAGATAACAAGATATTCTTTTCAAGGACGAATTTCGTTAATATACCAGTAAAATACAACAAACCAAAAATCCGTATTTTTTATAGGACAGGGTGACGAACGAGCACACAGTCCACCTGATAGTACGTGGCTGCTGTGACCCATAGGCATCTACATTTATCCTCAATAAAGAATTAAAATTCAGATGCGTCGTCACCCGTGAGGACTAAGATGGAATGCTCCTTTTCCAGTAAAATGGGTCTCCGGTTCTCTACATCCACTATACCAGCATAAAATTATAGCTTGACACTGATGTGCTTACAGCAGTGTCAAGCTGTAATTTTACGCTGGTATTCTGTGAGAACGTGGTCCTACCCCGGTCGAGTCGACCCATTCGTGCTACAACTATACTAAAACGATACCTAATAATAATTTAAACTAAAATATAAAACTATATCCACTAACACACATCATAATATAATATACATAAATAAAAAAAAATCACTAATAAATATATACATAGATACACACAATTATAACATTATTATCCCAATTAATTATTTTCATTTAATACTAACCATATTTTGCTTTGGTACCCACCTAGTTAAAAAAAAAACATCTTGCTATTTTGTCACACCATTTATATACGTCATTAAATAAGTTGTCGCAACGCCAACCGATTGAACATGATCGAAGTTACGGATTGGCGGTACATGGAAAAACTTTTGTAAGTTTATTTGTACTGTCGGATGTTATTAAATAACTATACTTTGTAATAAATAAATAAATAATACTAATATTGCTGCAGAATGGCTCTACCACATATTATAAGCACACTTTTCAGTAGACGCAAAAAAAGTAATCCATTCAATTAAAAATTATGTATATGACGGCACCAGCACCATTGCACGTGTGGCGCCGTTGGTTTAGCTAGACGGAATTCTTATAAATAACACTTGTACCGCACACCTGCACCATTGCACCTGCGGTGGCGCCCGTTTTGCTTGTATAAAACGGACGGAGCGGCCACCGTTAAGGCAGTCTTGGCTCTGACGTGGAACGGTGCGCTTGTCGTATTCCTTTACTAGTTTATCCACGACTCGTTGGATAATTAATTCGTGTAAACGAATTAATTATTATTCCTAACTACAAAATCGGTCTCTGTACTATACCCACTATACTTCCTACATATATTCTGTGGTATGTTGTAATTTTTTTACCGTTACCGATACAATCTGTCAAAATTCCTTTCATTGCTTTCATTTCCATTTAATTATTGCATAATATTTTAAGGAAAATGCTGCTCCTCATCTCCAGGTTTGTTAACCTTTAACGACAACAAGGTATGATATAGGATAGTAGATATTCTTACACCGTGGATTCTATACGGTATAATAATATTAATTATGTTGTTTAAGGACGTTAGACTTATTTTATGTATCCATACATCCATACCAAATGTATTTTAAAGAAACTTAACAATAAAAAAAAAATAAGGCCTTCTTGCTGTTGGTTTAAACTCATTGACAAAATAAATATTTAAAATTTGAGAGATGAGGAAACAAATTAACTTAACTAACCTAACTAACTAAATCATGTTCTCGGCATTCGGTTGGTCTCACCTCATAACAGCTTGTCTTTCGACAAAGGCCTCCTCTAAGGCTGTCCATTTATTTCTGTCCCTTGCTGTACGTAACCATTCTGGTCCTGCTACTTTCTTAAAATGATCTTCCCATCGCTTTAATGTCTGTCTTCCTATACTTCTTCTGTTTTCTCTAGGGTACCATTCACTTATTATTATGGTCCATATCTCTTTCTTTTCTCTCAAAATATGTCCCGTCCAGCGCCATTTCAATTTTCTGCATACTGATTGGCTTTTTTTTCGGAACTTTGTCTTTTCTTTTATCCTTTTTAACTTTATTTTATCTTTTCTCCGTTCTCCCAATACGCTTCTCTCTATCCCGTTGTGACATATATTGATTTTATTTTGTTGTTGTTCGTTTAAGGCCCAAGTTAGGCATGCGTATGTCAGACATGGCAGGATACAAGCATTGAAAACTTTTCTTTTCTCCGAAATTGGCATCTCTTTATTCTTCATTATTTCGCTTAACGACCGCTTTTCGTTTTCCAAATGTTAGCTATTCTTCTTTTAATTACTTTCTGCATGTTCTCTGTTGGTAATATTAATTGTCCAAAATAAATATACTCATTTACGTATTCTAATTGCTGATTATTACTTCTAACAGTCTCTTTTTGTGGAGAATTGGTCATTATTTTTGTTTTTGTTAAATTTATTGTAAGACCTGCCTTTGCACTTTCACCTGATAATTGTTGTAACATTATTTCCAAGGTATTCGGGCATTCAGAGAAGAGTATTAAAACGTCAGCGAATCTCAAATGGCTCAGTATCTCTCCGTTCACGTTAAGTCCGAAAATATCCCAATCTAGTCTCATAAAAATCATCTCCAACACAGCTGAAAATATCTTTGGCGAAATAGAGTTACCTTGACGGACGCCTCTTCCAATTGGGAACTCGTTGCCTGTCATTTCCAATTTTATTTGTGCTGTACTTTTCCCGTAAATGTAAAAGTATTCGTATGTACTTTCTATGGACGCCTTGTCGCTCTAATGATTCTCATATATAGCGATGTTCCAAAGAATCAAACGCTTTGTTGAACTCTACGAAACCCAGATAGTATTTTTTATTATATTCTCTGCATTTCTGAAGTATCTGTCGCAGAACGTGAATATGGTCTACAGTCGAGAAGTTGCTCCTAAATCCAGCTTGCTCCTTCGGCTGATTTTCAGCGAGGGTGTTAGTTAGACTAAATAACATTATTTTTGAAAAGATCTTAGCAAGAAAAATCTTTGAAAGATAAATATATGTTAGCCATTAAACTTATCGGCCTATAATTGCCACTGACTATTTTGTCTCCTTTTATAATAATATAGCTCATACATAACTACATTTAGGTAGTTCAAAAGTCATCTATATCTGTACCACATCACTGTGAAAAAATTTACGGCTATAGAGAACGTGCAACTTGTTATTTTTTCCACCTTCATCTCTGGGCGGTAAGCACTTTATACATATTATCCTCTTTTAAGAAAATGGGGCGGTAATTATCAAAACATATTTTTTGCCAAACCCAAGCCTTAGGAGGTTAAAATTAATAGCTATTGTACAAATTATTATAGCACTGATCTAAAATAATTCAAACTATATACACAGATATTTACATGGTCATCTATGCGCATGCATACATGCTAAATCCCAAAACAAGAATTGAATCTTAAAATCTTTAAAAAAGATAATTCTTAATAACCAATCACAGCGCGAGGAGCTTAAGCCCCCATCCGCTCTCGGGATACTTCGATTAGCTATCTTTCTCGCACTTATGACTACGCATAAGACTTTTAAGTCGTATTAATTTGTAAACTTTATTCACGTCTAAAGCCATGGTCTATATACGTCCCACTTCTGAGCACAACCCTCCTCTTATTGCTGGGGTTATGGCCCAATTGGTTCACCGCGCTGCTCCAGAGCCTGTTTGCCAACATCACAGTCATGTCCTCGAATATTTTATTCCTCAAACATGCCGGTTTTCTCGATCTTTTCCTTCACCGTCGAGAAAATTAGCACTTTAAATTGCAATTAACAATTACAGTGGTGTCAGCGGAGATCGAACCCGGTTTGCTCAAATTCTTTGAAATTTGAGGCAAGCTCTTATACCTCAGATCTACCAGGTGTGTGTGAGTATATGTATGTCTACAAATAATTATTCCACGTCTGGATGATATTTTATTATTTATTTTTGAGACAATGGCCATCTAAAATGAAAAAAGAGGGAATATCTGGCATCCGCTGGAAAATTTAAAAAAAAGGCTAAACTTTTTACCTAAAACTTTTTAAAAAGGATTAACTTTTCTCGAATTGTTAACATAACTTAGCGCAACTCATTCTGTTGATGCACGGACGAGGGCCTAAAAACTGATGAAAAAAGCCAAACTATATCCTTGATACGAGTTACGTGGAGCAGCATTATCAAAGCAGGAGTAAAACTCTACGTCTCTAACTAACTCTACTCTACACAGTAAATAACAACCACTATTTTTAAATGAAACTAGTTTTAACGGAATGATTTCTTATATTTACGCGAACACAATATATTTTAATAAAACAGTTTTAGTTTTCACGGATTTTATCGCATATTTTAACTTGTTATATTATCTTCCCGACGTTTCGAGCACTTTACAGCACCCATGGTCACGGGAGGGATTTAGGTATTTGACGTCCCAACTTCACAGTTAACCACGGATATCTTCAGTTTAAAATTATTAATTTTTGTTTATATAATTAAGTATAAAATTTCATAATTAGATAATATATGAAAATACATAATTCTAATATAATGCAACTAATATACCGAATAAAAAAATTAAAATACATTTATCGTTGTACGCTGTGTGTATTTCCATAAATTAGTTTATTGATGTTGAAAAAATAATACTACGTTCTTACCTACAATAGGGCAATATATTGAAGCGAGCGGCGCGCCGCCGGCAAAATGCTCAAGGTCGTTCGCATGGAGTAGCCCCTTAATATATGTGATAGGATTCGTAAAAACTAGTTTCATTAAAATGTATAGTGTTCGCGTAAACAAAAGATACGAGTATCATTATAACAACCCTCCTCCATAGCGTAGATAGTGTGGTTAACGTTCAAGACACTTGCCAGCTGGCATATATGTCATATATGTCTTACGTCTCATATTTATTTACGCGAGAGAGCCATGCTGTAGTTAGTTATAGCTGCAATACGAATGGCTCGAATCGGCCAGGAAAAGCACCATAACGCTTCTGTTTCGTATGTTGTTACGAGACAAGAACCACCGACTCTCTTTACTGGTAACGGTCCAATCCATACATAATATAGTCTTAAGAGCTGAAAATGCATAATTTTGATACTTAATAAACCTAGAAAGCTAACAGCATAGCAAAGTAGCGAAGCAATCAGCTTTGTAGCGGTTTCTAACGGTTCCGTTGAGCAATCAGTTTCAAAATAGGAGGTTCAGATGCCTGGGTGATCAGTAATCGATTGCTGAAAACAGAATTTGAAAATTCAAAACCGTTCTCGAGATAATCGTCGGACAGATGGACAGACGGACAGACATCGTGAAATCAATAAGTGACTTCGCAAGCTTCGCCACTTTATAATAGAATAGAAACTTTTTTATTCAATATAGATTATTAGTAATACCTATTGAAAGTCACCCTAAGTTTAATTTACCACTGGTTCGGAAAATATCTCTGTGGTGGGAAGAACCAGCAAGAAACACAGCATGACATTTAAAAAACAGCAGTATAATATGTTGTAAAACAATTAACAACACAAAGCAAATTAGAAACAACTAGATGTAAATGTATACTGCTTGCCTGTTATCCTTACTCAGTTAAAAAAGCATTACAAGACTGAACATAAAGTTTAAGGCTTTGATAAAAGAAATTAATTTTCTTTACTACGAAAAAACGTACAAGGTATACGGACGGATCGATCCTAGTTCGATTAATTCGGTCTTCTTTTAACTTGTTACATGTGTGTAATACGATACAATAAATTCGTTTGATAGCGTGCAATTTACCGTGGCGCTCTCGGTTGACCCTCGCCCCTTGTTTAACGGTACCCTACTTACGTACGAGCTGTCACGGAAACTTACAGACTTCCGTACGATTGGGTACTAAGTAAATATATTTTTTACAAAACGTTTCTTTCCATGAAGGTGTTCAGAGACATTTCCTTACTACAAACTCTTATGGATAGCGGTTTCTTTTTTTTTTATAAGATCGGGTGACAAACCAGCACACAGTCCACCTGATGGTATGTGGTTACTGTGACCCATAGACATCTACATCTATCCTCAATAAAGACTTAAGATGCAGATGCGTTGTCACCCGTGAGGACTAAGATGAAATGCCTCTTTGCCAAAAAAGGATCTTAGGTTCTCTACACTCACCATACGAAACACAGCAGCGTTAAGCTGCTATTTTACGCTGGTTTTCTGTGAGAGCGTGGTCCTTCCCCGGTTGAGCCGACCCATTCGTGCTACAACTATAATATAGCTGCAGCATGGCTCTACCACGTAGGTTTCTATGTTGGAGGTCCAATACGTGGAGTAACTCTAAAAATAATGTCCTCTAGACCGATTTCAGTCACCGTGGCCGGTCTCAACGAAGACTAGCCATCTGAGTAGGATAGGATTATAGTGACCAAGTGTATGCGCAAGCACAGGTGTACTGTCATAGTCGCGGGGACATCTAAAAATTTCATCACAGAAAAACCCAATAACTCATTTTTGGCCAGATCCGAGAGTCGAACCCGGGATCTTATGATCAACAACCACAGACTACAAGGGACAGTAGACTTAAGTGTTTGATATGAATTTCAGCTTGATACCTCCACGCGTTCCTGAGAAAAAGGGTCTTGACAGACAGACAGACAGACAGACGGACAACAAAGTGATCCTATAAGGGTCCCGTTTTTTCCTTTTGAGGTATGGAACCCTAAAAACGCTGTAATTTTGACATTACAAACAGACACTTCAATTTTATTTATTTGTATAGATAGAACACAACGCTAATAAAGAAGCTTATGAGGTTAACTTACATCAGCCGGGTAGAAAATCATTATATATGCTGATTGAATTTAAAAAACTACAGCTTGCTAATCCGTAGATCGCTGCAAAGTAGATTAAGATTATGTGACTTTGGCATCGCCCTTTTGCCGTTACTTAGTGATAAAACATTTGTTGCGCGATCTTCTAAAATCTTTTCATTCCCTTAGTTTATAGCTGACTTCGAAAAAAGGAGGTATAAAATTATGTTATTTTGAATGTATGTTACGCTATATGTTCGTCAATTGTTATGGAACGAAGTTCCGGTACGAATTTGGCGGGTGGGGGCTTGGCGAGAAAAAGTGTAAGATTTTTCCGTCACGACCCCTTTGACGGCCTTGGCGGCTATGAAGAAGCGAGATGGAATAATATCCAACTCCCTCCCACTTCTTCTTATCTTGCCATGAAAGAAATATTTTATTTTAAATGACGCTTCATTTTAATAGACGCTAGTAATTCATTTATGTGTTAATCAATAATAATATACTACGAAAGGAACTTCGTTCCAACCGAGTGTTCCACGACACTCACGCATGTTTATTTAATTATATATTTAAATATTAAATAAAAGTAATCATGAAATTTTATTAATATTTATTAATAGCCAATATAGCAGAAAAAGTTCTATCTCTAAATAATAGAGGTGAAATTTTTTAATGTGACTATTTAGATATATTGAAATGAGAGTATACAATAAGGTTAAAGAGTGAAATCTAATATATAAAAATTAATATTTGTTTGTTCGTATTTTATGCGCTGCCATACCGTTCATCAGATTGTGGTAAAACTGTCAACCTATTGCATGCACTTGCGCGAGCAAAGCACAGTACAATTAACTTTCACTAGGTGGCGTGCGTATCGTAACGACAAATTTATTATAAAGTTAATATATTCAGTTTCAATGAATCATTCCAATTTAAACAATTCCAAATTCAAAATTATATTTCCACAATTACCTATTTTTGCGGCAACAATACGCCGGGTGCCAGCCAGTTATTAATAAAAAGTGACTTCAAAGAATAAAATAGAATAAAACATTGAGTTATATGTACTACGTACTAGAGAAGCCATTCCAAACAAAAATTGTGTCCTACTCTATGTCTTCGCGCATGCGCGGGAGTAGTAGTCGCGCATGCGCGAAGACTTTAATTTGATATAAAATAAGATATTAATATAAAATAAATATAAGAATTTAATATAAAATATCCTAATTTAATCTAAACAAACATATTTCTAAACAAAATGTAATAATAATTATTTTATGGAAATCAGAAATCTTCAATTTACGCAATATTTAGTTTGCATGGATTGCACTACAGTTCAGTTGAACATAGTCAATGTTCGGAATGGCTTCTCTAGTACGTAGTACATATAACACAATGGAATAAAATAATTTCACAATCTGAAGTTAGTTAAGGGTATAAATTCTTCTATACACTATGTCTTAACAGCGACTTTCGAATGTGAAATCATTTTATTATTATTAGGTCTGTAAAGTCGAATTTTAATTTTATTAAAAGTTTCTTTTTTAATTAAATGTTCTTCGAATTTTTCAGGTAGAGTGTTTGGAAATTTCTCACAGTTGTAACACAATATTATGTGTGGTGTTCCATGATCAGTTTGTTCGTGAAATGTCTACAGCACACATGGAAATTTTTGCTTTGTTAACCAAAAAAAAATACAGGATTTAAAAGACGATTTTATCATCATCTTCATCTTTACAGCCTTTTACAGGTCAACTGCTGAACATAGGCCTCCCCCAAGGAAAACACGATTGCCACCTGTATGTATCGAGTAGGTCATACATCTTCTCTAGTTGATAGGAATACTCTCCTGTCTAGTCCGTCTGTGTTGGTACTACCCTTTTCTTCTGATGGCATACAGCAGTGTCCGGAAGGTTATGTGCTGGGCTGAAGAGTATAGAGGGTCGGCATAAATACAGGCTGCGAGGCATTCCATCTATTGAATAGGTAGTTCTTAAAGTCTGTAACCTTATATTTGAATTTTGTTGCAGGTGATTGTAAGTGACTACTATCCTACGGACTATCCTAATGTGTCCTTGAATGTCCTAATTTGTCCCGGAATGTCCTAATGTGTCCTACGGGCAGTAGCCACTTACAGTCTACTGCAACCACATAGACTGTAAGATCGTCTATCTTACTACGTCGTCACTCTATCTATTGTAGACCGTCTTACAATTCGCGTACCGGATTTAGGAGACATTAAATTTCGTCTTTACATTTTAATGGGAAACCTTCAGATAAATAAAATAAAAGGAAACCCTTAATCTGTAGAATTAAATAACATCAAAACACTGAATTACGAACAAATACGTTCGCAAAAAAACTTCGCACGTGGGAAAACAAATACGTAACCTTTTTGTATCCTTTGGCGTAAAGGAGCGAACAAAAAATGTTATAAATCGGCTTTACTCTGTACGTCTGTTGGTTTATGTTAATTAGATCTACAGAAGCACGAGTAAATAAAAGATATTTTGTTCAAAACAACAAATTAAAAAGCTAAATAATTTATTTCATTATGTCGAATTCTTTTAATATTCTTTTTCGTAAATTCAAACTCACGATACTTTTATTTTATAAGGTTTATTAAAAGCCACTTTTCTACCGACTTCAAAAAGGAGACGGTACTCAATTCGACTGTGTTTTTTTTTATGTTACCTCATAACTTTTTACTGGGTGAACCGATTTCGATGATTCTGTTTTTATTTGAAAGCTGGTGCTTCACATGTTGTCCCATATGAATTTGGTCAAGGTTTGACCTATAGTTTTTGAGTAATTCTTAATCGTTTATATTGAAGTCGGTTGTACAAAATTTTTAATTTTAAATTATGTTAACCTTATTTTCAAAACAGATTTGTCAAATAAATATCTAATTAAATTTCAACTGAGAGATTTGTCAAAAAGCCCTACGTCTTATCTGTATGTATAGGTAATTACCTAATTACTCTAAGCTTCTTACGAGTATTAAAGCTGCTCTGTCTCTCTCTCTCTCTCTCTTTCTCTCTCTCTCTTTTCACCAAATGACAAAAGATAGAGACGTGCTTAGAGATAATTAATACTCAATGTAAGTAATGGCTGGTTTATACGTATTATGTAGTCAAGTAATTAACAAAACTTGAAGCGACTTTATTTTAAGTAAGCATTTACAAAACACGTAATACCTTTATGCGATCACTGAGACATCACTAAACCCTTGGAGTCTAGTCGTCATAATGAAGTTAATCTATTTTTTTGTCGAACTATCGGGGCTCGACCAGATACACTTCCTGTAGGGCCACTTCTGGAAGTTCATCATACAGAGTCCCTCTTTCTCCATGAAGTCGACCAGCTGGCCCCTGGGGTTTTGTTGCCCTAAACCGAATTTTCCTACCTTCAGCTCACCGTTTTCTCTTGTGCCTAGTTTTGCGTTGAAGTCTCCCATTAACACCGTATAGTGGGTTTTGGAGGAATGCATGGCTTTACATATATCCTCATACATTTCCTCCACCTCCTCATCGGGGTGTGCTCAGGTTGGTGCATAAACCTGTATGACCTTCAGCGAATACCGTTTGGGGATTCTGAGTATAAGGTACGCAACCCTCGTCGACACACTCCCAATCTTTACAACGTTGTTAACGAGAAACTTGTGGATTATAAATCCGACACCTCCAGGAAGGGGGACAGAGGGTCCCCCTTCCGGTGATAGAACAAGTTGCTGGATTCGAGGATTACCGACTTCCCCCTCTCTTCAGACCTCAGATAATCCTATAATATCCCAGCGCAACTTATCTTCTTCCAGCTCCAGGATCTTCTCGTCAGTCCTCAGGGTGCGTGAACTGTATGTTGAGTAGCCGGGCAGCCGAGCATTGGGGGCCGTCTCTTCATAACTTTGGTCATAGGGGGGATGTTTGCCATAGTCACTACGCCTGGCAAGTGGGTTCCGGGAAAGGACCACGCTCTCACACAATACCAGCGTAAAATGACATCTTGACACTGTTATGTTTCGTATGGTGAGTGTAGAGAACCGAAGATCCATTTTACTGGAAAAGAGGCATTCCATCTTAGTCCTCATGGGTGACGACGCATCTGCATTTTGATTCTTTATTGAAGATAAATGTAGATGTCTATAGGTCACAGTAACCACCTACCATCAGGTGGACTGTGTGCTCGTTTATCACCCTATTCTAAAAAAAAAATTAAGAGAAAGAAATAAAAGCAAGAGTTCTTTAAGAATTGTTTCTCGATGTAGATCTCTATCGATACTTCGTTCATTTCTATAGGAGATAGACCAACACAGTGTCGTATTACGGCGACAATACGTATGTATCAGTTCGGAAGGACTACGCTCTCATAGAACACAAGCGTTAAAATCAGCAAAACGCTGCTGTGTTTCATTGTTGTCGCATCATGGTCCTCAAGGGTGACTACGCATCAACTTATTTTGAATAAAAGATTAAATAATTAATTTTGATTAATACATTTTGACAACCCTAACAATGCCGTTTGTATGCGGCGTTGCGCGACCACAAAGACACATTGTTTGCATAACTCTTCGCTAACCACTTACGCTTGTTTGTTACACATAGGGTTCAAGAGGGTTTCGAGAACTCTCTATCGAAATTCAATGTACATTCGCCGGAGAAAATGTTAAAACTCACAGCAAAACATCTTTTGAAATCCCTGTCTGATAATGTGATGGAAGTTGGTTTGCTGGAAAGGAAATTAACCTTTCTCGGGCACACAATAACTGTGATAGTTACAAAGCAGACTTGTTAAAAATTCTCCCACCTTTGAGGAGGTGTTTGAATTACATTGTTAGACGATACAGATCAATCAACAACATATAATATAATATACTTACTTAATACTAATAACATATAAAAAATAACATATACTAATAACATAATATAAGCCTATTAAAGTCCACTACGGAGGCCTACATAGGCCTACCCCATAGATTGCCTTATAGACATTTGCCATATTTGCCACGCTTTGTAAGCGGGTTAGCAACCGCAGTTTTTTATTTTTAGTAATTATTAAGGAGACGGTGCTGCCCACCTCCTGATTTGTTTCCCTCTGTCGCCTCTTACGACTCCCACGGGATTTATGGGGTAGTGGATATTCTTACAACGCCCTCATACGGTAAACAGATGAATTAATACATCGGTGTATATTTGGGATTGTTTTTATTCGGAAAGTAACAAAGAATTAACAGAGCAATGGCAATGGGCCGGCTTTGCACTCAAAAAACCGATAACGGATGGCGAAGAAAGATTCTCGAGTTGTAGCCTCGTACCGGTAAGTGAAATTTAGGGCAGCCCAACACTAGATGGAGTACGGACCTGGTAAGATATGTAATAAGTCGATGGATGCATGTAGCTCAGGACCGTGCTTGTGGCATTCCTTGAGGTAGAGCTATGTTCAGCTGTGGACTTATGAAGAGTTGCAATGATGACGAAGATGAGCAGAGCGACGGAGATCGAAACTCGTGTCGTCTTCGGTCGCTGGTAACCTGTTATACATTCCGTGCTCATTTCGAGTGTATGATTTTTTATGTGTGTTACCTCATAACTTTTTTCCAGGTGAACAGATTTTATTCATTCTTTTTTTAATTTGAAAGCTGGTGCTTCACATGTGGTCCAAAATAAATTTGATCAAGGTCTTAGTAATAGTTTTTGAGTTATTCTTAATTATTTATATTGAAGTCGGTTGTGGAAATTTTTTTATTTTAAATTATACATTCCGTGCTAAATTCGACTGTATGTTTTTTTTTAATGTATGTTACCTCATAACTTAATTCTGGGTGAACCGATTGCGTTGATTCTTTTATATTTAAAAGCTGGTGCTTCTCATGTGTTCCCATATAAATTTGATCAATGACTAACAGTTTTTGAGTTATTCTTAATAATTTAAATTGAAGTCAGTTATCCAAAATTTTTATTTTAAATTATTCTTTATATACTTATGTAATTTTATTCCTGGTGTGAGTTCTAACATTTTTTGTGCTTAAAAATGTAAAAATACATTATTACCTACCATGGACGTATAAATAACTTATTTATACGTCCATGTTACCTACCTACAATTTTTAATCTGTGCAGTATCCTTTTATACTGTAAGTTTTGTTTATAAATCTGTGCTCAAATCGTTACAAATATAATATAGAGCTATATTTATTTATAGATATTATATACCAATTAATTAACTTTTCACTTCTCTTTAGTTCCCTTTTAGGTTGCCTGGTAGAAATCGCTGTATATCATTAGAGCTATACAGCAATTTCTTCCGCCGCTTTCTGTTTTTCTCTCTGTTTGTTTCTTGTTATATTATTTGTTTTCTTATTGTACAATAAAGCGTATTGTATTGTGTATATATATTTATTTATATATAGTTATAAGGTGCCTGAGGGTAATATGGTTACCAAAATCTTTGCCGCTCTATAAAACCAAAACTAAGAGGAGGACAGAGACACAAACACAAAATCTTATACTACAACTAATATATCAAGAAAAAAATAGCAAACAAGCCTTGGCAACAATTTTTTTTTTATAGGAGCATGCAGCTCACCTGATGGTAAGTGACTACCGCCGCCCATGAACAACTGCAACACCAGGGGAATCGCAGATGCGTTGCTGGCCTTTTAAAAAGGAGTAGGCTCTTTTCTTGAAGGTCCCTAAGTCGTATCGATCCGGAAAAATCGCTGATGGTAATCGATTCCACAAGGAAGTCGTGCGAGGAAGAAAACATCTTCTAAATTGCAAAGTGGTGGACCGCCAATCATTCAGATGGTGTAGATGGTATCAGGAGTTCTGCCGCGATGTGCGTTCGTGAAATTTGGCGGCTGGGATTAATCCGAAAAATTCCTCAGAGCACTCCCCCTGGTAAATTCTAAAAAAAAAATGCAAAGGGATGCAACATCTCTTCGCAGTGCCAATGAATCGAGCCGATCGGAAAGGACTCGGTCGTCGACGATTCGAGCCGCTCTGCGCTGGATGCGGTCAAGTGAAAGGAGCTGGCACTGGGGAGCCCCTGCCCAGAGATGGGAACAGTATTCCATGTCAGGCCGAACCTGAGCCGTGTACAGTTGCAGGCGGTGTGCCGGCATGAAATACTGTCCCGCTCTGCTGAGCACGCCAAGCTTTTTAGAGGCCAATTTGGCCTTCTCTTCCAAGTGACCACGAAACTGCACGTCACTCGATATGTCGACTCCGAGGATTCCGATACTGGCTGAGGCGAGAAGGGGAGTGCCTTGAAACTGAGGAAATACGACAAAGGGGTTCTTTTTAGCGGTAAACGCGTAAACTTGTGTCTTCTGGGGATTGAACTGGACTAGATTTAGTCGCCCCCAATCCGAGACTTTGTTCAGCAAAGACTCGACTTCAGACACAAGTTTGTTCCGGTACTCGGCGACGTTTTCCCGAGAAATATTGGCACGGCCAGTGTATAGAGCATCACCAGTGCTATCATCCGCATAGCAATGAATGTTACCAGTTAGCAACATATCATTGATATGCAGAAGAAACAGCGTTGGTGATAGCATACAGCCTTGTGGAACACCAGCGTTAATAGGCTTGTAGTCAGAGCATGCACCGTCTACTACGACTTTGATGCTCCGATCTGCAAGGAAGCTGGTGATCCAATTGCACAATTTCTCGGGAAGCCCATAGGAAGGGAGCTTCGAAAGAAGCGCTTTGTGCCAAACCCGATCGAAGGCCTTCGCAATGTCTAGACTAACGGTCGACGCCTCCCCCTTGGACTATACTGCCTCCGCCCATCTATGGGTCAGGTAGACCAGAAGATCACCAGCTGATCGACCCCGACCAAAACCGTATTGGCGGTCACTAATCAGCTGGTGATCCTCAAGGTACCGCATGAGCTGGCAGTTAATAATGGATTCCATTATTTTGGAGAACAAGGAGGTGATGGCGATAGGCCTGTAGTTGGAGGGTCTGAGCGGTCGCCTTTTTTAGGGATCGGGTGGGCAAAAGCTGTCTTCCATGAATTCGGGACTACGCCTTGGGAGTAGGAGTATCAGAAAAAACGCGTTAGGACCGGTGCCAACTCCGGAGCACACGTCCTCAGCACAATTGGGGGGATTCCGTCAGGCCCACTTGACTTCTGGATATCCAGGGAGAGGAGTGCTTTGCGAACCGAGCGCTGTGAAAACAGCACATCCGACATGGAGCACTCACACCGCGCGATGGTCGGCGGTGTTTTCCCCCATCGTCAAGAGTCGAGTTGGACGCAAAAAGTGAGCCTAAAAGGTCGGCTATCTCTTTTGCGGCGTGGGCCAGTGAGTCGTCCTCCCTGTGCAGAGATGGTAGTGATGGCTTACAGAAATTCCCTTGGACAGCCTTGGCGAGAGACCAGAATGCACGGGTTCCCGAAGGAAGGCGAACTAGTTTCCTGCCAATTCTGCCCATGTGCTCTGAGTTTGCCTTGGCAATAACTCTTTTGAAGGACCTGGAGTCGAAGTTATACTTCTTTTTAAGTGTGCTGGTGTTTACATCCCGAGTCGCCGAAGCCGCAGCCTTGGCTTGATAACACTCCTGCTTACTGCGTACTGCAGTCTTATAGGAGCGACCAAACCAAGGCTGAGATCGGCCTCCGATGGGTACCACATATGATGGAATAAATAATTCCATTCCCTGTAGCACCACATCAGTGACAGAGTCAGCAACAGCGCTGGGATCATTCGGCGACAAGCAAACCCGCCCCCATGGGTAGGAAGCAAAGAAAGACCGCATTCCGTCCCGATCCGCCGACCTGTAATGCCAAACACGGCGGCAACCTGCAGAACGCAACCGTGAGGGGAGCGTGAGTGGCACCACACTCCGGATCAGACAACGGTCCGAAGAGCCGAGAGGGGCATCGACGGAAACCTGATATTCGTCCGGATGAGAGGTCAGCAGAAGGTCTAACAGCGAAGGTGTATGATCCTCCACATCTGGAATCCGCGTAGGCGAAGTAACCAGTTGTGTCAGACCATATGCCAAGTAGCTATTTGGACGTGGTCGATGAGTCGGTCTGTTTCGGCATTACCGCTATGGGACCTATAGAGGCACCCGTAGACGCGCGGATGGTCGTCGCTGTCTACGCGTAGCCAAAAGATGGACAGGTCCGAACCTTCAGGACTGCCGAGGCGTCGAGAACAGATGTCCTCTCTGACATACACGCAAACTCCAGCCCGAGGCACAAAGGAGTGCTCCAATTTGTACCCCGGGTAGGAGAGATACGAAGTATCAGCCGGAGAGAACACCTGCGTCTCGGTCAGAAAGAGCAAGGCCGGCTTCGCCGGCTTGAGATGGTAGTGGACGGCATTTAGGTTCGAGTGAAGTCCCCTGATGTTGCAGAAATTCACGGATAGCGTGGCAGGGGTCGCCTTGGTCTTGTTGCTCAGTTTGCCCCGAGCAGATATGTTTTTGAGCGGAATTTTGCTTAAAGGATACGCGGGGCAGCCTGAGCACACACGCTCAGGAGTGGAATAACATGGTCGTGGATGCTCAGCGAGGTCGTGGTACCAACCCGGCTCGAGCCGGCCCATACGTGCAACAGCAAAAACTGCTGCGTGGCTCTACCGCCGAAAAATTAGGAATACTTTAAAAAAAATAACTTAAAAAAACTTACTACACTACAAAATCGAATAAAAATTAACTATAATGTCCACCACACACACTAATTAAAATTACCCGCATAAAGATTTAGTTAATGATATTCAATACGCTGCATGAATATTGATTTAGTAACTACTATTTGACGTCAAATTTTTGCAATCTATGCTAAAATCTAGTAGTACCTTCTGTGTTTTATTACTTGAGAACGATAGCGTAAAACATATTTATACTTAGTTGAAAGTCGTAAAAAGATGTCGGAAAACGCCCGTTATTTTCCCGTTTAAAAAGACGAGCTGACTAAGTAGCAAAACCTTTTAGCAAGCGCGGGCAACAAGAGATCGATTCACGATGGTAGCATTGAAATTTTTATACTTAGTAGAGCCACTCTTTAACTATATTATGGTTGTAGAAAAAAATGGGTCAATTCGACCTTAGTAGGACCACGCTCTCACAGAATACCAGCGTAGAAAACAGCTTAATGTTGCTGTGTTTCTTATGATGAATGTATAGTACTGGAGACCGTTTTAATTAGAAATGAGGCTTTCTATTCTTAGACCTCGGAAGTGACAACGCATTTTGATCCTTAATCGAGGATAGATTAAGATGTCTATGTGCAACAACATCCACTTATCATCAGACAGACTGTGTGCTCGTTTATCACCCTTATTCTATAAAAAGAGTTGTTAATCGAACTATATCAAATAAAGTAAAATTCAAAGTCCTTATAATTCAAAGTAAAAAATTAAAATTTCGTTTGTCGAATGTCAAGGTATTTTTTAATCTACTGCCATGTTAAAATGAAGTCTCTTTTTTGTACTACAACATACTACAACGATATAGAAAAGCTGCCAGCCATGAATTACACTGCCACGTATGTATAGGTCAATGGCTTACAAGCAAAAATATAGTTTCAAAGATCGTAAAGTTTTTTTTTTTTTATAGTATAAGGATGACAAACGAGCACATGAGACATCTAGATCTATCTTCGTTTGCGAATCAAAATGCAGATGCGTTGTCAGCCGTAAGGACTAAGATGGAATGCCTCTTTTCCCGTAAAAAGGGTCTCCGGTTCTCTACGCTTACCATACGAAACACAGTAGCATTAAGCTGCTATTTTACGCTGGTATTCTGTGAGAGCGTGGTCCTTCCGACCCATTCGTGCTACAACTATACTATTAATATAGCTGCAGCATGGCTCTACCGCGTTAAAAATGTTAATAATAATGTTAATGTAAAAATGTTTTATAAAAAGTGAAATAGTGTTTTGATAGGACGATTTAACAGCACTGCTCCATAATCTCAGCATACCGTAACGATGTCATGTACATAGATAATTTAAATTTTTTTTTTACCACCGACTGCAATATAAATTATTAAGAATAACTCAAAAACTATTGGTCAGATCTTGATCAAATTTTTATGGAATCACATGTGAAGCACCAGCTTTCAAATAAAAAAAGAATCGTCGAAATCAATTCACCCAGTAAAAAGTTATGGAGTAACATACATAAAAAAACATACAGTCGAATTGAGTACCGTCTCCTTTTTGAAGCCGGTAGAAAAGTAAAGTTGCAGAATATATACGTCGCACTGCTGGGCACAGGCCCTCCCTAATTACTTATAGTGATTTAGTAATACTAAGCAAGGCAAACTCCGCCGTGATATCCCAATGCGTGTTGGTGAATATCACCTGTGATCAAAATATTTTTTTTCTTAGACATGAAGGTTTTCCCAGATGTTTTCCATTATGTGTTAATTCGACACTTAAAATTGCAATTAACAATTTCTTTGGTGTATTCGTACTCTCTCTAAAGCCTTGCATACAGAACGTATACAGCGTTGTTCCCGATTAATTTTTCATACGAACCACTTCGAGAAAGAGCTCACGCTCACGGTACGTGTCTTATATCGGAAATGAAAAATCAATTTTCGTCATTTATTTATTTCCCAGCAATTTTGATAATAATGAAAATCATATCAATTTTTAAGTTCAATGGGGACAAATTAGCACATTTTTCTTTGCACAACTGAAAGTTCTGGTTGCTTTTTTGTCAGCTTCATTCTTTCATCATGTAGTTGATATAGGCATGAGACTAACCCTTACATATACTTTTTTATTTTATTTTGACTGTGTAGAACATGTGACACCATAATATAAATGTACACAGCGTACGTAAACACGCTGACTTAACTTTATTTTATAGGATAGGGTGACAAACGAGCACATAGTCCACCTGATTGTAAGTGGTTGCTGTGGCCCATAGACATCTACATTCATCCTTGATTGCGAATCAAAATGCAGATGCGTTTTCACCCGTGAGGACTGAGATGGAATGCCCCTTTTCCAGTAAAAAGGGTCTCCGTTTCGCTACACTCACCATACGAAACACAGCAGTTTTAAACTGCTATTTTACGCTGGTATTCTGTGAGAGCGTGGTCCTTCCCCGGTCGAGCCGACCCATTCGTGCTACAACTATATTACTAAAATAGCTGCAGCGTGACTCTACCATGTATATATAACTTAAGAAAAGCCTATTCATTTATGCCTTTAAAACACCCAGATGGAAGAAGGTACTGGAAAATTATTCCAATCGGCTTGCTTTCTAATGCGTGCAGCAAACGCATTACAAAGCAAACCGATTGGTTCAAAAACGTAAAATGTCGACAACAAAACTTGGTGATGCGTCAAGCAGCACAACGCTAAAAAGTGTTCACCTATATTACCATCCACCATCAGTCACGTTTTATATATAACTAGCCATTCGCTCCATCTTCGCATGCGTAATTTCTGGATCTCAACAACAGCGTCATCTTCCGGGTTCTTTTTTTAATTTTTTTATCAAAACTCTATCCAACCGTTTAGAACAGGGGTTTTCAAAGTGGAGGGCGCGCCACCCAGGGGGGACGCAGAGACCTGCAAAGGGGGGCACGAGCTAGCTGCGTAGTTAGGGACCTTACGACCGAAAAACGTCCGTAGGAAGGTGCAAATATTTCACAATTTATTCCAAAATAGTAGAGGAAGCCCTTCAATCACATTTTCCCCTTTTCCTGTACATATTTTTGCGAAAGGAGATTTTCTGCTGTTGTGGTAATAAAAACCAAGTCCAGAAATAAACTTACTCGTAACATCGATAGTGCTTTGCGTTGTGCGATTTCTGTGGTTAAGCCGTGAATCTGAAACCTCGTTAAAACCATGCAAGCTCATCCATTTACATTCGATTAAATAAGAAGTAATATTTGTATAACTAAGTAATTTTTGTATGATATTATGTAACTTTTAAGCATTAAAAATTTGATGTTATTGAACAGAACAACTTTTTTTCTAACCTGATAAAATTATCTGAGCTAGGGGGCGCGGATACTTTTTACAGTGACAAACACACGTACAAAATAGTTATACATCGGCTATTTAAATAAAATATATCAAAACACACAGCTACAGTATTTACAACGTCTACAAGACTGCTTTCTAAGTACGGACGAAGAAGTATTTAATATAAATTTTGGGGGTAAACAGCGTGAGCTATTAATCATGAAGATGGCCGGCGGTATCATTTATCATACCACCCGTTCTTTGACGTGCTTACATTAAACATTATTACATGCGCACTTTTCTAGAAATGTTCCTTTTATTCCCTGACATCGAAGTTATACGACATAGCCCATCGAACAGTTAGCTGAAATGGCAATAGGCCGGCCATATATATGGAAAAAGGGTGACAAACGAGCACACAGTCCGCCTGATGGTTAGTGGATGATGTGGCTTATAAACATATAAATCTATCCGCAATAAAGAATCAAAATGATCTGCACAGTTTTGTCATCCCTGAGGACTAAGATGAAATGTCTCGTTTCCAAAAGGGGTCTCCGATTCTCCACACTCACCAACAGCATTAAGATGGTATTTTACGCTAGTATACGTATTCCGTGAGGGCGTGGTCCTACCTCGGTCGAGTAGACCCTTTCGTGCTACAACTATAATATACCTGCAGGATGGCTCTACCACGTATAAATAATTAATAGTCCAATAACAACTATACCTCCGATTTTTCTACCATTAGGGATGAAATTTTATCTCTAAATATTAATAAAATTAACAAATAATAATTATCTGTTTGAAAAAAAAATTACAATCATTAAAATCGGTAATAAAAATAGAAGATGTCGTCAACAATACGTACAAAAATATACAGCGGAACTGAGAACCTCCTTTTTAAATTGGCTAAAAAGGATGTACCGTACCTACCCTGGTCTCGTCACTCACGAAGCGAAACACAGCAGCATTCTGATGCTTCTTTACGGTGATAATCAGCGAGTAAATGTTCCTTCCCCAATCCAACAGACCCATTGGTTCTACCACCATAAAAGAGCTGCAACGTGACTCTACCACGTAAAACATACCACAGTTTTACCTTGGTGCCAGAAGCACCAAGTGTTTGTGAGCAAACTGTTGTGACACAATTTAAAAGAATATAATAGAACAAAACAGAATTTTTTATAATATAGATTATAATTTAAAGACATTTTTCACTTTAATACATTTTATCCTGGGAATAACCAACAAGAAACTTATATTACAGCAAACAATGAAAAATAGTTTGTACAGTTGCAAAACTCAATTAAGAACGTGGTAGAGCCATGCTGCAGCTATATTTCTGGTATAGTTGTATCACGAATAGGTCGGCTCGACCGGGGAAGGACCACACTCTCAGAGAATACCAGCGTAAAATAGCAGCTTAATGCTGCTGTGTTTCGTATGGTGAGTGTAGAGAACCGGAGACCCTTTTTACCGGAAACGAGGCATTCCATCTTAGACAACACATCTATATTTTGATTCGTAATCGAGGAAAAATTTAGATGTCTATGGGACACAGCAACCACTTACCATCAGGTGGACTGTGTGCTCGTTTGTCATACTTATCCTGTAAAAAAAAGAAAGATCTTAAAAGCGATCACTTCATTCCCGGGGGTTATATCAACAACTTTATTATGGTAACTCGTTCTATAAAGTGTTTAATTAAAAATATCCACCACCACTACACACCCGCCTCTACAAATTATTCGAAAAACACCTACTGAACAGTTCTTTTTCTACCTACTTCAAAAAGAAGGAGGTGCTCAATTCGACTTATGTTTTTTGATGTGTGTTACCTCATAACTTTTTTCTGGGTGAACCGATTTCGAAGATTCTTTTTTATTTGAAAGCTGGTGATTTTCATGGGATCCCATATAAATTTGATCAACGTCTGACCTGAAACCTGAAAGGACTGACCTGAAAGAATTTATATTGAAGTCGGTTGTACAAAGTGTTTAATTTTTAGTTATTTAATAATTAAAAATTAAAAATTTTGTACAGCCGACTTCAATATAAGCTATTAAGAATAACTCAAAAACTATTGGTTTGACCTTGATCAAATTCATATGTGACCACATGTGAAGCACCAGCTTTCAAATAAAAAAAGAATCATCCAAATCGGTTAAACCAGTAAAAAGTTATAAGGTAACACACATAAAGAAACATACAGTCGAATTGAGTAAGTACCTCCTCCTTTTTGGAAGTCGGCAGAAAACGACTTATGTGAAGACATCATTGTTTAGATTTTCATTATACATTTTATTAACACAAAACCTATCTTATTTTCCCGTACGGTCTAATTAAAAAGAACAAGGTGAACACGTGTGAGCGGGTATTTGTAATTTTTACGTCGCTTTGCTTTCTACAAGGGTGGCACAAAGGCCGTATTTGTCTTTCTGTTTGTACAGTGTTAAAGGCCTTTGATCCAACTTTTGTACAGAGCAATGTGTGTAAAAATTTACATTTTTTAACTGTGGTTTGGGTGTTAGATCTCTTTTTCTTCTTTCATTTAGGAGTGCATTAGGGTGGGTACTACCGTTACACCTATTTCTGCAGGCAAAAAGCAATTCTTGCACTGCTGTAATCGAGTCTGAAGGTTATGTTTATCCCCTGAGGTGACAACGCATCTGGCTCTTCTTTGTTCGAAGTTGGCTACAGGTTTCCATGGACTGCAATAGCCACTTACCATTATGTGAACTGTAAATTCGTTTGTTTCTCCAGTTTTATAAACAAGATTTGAAAACTTTACAATGATATAATAAATAAACAAAACCTACGTTACCTGGTAAAACCGAATGGCACCCTGTCTCTGACACTAAGTAGAAAGCGGACTTGTTCGCGTCTCGTTTTACTTGCGACTTGCGTCTAGACAGCTTAGACTGATAAAAAACTGGATTGTGACAACTGTCTGTTTCACGGGGCTCTAAACCACCACAGTATCTGCTAAAGTACTGCCCATATGAAATACGGAAAAAATATATTTCTTTATAGGAGAGGGGACAAACGAGCATGCGGCTCACCTGATGGTAAGTGACTACCGCCGCCTATAAATAACTGCAACACCAGGGGAACCAGGGGAATTACAGAAGCTTTGCCGGTCTTTAAAAGGGAATATATATATATATATATATATATATATATATATATATATATATATATATATATATATATATATATCTGTACGTATAAATAAAATTAGTGTATGTCTAATATTGATATAAGTGGCTTGACAAACAATCATTTTGAAAATTTTTGGCTGCCTGTCCGGGCCCGGGCTAATTTTCGGAATGACTGAACCCATTGTGATGACACTTTACGAACAGATAGAGAGCAATTCCAGGAGGTATCTAGGCTAGCAATTTTATCCGAAATACTTAAAGTTCTTTTTTGCGATCCCATCCGAGCGATGCCCGGGCGGGTTGCTAGTTGCTTTTGCATATATTATCATATTTATGTACTTAATGCGTTACAGATTAAATAAAAATTATTATAATTATATTACATTTTATGAAATGAAATGAAATATTTTAGACTTAGACCATTTAACCCAATGGACCTCGCATGATTATTCCCCTCTGCCAATTTAAAAATCTTGTGCGTTTATAAAAACTACTTACGGAAAGTAACAGACTTTTTTATTCGTAGTATTAGACGTATCACTCGTCCTTTGGTTGAATGGTCTAAGATCTAGACATCAAACGTAATTTTTGTAAACCTACTAAATCTGCTACGGTTAGGAATAAGGTTTCGTTGATTGGAGAAAATACAGCGAAAGAAACTGCACATGTATCCTCTTATGCATTTTAAGTCATCATTAGCCCGTAAAAGTTCATCACCACACAAGTTGTAAATTGACCTTTTTTATATAATAAGGGTGACAAACGAGCATACAGTCCTCCTGATGATAGGTGGGTGCTGTGGCCCATAGACATCTACATTTATCCTCGATTAATAATCAAAATGCAGATGCGTTGTTTGTGTCCGGAAACGAGGCATCCCATCTTAGGATCAGTTATAATTAATACGCATGTTGTTTTATACACTATATAATACTTTAATTTTTTCCTCATTATTTAAAATTAATCGATACGAAACAGCTCTTGATTTCGAACAATGAATAGATATCTTGTTACATTAATAAAAGTTATGAATAATACACATGTTGTCTTATGCTATACATTATTTTTATTGTTTTCTTAAATTTTTCACATGCATCATGTAACAACCCTATCAGAATAGGTATAAACTTTCGACGAAGCTTCCCCTCTGGTCCTTACTCTTTACTCTGTGCTTCCGACGACGGCTCCGCGGCGCAGTGACTAAGCAATTAGTTCGAATCCCGCACGGAACAAGCATTTGCATGGCCTAAAAATAATTGTTCTGGTTCTGGATGTATACCGTTACTGTCTGTGTACTGTGTATTAAAGTTTACAGCTGGACATAGATTGCCACATAGAGGGGTCATTTGCCATAGTTGCCACGCTTGGCAGGCGGGTCTGCTGCCCATTCCCTGATTTGTTTCGCTCTGTTGCCTCTTACGACACCCACGGGATGATATGAGGTAGTAAATATTCTTATTACCACGACACGGTTACGGTCTGGATGATTGCCCTTGTGAATTTATGTATGTAAACTGCCCCCACCATAGAGGAGAAAATGCTAGAGTGGAGGTAGCGTTTAAAAAAAAGTAGAAAATACTTCAAAAGCGAGACGGTACTCAATTCGACTGTATGTTGTTCTTTTCTTTTTTTATGTGTGTTACCTCATAACTTTTTTCTGTGTGAACCGATTTCGATGATTCGTTTTTAATTGAAAGCTGGTGCTTCTCATGTGGTCCCATACAAATTTGATCAAGGTCTGACCAATATTTTTTGAGTTATTCTTTTAATAATTTATATTGAAGTCGGTTGTCCAAAATTTTAAATTATCAAAGTAAATTTATCTAGAACACGGTTCTTTTGTTACAAGTAATCGAGCTCAATTAATCTTCTCTACCCCTATGGAGCAATGACCTATAAACACGTTACGGTATTGCTCTAGTCTTAAGCCTGAAGCCTTAATATATTATCAGATATCAAATAAATATAATGGGTCGGCTCGACCGGTGAAGGATCACGCTGTCACAGAATAACAGCGTAAAAGAGCAGCTTAACGCTGCTGTGTTTCGTATGGTGAGTGTAGAGAACCGGAGACCCTTTTTTTACTGAAAACGAGGCATTCCATCTCAGTGCTCACGGGTGACAACGCATCTGCATTTTGATTCATAAACGAGGATAGATGTAGATGTCTATGGGCCACAGCAACCACTTACCATCAGGTGGACTGTGTGCTCGTCTGACACCCTTGTTCTATAAAAAAAAATGTTTTTTTTTTGTATGTATATTACGCGATATCTTCATCAATTGTAAAACGATTTTGAAAAAAATAAAGAAACCATCACGGGTACTATATGTATAAAAAAACATGTTAATACTTAGAGTACATAATAAATTGAATTTCGCTTCTTTCCTGCGAGTTAGAATTACAAATGAGAATGCCCTATGTGGACCTTATTACCCTACGTATTTAATATTTAATTTAGCATCTATTATTCAAACAATAGTCTGTAACAAGATGTAAAACATCTCAACGTGTTTTTATCTTTATATACGCGTATATAATTCTTCTGTCCGTGTGACTGAACTACTCCTAAACGACTGGACCGATTTTGCGGAAATTATATTTCTGTGATTAAGTTGATTTGAGATTGGTTTAGATTCCCAATTGGCCCGTTAGGTGGCGCTGTTGTCGAGATCCAGAAATCATCCGTGCGAAGCCGCGGCAGATTGCTATTATAAAATAAACAACTCTGTAAAATAATATTGCTGTGTAGGTGGCTTTCGGCTGTGTCATGATTAAATTGCTACGTTGCGTGTTTATGCCCAATAAATAAAAAATATAAAACAATATTAACGGACGATAGTTAAGTAATTAATGTACACCCCAAGTCAATTTGGGAAGAGCTATGGATATGAGGGTTAAGGCGAGGATTTTCTATGTTAAAAGACTTTTCTCCTCCGCTGCCTGCATATTTCTCTAGCACGAAGCAAGTGTGCGCATCGCTTGAAAAATAAGAAGTTGAACGTGAAACATTGTGCCGGCGATGTGAACATAATTTTTTTTATCTCTATTAATATGGAGAATTTTAAAAATCCATTCGATTAAGAATTTTATTGAACTTTTTGACTGCCCCGTTGGTCTAATGGTCGTAAACGCAGTTACTGATCACGAGGTTGCGGGTTCGAATCCCAGGTTGGGCCAAATCTGTTATTTGGTTTTTCTGTCCACTCCCGTGTTTCACTCCCGTGCCTCGGAAAGCACGTAGAGCTAGGCTCATGTACCTGATGTCTCTCCGGTCTCTCATAAAATAAATAGGAAACTTGCCTGTCCCAGGAATACTCGTAAAATATTTTAAATGATCTAAGGAAACAGTCAACACTCATTGCGCGTTTGTTTAATTCATTTAGAGAGGTCGCAACGCACCTTCAATTCCCCTGGTGTTGCAGTTGTATATGGGCGGGGATATTATATATAGGCATAGTCGGGAAGGGTCGCCCTAGGCGAAAGTTTATCGACCGAATTGGCGATATATTAAAAATGGGCCAAATCAAGAGTACCTTTAACCGACGAGCGTGTATGCGTAGGTATATGGATGTGGAGGAAGCGAGAGAGGTGTGTCAGGATCGTGCCAAATGGAAGTCCATAACCTCTGCCTACCCCTCTGGGTGACAGGCGTGAGTGTTTATGTTTATGTATTCACTTACTATCAGGTGAGGCGTTTGCCCGCTAGCCCCTTTTACAAAATTATAAAAAATTAGAATTTTTTTGAAATGATGAGGTATTTTTCGGGTTCCGTATCTCAAAAGGAAAAAACGGAACCCTTATAGGATCACTTTGTTGTCCGTCTGTCTGTCTGTCAAAACCCTTTTACTCAGGAACGCGTGGAGGTATCAAGCTGAAATTCATATCAAATACTCAAGTCTACTGTCCTTTAGAGCTGTGAAACTTCTTAGCCAACTCAATCAAAAGATACACCCGTTTGTGCCGTAAATTTTCGACATTCGCAAGGAAATCAAAACCTACAGGGTACTTCCCGTGAACTCAGAATCTTGAAATTTGGTACGAAGCAACGTTTCATAGCACAGATAAAGGAAAAATTGCGAAAAGCATAAATTTTTAGTTACATCATAAAATAAAAATATTTTTAATAATTTTAAACTTATATACCTACAGATTTGTTCGAAATCCTCGGTGCGCGAGTCCGACTCGCACTTTGCCGGTTTTTTTTTTTTACTTTAATAAAGTGCTTTGTAAAGCCCAAATGCCGCAGTTAAACGAACTCCTTAACTTAAAATACGTTACTGCGTCCACATCACGGAAATCAAGGGTCGCGAAACTTTAACCTCGTTTTTGTAACTTTAAACCTTAATATGTACACGGAAAAAGCAATTTCCTTCCCCGCGAACCTCAAAACACAAAAGTGAAGCTTGTGGTAAACGTCACGAGTACGTTAAAAGATTGCACCCGTGAGTTATCAAACGTACTCCAGCTTGTGCAATGTAACTAGAACTTGGTCGAAAGTTTTCACCGCAAAGCACGGCGACAAACAAACCAACTGTCTCGTTTATTTGAGTTCGTTGTGTGGCGAACTATATTAAAAAGATAAAAACCTAGCAAGCTAACAGCATAGAAAAAGTGGCGAAGCAATCAGCTTTGTAGCGGTTTCTAACGGTTGCCGTTGAGCAATCAGTTTCAAAATATGAGGTTCAGATGCCTGGGTGATCAGTAATCGATTGCTGAAAACAGAATTTGAAAATTCGAAACCGTTCTCGAGATAATCGTGGGACAGACGGACAGACGGACAGACGGACAGACATCGTGAAATCAATAAGTGACTTCGCAAGCTTCGCCACTTAATTAGTTTTTGATGTTGTACACAAGGTAGAACCACGCCGCAGCTATATCATGGTTGTAGCAAGAATGGATACGTCGGATACCAGCATAAAATAGCAGCTTAATGTTGCTGTGTTTCGTATGGCGATTGTAAAGAATCGGGGACCCTTTATAAAATGAGACGTCGTATCTTAGTCCTGATGATGACAACGGATCTGCACTTTGAATCGTAATCAAGGATAAATGTAGATGTCTATGGGCCACAGCGTCCATTTACCATCAGGTGAAGTGTGTTTGTTTGTCATCCTTATTCTATTTTTAAAAAAGGTGATATTTATTTTAAATGAAACTAGCTAGTTAAAATGAAGCTATATAGCTGACGTGAAGCACCGATATTCCGAGAAGTCTTCAGTCTGTGAACATGTTCAAGATTGACCATTGCATTAGATTTGATAGACTACAAATCCTCGCAAAAGAACACCTATTCCTACCAAGGATGATTCGCGAAGCTATTGAAATTAAAAAAACATACTAATTTCAATAGAGAAGATGGATGGGTACTAACATCTGCTTGGGATCCTATCTAGAATATAAAAATGAATCGCTGAATGTGTTGCTAAGCGCAAATCTCGAGAGCAGCTGAACCTATATATAATATTATATAATATCTATATATAATAATCCTTGAAGTACGAAGATGGTTCTTACGGAGAGAAAAATTTAAAAAATTGCCTGTAAAAGTCTAAAAACAAGTTTTCTATATTCCCATACAAAAGATTCGTAATAATATTTAAAAGTCATTTTGAACTTTAATACCATACCATAAAGTTTTAGTGTTAGTGGAGGGGTTTCGGGAAGACAAAACAATTGAGTGACGTTAGTATCGTATAAATATTAATGTCAATATTTTTCATTATTATACGATGGTAACATTACTCAAAAAAAATTAGGTTTCTGAGCAAAAACATTGATATCCATGAAATCGTAATAAATTCCACGCGGGCAAAGTCGCGGGGCACAGCTAGTAATTAATAAAATTAAATCCAAACCCTAGTAATAGTGTTGTAAAGCACCCGAAACGTCGGGAATTAAATAGTTAAATTAAACGCTATAAAATCAGTAAAATTAGTTTCATTTAATGTTAGTGCTCGCGTAAATATATGAAATCGATATATATTGCATGCCTTAAGCGCTAATGCGTATACTTTCCACTAGCACCTAAAAATCAAGATTCGAACGTTTGCTGCATAAAATCGTATCTAACAATCATATTGAACATATGAATGATATAAAAAGCACATTGTTAGAAAGATAAATGATTGTTGAACTTATTAATGTTTTATTTAAATATATTTATTGCTATTTTTACATAAAAAACGTGGTTTTACTGGCTTATGGTGTAGATTTAGCAAGTCCGCATGGAGTGCTAAACACGATAAATTTTGAAAATATAAATTGTTTAACTCTATCTTTTAATCTATTTTTAATCACTTCATCTATCATGTGGGAAGCCATGGAATGTAAATGGCAGTTTAATTTTGTTTAGTTACAATTAATTTTTTTTGCGATTGCGACTGGAACTTCTCGACGAGTAGCAGTAGTAGTAGTAACTACTAGTAAATATGTGGGCCGAGTTTGGGCTCGTTTTGTTGGTTATGATGACACCTTACCTCTGGAATTGATAGTGTGACCTAAAATGTACATTGATGACTGCTACTGGAACGCCTCGACGAGGAGAACTAGGTGTCCCGAGTTTGGGCTCGTTTTGTTAGTTATGAATAGACCTTACCTGCGGACTTGATGGAGTGACTTAAAGATGTACTTCGGCGACTACTACTGGAACTCTTTGACGAATAGAATTTACCTTTTTTTTAAATTGGAAATATAGTAATTATAAGGTTTTAGTGAAAACTTATGTGTAATCAAATTTCTTTAAAAATTTACGTATAATCATGTTATACGTAATTTTTTTAATACGCTTAAGACATGAACAATGGATTTAACAATAGTTTTTTTTCTTCATCATCATCATCAGCTCGTTAAGGCAAGGTGATTCTGTTTTTGTCATTTTAAAAATTACCGAACAATGTTCGATTTGCAGATTTTTTACAAGTCAAATTTCGTGTTAAACAAGTACTAATACTTCTTTTTTTTCTATAAAAATATCAATTTATAGGTATTTAAATAAAACTAATTTTACGGATTTTATATATAAGAAATCATTATAAGAAATCATTAATTTATAGGTAATTTATTTTGAAATCGATTCCACCTGATAGTTTTTTTTCCTGACATTTTAAAAAAAAATATTACTGATTATTCAAGTGATTTTCGATCCGCGCGTCGCTTGACCAAAGAGAATATAATCACTACGCTTGACACTTGACAGTGTCCCGCGGTACGTTGCCGAGGTAAGGTTTGTGCCAAATTTTTGCGCACGCCTACGTAAATAATATTTAGAAAATAAAATAAATTGTAAATAACTACTACTAGACTATAGTTAAGCTTTTGTTTTTGTGTATATTTCTCATTGTGTAAATATTTGTTTATAATTTTAAAACAATATTTTTGTGATTATTTTGTATCAAATTACGATCATATGCGCGGCCCGACTCCATCTTTGCGACCGCTTGTAAATCCCTAATGCGCTTGGAACACCCAGCCTTAAAGCCACAGCAGTTGAACGTGGTAGAGCCATGCTGCAGCTATATTAGTAGTATAGTTGTAGCACGAATGTGTCGGTTCGACCGGTGAAGGACCGCGCTCTCACAGAATACCAGCGTAAAATAGCAGCTTAACACTGCTGTGTTTCGTATGGTGAGTGTAGAGAACCGGAGACCCTTTTTACTGGAAACGAGGCATTCCATCTTAGTCCTGAGGGGTAAGAATAGATGTAGATGTCTATGGGTCACAGGAACCACTTACTATCAGGTATACTGTGTGCTCGTTTGTCACCCTATCCTATTAAAAATAAAGCTGGGCATGGGCCCCAAATACCGTTGTAAAAAGGATTTCCTATAATCATAACGCTTGGCACTTGGATTGGTGTTCGCAGTACCAGGCGTCTCACAACTTTGCCACTTCTCCACATCGCCGATTTGTTGTTTTGCTTCTAGCATAAGTGAGGTGATTGTACCGCTATCTATAGAAATCGTAAGATCTTTTTTTATAACACTGAAGTGGCAAACAAACTTACAGTACATCTGATGGTGGCTACTGCAGCCCAACTTCAAACAAGGAACGCTACAGATGTGGTGTCACCTCTGAGGACTAAGATGGAACACCTTAGTCCTCAGAGCCTCAGCCTGCAATGAGGGATAAATAATCTTCCATTCACCAGATGTCGCTAGTTGTGACTGAGGTAAAGTTTTCTGTTACGTAATGTTATTTACTTGAGAAATTGGTTTTAAATAATAGTTTATCAGTTTCTAAAGTGTTATATTAATACACAACACAATGCGTCAGTGATTTGATCTTTTTTGTACTTTATAACTCTTTTTAATTTTTATTTTTTACTTTTTGCTGTATTTGTAGTTTGGTTTATCTATTTTAATGTAATTAATATAAAATATAATAAATATAACCTTTACTATTTTCTAAGAAATTATCGTCCCCACTATGAAATCTGTCAAATGATTTACCTCACTGTAAAGTGGCGTCGCCCTGGCGGCAGAAAAAGTCGTGGATGTGGCCCTCATTATAATGACTCTCTAAACTTATTATACTCGAACACATTTTCGACACTCGAGCCATTCCAAATAAAAATTGTGTCCTACTCTATGTATTGGCGCATGCGCGGGAGTAGTAGTCGCGCATGCGCGAGGACTTTGATTTGATATAAAATAAGATATTAATATAAAATTAATATAAGGATTTAATATAAAATATCTTAATTTAATCTAAACAAACATATTTCTAAATAAAATGTTATAATAATTATTTTATGGAATTCACAAATCTTCAATTTACGCAAAATTTAGTTTGTATGGATTGCACTACAGTTCAGTTGAACATAGTCAATGTTCGGAATGGCTTCTCTAGTACGTAGTACATATAACTCAATGCCTGACATCCACTAAATAAAAAGAGATTACTGAGTCCCTGACGGCGCTACCAAACAGTATAAATGCACATTATATAGAGGCGGTAGGAAAATGTCAATATGTTCCCAATCTTCGTGGATAAATGGCCTTTACGAAAAACCACTATCGACATTTTATTTAAAAGCGATATATGAGAAAAGGCGTGTAAGTCGTACCTTCTGCGAGGATTTGTCAAAGTTTTGATAAAAAGATCTGCTAGGCTCAAATTTCGACGTCTACATTTCGCTACAACTTGAAAGAGGTTATAAGGTTTTGCTATTCGTTTTTACTTTTTTATAAGTCGTTTAATAGTTTTGGTTGTCAGGCCGAAATTTGGTTCGAAATTTGAAATATTCTTTTTTATAAAAGCAAACGAGCAAAGGAGCGTACGGTTTGGGTTATGGTAAGTGACAACATCAGAACACTATAAGGATAGTAAGTGCGATACCGGCCTTTTAGGAAGCAGTACTTAAGCTCTTTCTTTGAAGATTCCTGAATCATATCTATCTATGAAAATCACAGGCTATGAAGGATTCCAGAATGTAAAGATTATGTGACGAAAAATTAAAAAAGTAATGAAAATGTAGTAGAGTTTACTAAACATCAGGATACTATACATCAGAAAAATCTGTACTGGAACATAGCCCTTTTTTATATAATAAGGGTGACAAACAAGCACACAGTACACCTGATGGTAAGTGGTTGCTGTGGCTCATAGATATGTACATCTATCTTCAAAAAAATTATCAATAATAATGCCACATACTCCTTAAAAACTTTATTCCCACAGATGCACAGAGCACAGAGACAACGTTAGGTAAATCATTTTTCTACATATATAAATTTTGTGTGATAATAGGTATAACAAATATAATGAAAAATTAATAAATATTTAAAAATGTATGTGACATCAATTCACTATCAACTTCAAATTTAGTGATTTATTTTATGTTTGATTCGGTATGTCCGATTGTCAGAATCGGTATAAATAATCAGTTCAGTAAATCTTCTTTTTAGTTCAGAAACGATATTGTCATTTATGCTAAAGATGCGAGACGAAAATGTACAAAAACGAACACACTTTGAACCTCAAAACGTGATAATGTTGCGATATGCACTATCAAAATTCAGGGCCATTAAAAAGATTTCACAACCCAACAAACATTACAACAAAACCCAACAAAACGACCCGTGGGTATCGTAATACGCGACAAAGAGAAACTGAAACAAGAAATGGGCAGTAACATCTTCGTGATAGCAACTTAAAATTATAAAAAATTACGATTGGCAACCCGTATGCCAAGTGTGACAGAATCCCCTATATGAGGCAATCTGGGCGTGGCCTATGTTCAGCAGTGGACTTTTATAGGCAATAATGGATGGATACGTCAATTTTACTATACATATATTATCATCCCGTAGGTGTTATAAGAGTCGACAGCGGAGGACTGAAAAAAGAGACGGGTAGCAGTATCTTCTTGTTAACAACCAGCGTAAAATAGCAGCTTAACGCTGCTGTGTTTCGTATGGTGAGTGTAGAGAACCGGAGACCCTTTTTACTGGAAATGAGGCATTCCATCTTAGTCCTCACGGGTGACAACGCATCTGCATCTTGAGTCTTTATTGAGGATAGATGTAGATGTCTATGGGTCACAGTAACCACTTACCATCAGGTGGACTGTGTGCTCGTTTGTCACCCGATTCTATAAAAAAAAAAAAAAAAAAAAAAAAAAAACAACAACTGAAAATAGTAAAAAAAACTGCGGCGGGTAAAACCCCCCTACGAGGCAATCTAAAGGCTAAGACTATAGCGAATGAATGAATGAATGATACGTCTATTTAAACATTATAGGATTTAAGAGATGGAACGAACCTAAGTTCTTCTCTGCATCTAGCACTATTCAAGTGTTTAATTTATTTTATTTTTAGAAAAAAACGTTACCTCCACACTAGGATTTTCTCCTGTATCGTGGAGGCAGTTTACAAACACAAATTGCACAAGGACAAACATCCAGACCAGGAACAATTATTTGTAGGCCATACAAATACTTGTTCCGTGCGGGATTCGACCCGCGGCCCCCAGTGCAGCAACTCATTGCTAAGCCACTGCGCCACGGAGCCGGATACTATTAATAATTACATTACTTTGATCTTTCGATATAAGTGAAGCACAAATAATTTTTTTTTAAAGAACGTTACCCCCCACACTAGGATTTTCTCCTGTGTCGTGGAGGCAGTTTACAAACATAAATTGCACAAGGACAAACATCCAAAATAAATCATCAATCCTTATTTCTAATAATGAGTAGTTTGTTACCAAGCGTTTTTGGTTTTCATTTAGCAGAATAACTCGCTTATTAGCGCCTGGTGTAATAAAATAGCTTCGTCAACATAAAATATACGATGCTGTATTTATTTTGACAGGCGTCTCATTTTATTATAAATGATTAAAGTTATACTTTACGACGCACTTCGGAGGAAAAGTAGGAAATTCATTAATACTTGAGCAATAAAGATTCCCATTATTTTCGTCGCCACATCTGTAGGGGAGCAATAAATTCTTAATAAAACTAAATAATATGTTCAGACATCTCTACTCGTCAAGATGCCTTTTAACCAACTCCAAAAAGAAGAAGATTATTAATTCGATTATGTTTCATTATCTTAATGTAAGTTTGTATAACGTTACCATCATTGTGGGTCCATAACGTGCGTACCAGTTTTGCTTGCGTGGCTTCGCTAAAAGTTACTTTGACATGATGTCTAAAAAGTTACACAATGTTCAAACAAAAAGTTACAAAGAGATTTTTTTAAATAGTTTGGTAATTCGTTTGACTGGACAGACAGAATTTGTAGGTTTTTTTTTATAGGATAAGGTGACAAACGAGTACGCAGCTCACCCAGTTGTAAGTGGTTGCTGTGACCCATAGACATCTACATCTATCCTCAATAAAGAATCAAACTGCAGATGCGTTGTCACCAGTGAGGACTAAGACAGAATGCTTCTTTTCCAGTAAAAAGGGTCTCCGGTTCTCTACACTTACCATACGAAATACGGCAGTATTAATCCACTATTCTACACTGGTATTCTGTGAGAGCGTGGTCCATCCGTGGCCGAGCCGACCCATTCGTGCTACAACTATAATATAGCTGCAGCATGGCTCTACCATGTATAAATACCACGGTGTGATAAGGAATAAAAATATAATTTTATATTATAATTTTTGACCTTCCAGTGGTGGTGTAAGAATATCCACTATCGCATATCGCCCCGTGAGTGTCGTAAGAGGGACCAGAGGGAAATAATCCAGGATGTGGGCAACAGCGTCTTCTTAGTAACAACTATAAGAAACTACCAGCCAAGCGAGGCATCTAAACAAGCTGTAACACCCCCTTGGGGGTACAATTTTCCAAAATCCTTTCGTAGTTTAGTGTTGGAGATCTCGTGATGAATGAGTCAGTGGTATTTCGCTTTTAGTCAATCAGAATATCTCGGGGGAGTCCAGTTAACCAAGCTGGCTAAAACAAATTGGTTTCTCTCAACACGTCCCAAGCGCGACGCTGCACTCGTCCGTGATCGATTTGATTTATATATAAATAAATAGATATCTCAGAGGCCTATATTTAGCAGTGGGCTTTTGATAGACTGAAAGGGTAAAAATTATTTTAATATATTAAAGACAATTTTGCTCTTCTAAAAATTATTTAAAGCCAGCCAACTAGACTATAAGTTCTTATTTTCTCGTTTGATCGTTAAATATTCCAAAAACATGTTTTATTTTTAAAACCATAATAAATTCAGGGCGTCTCGGTCTGTGGGAAAATAGATCTCGATGTACCATCTCCGATATTAGTTATTTTAATCGAAAAAAAAATCTTTATGTATTATGATAGAGCCTTGTTGCAGCTATATATAACTAGTAACAAACGAGTGGGTCAGCTTGACCGGGGAAAAAACCACGCTCGCTTATAGTATACTGGTTCTTTTTTTTTCTTTTTTTTTTAAACGTTTTCTCCTGTATCGTGGGGGCAGTTTACAAACACAAATTTCACAAGGACAAACATCCAGACCCGGAACAATCATTTGTAGGCCCATACAAATACTTGTTCCGTGCGGGATTCGAACCCGCGCCCCCTAGCGCAGCAACTCATTGCTAAGCCACTGCGCCACGGAGCCGTATACTGGTTAGTAAGGAAAACTGGAGACCCTTTTTACTGGTAAGAAAGCATTCCGTCTCTGGCCACATGGTGAAAAATTATGTGCATTTTCATTCTTAATGGAGGTTAGACGAAAGTGTCTATAAATCACAGTATTTAACACTTACCATTATGTGAACTGTGTGCTCGTTTGTCACTCTATTTGTCAAATCAAAAAGCTTTCATAGTGGTCCCACATATGTTCTTGAATAATCCAATTAAATAGTTTGGACAATTGTTTTACAATTAACAGGTATTAATAGACACGTGTATACGTGGTAGAGCCACGCTGCAGCTACATTAGTTGTAGTTGTACTATTATTTTTATTCTGTGGTTGTATTACGATAGCGTCAACTCAACACGCTGTTACAGAATACCCGCAGTGCTGTGTTTCGTATGGTGACTCTAGAGAACCGAAGACCCTTTTTACTGGAAACGAGGCATTCCATCTTAGTCCTCAGGAGTGACAACGCATCTTCATTTTAATTCTTAATCAAGGATAAATGTAGAAGTCTATGGGCCACATCATGCACTTAATATCAGGTGGACTAAGTGCTCGTTTGTCATCTTTATACTATAAATAGACAGCTAATATAATAAATAATAATATATAATTATATAAGAGGCAAATAATTTAATGGACGAATTCATCCTTAAAACCCCCACTGTATATAAACATTTACCTGAAACTTTTAAGTAAGAATCTAATTATTCCGTTTATTTAAAAGGGTTGTATACTTTATAAAATAAGAAGATATAATTTTCTCCTTACATTTTGAACCTTTTCATCAAAATAAGTAAAAAGTAACATTTGAAAAGGCTAACATATCCAAGCCCAAAATAACACGAAAATGAAGTAGACTGTCTTCGTGTTTTATGTTTTAAAGAAAGCAAATTCGAGCACCAATTTTTACACAGACTAATTCGCGCAACGACCGCTTGGGGGCGCTCTCGACTTTCATAATGAAGTTGAGAACACGCCGAGAGCGCGACGGGGAGGCACGGAAATTATATAGGCGCCTTTATTAGGGTTGACTTTGTATTCATTTTGCCCTTTACGAAATTCGCAATTACAATTTTCTAATCGCGTAAACATGATTTGGAGATATTTTAAATCATTGATAATATATCTAGATGGCAGTATGTTAGCTAAGTTCGGAAAAGAAAAGAGCAACGCACCGGCAGTATTAATATTTACACAAACCATTTTAATCCACGTTTACCCCCCCCCCCCCCCCCAAACTATTACAGCTACAAACTTGTTATTTTACAAACCTAATAAAAACACCGTGAAAACTTAGTATCCTAAATTTCATGTATAAACCTACTATGGTACCTAAGCTGTTAAGGTCTGAAAAGTGTCATTTTCATCACTGACTCACTTCTTAAAAAACTAACAGGTTTTTTTTTAATTTATTTATATTTTTATGAATAAAATACAAAACTTAAAATATATTATAACTTAAATGTCATAATAAAAATATATTACGAACAGTACTTTCTAACTATCCTAAAGATTTGTTATAATACTAGCAACCCGCCCCGGCTTCACCTGTAATATGTAATAATGAGGCGTTATTTCGATTTAAGAAAGTCAAAGACCATTTATTTTATTAATTTTTCGTTTTTTCAACAAAAAAAAAACTAATTTTTCGGATACAATGAAGCCTTGATAAGATAAAATACAGCTAGGGGGAACTAGCATTGCCCTCTAACTGTTCGTAAAGTTTCATCGCAATTAGTTCAGCTATTCAAAAGGTAACCCTGGACAGACGGGCAGACAGAACACACAGACAGACAAAAAAAAATGGTTGTTTATGTCATAATAGCAAATAAATAAACCCCGTGCTTAACAGAAGCCAATTATTTCAATATTATGAACAGACACTTCATTTTTATTTATAGATATAAATGTGCAAGTGGATGCTGTGGCCCATGGACATCTACATCTATTCTCGGTTAAGAATCAAAATGCAGATGCGTTGTCACCCCTGGGGACTACCATGAAATGTCTTGTAGTAAAAAGGTTATCAGATTCTCTACACTCACCATACAAAAGTAGTGTAGTTGTACCACTTCTAGACCACCTGAGTCAAACGTGGTTCAACGACGTTCGTCGACACACGATCCTAAAAAAAAAAAAAGGTTTTGGCATGCTCTGATCACGAATCCGCGGTCCATTTTTGTGTAGAATGCACGGTTCCGGAGATGTGTAGATCAATTAGCTAATATCTAATTGATATCCGGTAAGGGCCTCCACCGTCATTAGCGTCCCATTGTTCCTATTTCTATTGTTCTATTGTTCATTAATCACCTTCATTGCAGCGTGTGCGTCGACTATATCAGTGCTATTGTATTGTACTTCTTTGTTCCTAATTATACAACGCTAATCTGAATCATCAATAAAACACATTACATAATTTTGTTACAATTTTTATTTATAAAATACAAAATCTTATTACTTATTATCTATAAAATAGGAGCGAAACATCTCATCCACTAAAATATCGTTGTACAGTGTGTTCCTTGTAAATATACTCGTAAAACTATGTAATGAACATCCTTGAAACTTATATAGCAAATACATTAAGCAATATTCGCCACAAACTGAAGTCCACTCATTCTGAATCCTATCAACATTCCAGTTCCATCTTTTACAATTCCTTTTTAAAAACTCTAGATGATATCGTACAGGTGATCGTCCATATGAATCAAAATATTGACCGACGTCATTCGTATCGATATATAAAGCTACCCAATGTGACCCTGGTTTATCATCTGTATCCAAATTACATTTTATATACGTTGGTACGTGGGTATACATAGGCAGTCTATTAGCTGCATAAACATTATTTTCTAGACTGGGGTGAATCTTTTTCAGATGTTGTTGTACATCTAGTGTATCCATGATATTACTGCTATTAGTAGATTATTACAGTACCAATCTACTCAATGAATAACATAGGAATGGTCAATTATAGTGATTTCTAAATATTAAATTGCATTTTTGTGTTATACAAATCGTACTTGAGTCATTGATCACCAAACAAAACAATGTTGAGATAGGCAACGGAAATGTGAGATAAACTGATATGTTTCTAAATATTAAATTGCATTTTTATGTTATACAAATCGTACTTGAGTCATTGATCACCAAACAAAACACAATACGAAGAAATGTTGAGATAGACAACGGAAATGTGAGATAAACTGGTTGACGCATAAAGTAATTATCAACTCATTACGGAAATACTTTAGATTAGAATTTTTACGTACTGGTGGTATATAAGACCAACAGACGCAGTCATCGAGTTAGTGTACGGTCGTTTGACTACAGTGGATCTATCAATAGTACATTTGTGTTACTTCAATACACCAAAGGCTATGGATGTAAGTGTTTATTCTATTGACTAAATTACTTTTTTTCTGTTATTTTCATGTGTGTGTATTATTTTATTTAAATATTGTGTATGTATATGATTAAGCCGTGGTAACTCAGATGGTTAGCGCTAGCTGTAAATTTCACAGTACGCGACCCGGGTTCGATCCCCGCCAGCATCAATTAAATTGTTAATCGCAATTTTAAGTGCTTATTACCACGTGCTTGGTGGTGAAGGAAAACATCGTGAGGAAACCTGCATGTCTGAGAAAATTTCGAAGGCATGTGAAGTTCGCCAACACACATTGAGGGAGCGCGGCGGACATTTCCTTGCTCTAAAACCCTCTCAGAAATGAGAGGAGGCCTATGTTCAGCAGTGGACTTTAATAGGCTGTAACTTTAACTTTTTTAACTTTTATGATTAAGTGTTAACAAATTGATATTAACATGATAACTGTGTTGTTGCAGAAATCATTGAGCTTCGATGAAGATACCTATAAACAGTATTACTACTCGCCACTCTCCCCTCAAGAAGAGAGTGATAACCTCGTCATTAATAATAACACATGCGATGGTGGAAAAAGAAAATCGCAATCGATTGATCATTTTTTTGAAGCTGAATCAAAAATAAAAAAGAGGAAGCTGTTATCATCAACCGTAGCACGAGCCGCTAGAGATGGTGTATCATACATTTCTACTAATTCTGACGACGGAGACCAAGCGACGCATCTCATCAAAATTGAAATGTACGATATGAAGAAGCTATCCAAGATTCCAACTACTGATCATTGGAAACATGCTTCCACGAGAATTAAATATTACGTAAAGACTAATAAGGATAGCATCTACGACAACACAAACGCCCTCGTATACAATATAACAAAGACAATAGCAGAAAGTGAAAAAGTTAAAAAATACTCTTTTAACAATGACAGTCATTAGCTGATCATTAGTGAATGTGATTCTGTTTACTTCAATTACAGGAAGACAAGAGCGGAAGGAAGAGATGAGTGTGGCATACGTGTACAAAACACATAATTGAATAACAAAACTACAAAACTGAGTGGAGAAGAAAACGAGAAGAGTATGCAGTACTCAAGAGCTGAATATCCATTCTTCAGTTCAAAATCTAGCCGTTTGCTTAGTTTCGAAAACTGGCCTCTCGTTATGCGACAGAAACCTGAAGATCTTGCAGAAGCTGGTTTCTTTTATACTGGCCATGCAGACGGGACCAAGTGTTTCCATTGTGGTGGTGGTTTAAAAAATTGGGAAGATGATGATGATCCTTGGCAGCAGCATGTTCAGTGGTTTAGTCAGTGTGCTTATGTAAAATTTCAACTCGAACAGTGTTTTGTATTAGATTAAATAGAAGATTTATAAAGAAATAAAAAAAAATATATTGCATACAATTTGTTTTATTTAATTTTATAACGTTTCACATAGTTACGTACACACAAAATGCATTACACATAACACATAAAATCTAACACACAACACATATTATAACCTTAACTACTATAGTCTACAGTAACATTTCTGTTTTTATCTATCTCAATAATATTATCAAACTCAGCATAAACTATACAGTTAATTGTTTGTATTAATGAGGATTCAAATCGTACTTCTATTCTTACACTACCATGCTTTATGAGATTCCAATGAGTTGATGAGTTAGCTGATAAATCAGGAGTTAAGTCAAATGCTAATAGACAGTAACCTTTGCCATACTGTTCACAAGAGATTCCATTTCCTTCATTAAGAAAGTGAATACCAGTTCCCGAGAATAGAGTATGATATGCTGATGTAAATATGCTATTATTAAAAGATGGTTGCAAAGCTTTTGAAGGTATTTGTTGACCATCAATATGTAAGCTGAAAGAATTAATACCATAGTTTTCAAAGTTAAATGGATTTTTAGTAAGGGAACCATTAAATGCAGAATTGTTCACAAATCCAATTATACATCTTTTCGGTACCTGTCCTAAAAATATATTATCAAGAGTTTTTCCTTGAACACCCGAAGGAATTGTTAAAACTTTTACTTCAGCTCGAGTAATAGGATATTTAGCAGTGGTAGAAGCTAAAACTTTTTGATGTGCGAGTAATACACTTGGATTAATTCGTGCTCGTCGAACAATAAGAGTTGCGTCCGTAATGCAAACTTTAAACTTTACATCGTTTGACCCAACAATTAAATTAAAACTCTCTCTTGATTGAACCAATTTAACACTCATTTCAACACCATTAATTAAAAATTTATCTTGGTTAAAAATGTCACCGTGAAGATGACCAATCATTTCTATTTCCTTACTTTCACTAATCAATTCCTGTCTTTTAACAAATCCTATGTTTTTACCATCTGTAGAATCCATTTTTCCTGCTGTATCCTCATACCAAAGACTACAAGTAAGATGAGATTGTTTAGCAGCAGGGGCATAGTTTAAAAGGGTTTCCATGTATGCTCGATATGCATAGGTATTATTAGGTGGTGATACAAGTTTTTGGTTTAAATAAACATCAAGTTGACTAAAAAGTGAATGCAGCCAATTATTTACAGGTGCTACTATTGTAGTAGATACCAAGTTAGTTGAATCTTGATTTAATACTTTTGCCTTTATGTGGAGTAATGTATGAGACAAATCTATGTAGTCATCGCCGGTCCCAGGAACTTGAAACTCGATAGGTCCATCATCATCAAGAGATGAAATTGGTTTATAATGAATCCACAATCCATTTTCAATGCTAGTTTGTGTAGACGGTAGTGCAAACAAATCCAATTCTGACTTAACGCACTCACAAGAATGATTATGAAGGAAAGACATATTTAGTTTGAAAATATATCTTTGATATTTTTTGGTTTTAGACAAAGTTTTTTCGCAGCTTTCACTTTAGCAGTTAATGGTGGAATGAACGATGTCAATCGTTTTCTTTTAGTTTTATACCCAGATCCAGTCATGTTAAATTGATCAATTTTCTCATCAGCCTTTCGTTTTAAATTCGTACTAACTTGCTTTAGACGATCTTTTATTGAGGCTTCCATAGGACGGGCTTGAACCATATCCGATAAAAGTCCTACTCCAGCGCTTAATGCCTCCTTACCAATCACTCGAGCACCACTTGAAAGTAAAGGTAAAACTGATCTGAATAACCCCCCTAAGAAGCTCCCAATACCATGACCGCGTTGATATGGTGAACCCTTATAAATTACTCCAACTCCTGATCCAGCTTGATGTGTATAATAATTTTCATATGGACATTTATGATGATCACGAAGAGAATTCATTATTATAATTTTCGGAAATGTAGTTTAATACACACGGTTCCAAACTGGAATGGTATTTTTTGTCCTGTACTCGATCTTATAACTATTTCCAACGTATCGAACTCTCTTCGCATAACAGGTAAGTAGTGAGGTTGAGAGAAAACGTGCATTTTATTTGCACCATAAATGTATTTTGTAGGATCTAATGAAATGACTCTTAATAAAGGAGTCATAACATCACCCACAATCTGAGGATCGATAATGTCGCAATATAGAAATAGTTGAGATGGTAACCCTAAGTGTAAATTAGCAGGACACTTTCCAAAATTTCTCTCTTGGAGATTTTTATTTGGTTCATAACCTAGCTGTAAACTTAATTTGGGTGATAATGTTACGGATGTTATATTTTTATCCAATACCGAAATAGACACAAATTTTGTTATTTCATCATAGCGAAATTTCAAGTTCTCTCCGATACCATTTAACACTCTTAAAATATGCTCAACGTTATCATAGTTGGTAGCTGGAATATGTTTTTTGTAGTACACTGTGGATGGTTTATCTTCATTAGGCATTAACATAGATTTTGTAATGTATATAACATTTTCATGGTCTTGAACAGTAAACATGGTACATGGATATTGAAACTCGACAACTCCAACCGACCATTCACCTTCTAATTTTATAGCTTTTGGTAATTTCGTTGAAAAATTTGTGGTCTTGTTATCAGGAAAGTATTCCATTGAACTATTGCTGAGCAAAGTTAAATAGAAACTTTCTTTATTCATATTTCTTTTAAACTAGAAGCTAAAATCCAACTGTTAAATTTATCTGGATAACCTTTCCACTTCACTAATACTTCTTTTCTGTTACCTGAATAACGAGTGTCAATTATTTTATCTATTTTATGTTGTGAGGTGGGGTTGTAAGTGATTTTCTGTAATTCTCTTTCATAAAAAGTACCAATTATTGGTTCATTTTGTAAATCTGTTATTGTATAAACAACCCATGGAGATCTATCAATTATTGAAGATATAATAAATATTTCATCACTCCAATTTGATTCATATCCTTTTTGGAATACATGTTTATATTTAGTTATTCGAACATAATCACCCACATTGAAATTTGGTTTAGAATTTTCTAAAGAAAGTTTTTTTTACCGTCTATCATAAAGATTAGTCCAAACTGTACATACATAATATTGTTGGAATTTAAATCACATGGGCACATCTTAATACTAGAGTGAAAGCTGTGATTATAAGAGTATATTAAATCTTGTAAAACATCTATATATCTATAAGTATTATTATGAGTGAAATAACGCCACATTTTCATTTTTAGTGTTCTTTGAAATCGTTCAACAATACTAGCCTTAATGTCAGGATTGTTAGTGGTATAGTAATTAATCTTTTTGGATTTAAAGTATTTTTGTACATCTTTTGAAACAAATTCTGTACCTTTATCGGATTGTATGTGAGTAGGTGTTAAATTACTTTCAGTAAATATACTTTCAAAACATTCTTTAGTTGTTTCTGAGTTTTTCTTTTTCATTGGTCTTGCAAAAGCATATTTACTAAATACATCAATAATACAAAGTATATACTTGAAACCATCATTATATTGAGAATAAGTTCGCATATCACTTAAATCAGCTTGCCACAGTTCATTAATATTTGATAGAATGTACCTATTACGCGGGAATTTTTTTCGAATGGGTTTATGTAATGTGTATGTTTCTTGTGATTTTAACCATTCCTTTACTTGCTTTTTATTCATTTTACCCTTCATGGCTTTTGATAATTTATCAATACTACCAAAACCAGCAGGATTAGATGGATCATAATAAATCCTGTTAATTTCTTCTAGTACGGGGTCCATTTTTCCCACTCAAGTCCTTTACGTATTTTAGTTGTAGACTTTTTATCTCTACTGACCGGTGTAGAAAACTCTTGAACTTCAATCTCAGAGGGTTTGTTCAAATCTTTTGCTTGAAGTTGGTTAATAAACTCACATCTCCTTGGATTTCCAATATAAGTAAGTGGTACTTTAATATCTTTTAATGCTTCAGCAAATCTAACCCACCCTACCGGATCACTTCTTTTTAGGGGTCTTAGTGAATCATTTATTAAATCAACAATATTACATATAACAATATCGGTGGGTAGGCGCAAAACTGTGTTGACATATTTAAAATCGTTCCTGATTTTTTAAAGTTTTAATTATAGTAAATTTAGAACAATCAAGTATATAAATGTACCTGTAATTACATAAATCCACCAGCATTGTTTACTAATAATTTGTTTTTCATTGCACAACTTAAAACTTATTTTGCCACTTCACTGTCACTTGACATTGACCTTTAAGTAACCTTTAATTGAATATTAAAAATGGATTTGCTTAAGAAGTCAATTGAAGAGCTAACACTGAATTTCACTTCACGTATGGATGAGTTCCAGAGGGAGGTCAGAACATCCATCCCTGCAACGAGCCCTTCTTCCAATATTAATGCACAATTTAATGCATTTAGGGCATTCGTCCTGTCAGCACTTGAGAATCTGCAACTTCAGCTCCAGCTTCTCTCTAGGCAGCAAGATGAAATGGAGGTAAGGACCAGGAGGAAGATGTTGCTTGTCCATGGAATGCCAGAAGCTCAAGATGAGAACCTAGTACATTGCACAAGTAAGGTATTATCAGAGCGGCTGAACATCCCTGAATTAAGTGTGGACTCTATTACCAGATGCCATCGCTTAGGGCGCCCCCGTGGCGACAAGCCTCGTGTGTTGCTCGTGAAATTTCAAGATCAGGATCTCCGTGACAAAGTTTGGTTTTCCAAAACCAAGCTAAAGGGTAGCGGAGTTACTCTATCTGAGTTCATGACTAAGGGTCGTCATGAGGCGTTTGTTGCTGCTCGGAAGCGCTTTGGTGTATCCCAGTGTTGGACACGCGATGGATATGTTGTGGTGCTTGGGTCCGACGGCACGAAGCACCGGGTGTACACCGTGGCTGAGGTGATCGCCATTCCTGATGCAGCTGGTGGTGTCCCTACTACCACATCCTTGACTGCGGCGACGGCGGCGGCGGCATCTTCGGCTCCCAAGCCCTGTGTTACTACTGCTAGGGCTAGGAAGACGGCTAAAAAATGATGGTAGTGGCATGTTTTTCTTATGATTTTGTTTTTACTAATTTACTCCAGCAGCTCAATTCTTATATTTTTGTAACTTTTAGGTAATCAGGTTTTAATTATAATTCTTTGCCATTCATTTTTAAGACATAAGTTTTATAATAGGTTTCCACTGCAACACACATTGTTACTGAAATTATTTTAATTATTTCACATAACTGGTAGATTAATTAATCATTATATTTTTTGTTAATAATATTTACGTATAAATACCTTTATTTATACTAACAGTGACAGTTGTTACCTGTTGTCAGATTTCTTTCTTATTTTTTATTTTATTTTATAACTTTGGCAAAGGCATCTTAATCCATACTGCCTAGTCTGACGTTTACAGTTTCAAAATGTCTTAAAATCTATTGGCGTCAGACTGCAAGGTTTTGGTAATTTTTATATTAAACTGATTGTTTTATTTCTTTAAGTTGTTGTTTTGTTATGTGCTTTCTCTTTCATGCTGCTGGTGGTTGTAATAGTATAGGTACCTTTCGATCTTTATTTATATTTTTTTTTTCTTTTTTTTTTAGTGTATATAAGAATTTATTTTATATTTTAATTTAATATTTATGGCCTCCTCAAACATTTGTAACGATAGTGATTTGTTTCTATCGTTGTCTTCGGACGATGGGACACTTAGTGATGATAGTTATCACAGTACAACTGCTCCTCCTTCACTCAACATCACCTTAAATTCTTTTTTCTCAGACTGTGTGAATAACTTTAATGCTATTCATATTAACGCCCAAAGCATTCCGGCTCATTATCCTGACATGCTTGCGTCATTTGAATCCCAAAATATTCACGCCATTTTAGTTTCAGAATCTTGGCTAAAACCCTGTCTGCCTTCCACTTCTTATTCTTTGCCTGGGTTTCATCTAATTAGAAATGACCGCACTAATAGGGGTGGTGGGGGCGTGGCGATCTATCTAAGATCCTACCTTCCATTTAAAATTGTTAGTTCGTCAAGTCAACCACCTCCTGTTGATTCTGCTGAGCATTTGCTGGTTGAGGTCTCCCTGTCTCAGAATAAAATCCTACTTGGAGTTTTCTACAGTCCCTCCCTTTCTATAAATTATTTTACTTCTTTTGAATCTCTTTTAGAATCACTAGTCCCTACGTATAGTCACACTATTTTGATGGGTGACTTTAACACCTGTTTGCTTAAAGGCGACAATCGATCTATAAAACTTGAAGCTATAATTGAAGCGTGTAATATGCAAATCCTACCCCTTTCTGCTACTCATAACTTTCCTAACAGTACTCCTTCCCTTCTTGACTTAATAATGGTGTCATCTTCCAATTTAGTTTTCAAGCACGGACAGTGCCCTGCTGATGCATTCTCTTATCACGATTTAATTTTTCTTTCGTATAAACTACGCCCTCCTAAAATCAAACCCAAATTAGTTCTGCGACGTAATTTTGGAGGAATGGATATTGAACAACTTTGTGAAGATGCTTATAATATTGACTGGTCAGTGATCGAGAGAGCTCCATGCATTGACGATAAAGTGGAACTGTTCTGTTCTCTTCTCACTCAGCTTTATGACGTCCACGCGCCAATGCATTATGTGAGACTTAAACACCTACCTGCTCCATGGCTCTCTGATGATCTGAAGAAGCTTATTTTGCAGAAGAATGCGGCATTGTCAAAGCTTAAGAGGAATAAAACAGAGGAAAACGTAAGGAAATACGCCAAAATCAGGAATCGATGCAACACATTGTGTAGAGATGCGCAACGACGCCATATTCATACATCAGTCGAGAACGGCGACTCATCTAGGGTGTGGAAGTTTCTCAAAACAGTTGGAGTTGGTAGAACATCCCTAAATACTTCACCTCCTAGTGTTGATTTTGAACTATTAAATCAACATTTTTCTAATCCTTCTAACTCTTTTGATAGCGAACATAAACTGCAAACACTTCGTTCGCTTTCTGTAATTCCGACTCCTAATTATCCTCCGTTCGTTTTTAGTCAGTTTACTGAATGTGATGTTAAGAAGACCATATTATCCATCTCCTCAAATGCTGCCGGTAGCGACAACATTAGCCGTAATATGATTGTTCCTCTCCTTGATGTTATTACTCCCATTATCACTTATTTACTCAATGCTTGTGTCTCTTCCTCTAAATTCCCTCAAGCCTGGAAGAGTGCTCATATTATACCCCTTCCAAAGAAATCTAATCCCGTCAACCTCTCTGATTTCCGTCCCATCTCGATCTTACCTTTCCTTTCTAAAGTCCTTGAAAAACTTATTTGCCAACAGCTGACCCTTTTCCTTAATAAGCACAATTTATTGAATTCCTTACAATCCGGTTTCCGTCCAGGTCATAGTACGGCTACTGCCTTAATCAAAGTTACTGATGACATACGGTGGGGTATGGATAATAAACAACTCACAGTCATGACCTTGCTGGATTTCAGTAATGCGTTCAATACTGTTGACTTCGATATACTGTTGAGTCTGTTATGTTCCCTTAACATATCTCCATCAGTAATTGACTGGTTTCAAAGTTATCTCTGTGGCCGTCGGCAGTGTATTCGTGTCGATGAAACTCACTCATCTTGGTGTGATATAACTGCAGGCGTGCCGCAGGGCGGCGTGTTGTCACCTTTACTCTTTTCCATTTTCATTAATTCAATCACTCATAAAATATCCTCTCTCTACCACATGTATGCGGATGATGTCCAGATTTACACCCAGTCAACTCTTGAGAATCTGCCGAATGCAATCGCTACATTAAATAAGGATCTAAATTTTATACACGAGTGGAGTAAATCATATGGCCTAAATGTCAATCCTAAAAAGTCTCAGGCTATCATTATTGGTAGCCAGAGCTTTATCTCAAGAATTGACTGGTTCTCTGTACCACCTATCGTATTCGATGGAGTTGTTATCCCTTACTTTGACAATGTCAAAAATCTTGGTATTTATATTGATAATTCCTTAAATTGGATACGCCAACTGAATGAGGTAAGTAAGAAAACTTTTGTCGCTCTTTGTTCACTGCGTCGCCTTCGATCATTTCTTCCCATTCCTACAAAAATTATGCTCGCACAGTCTCTTCTCCTTCCGATTCTCGACTATGCTGACGCAAGCTATGTAGACATAACTGAGGACCAGCTAAATAAGCTTGAGAGACTTCAAAATACTAGTATTCGGTTCATATTTGGATTGCGCAAATTTGACCATATTTCCCAATTTCGCTCACGTCTCAAGTGGTTACCTATCCGACTTCGCCGGAACATGCATATACTTTCTATTCTGTACTGTGTATTATTTCACCCTTCTACTCCTCCCTATCTAAAGGAGAAGTTTAATTTTGTGGGGCTTCCGGGGGAACCTTTACGCTCTTCTAGAAAATTCATTTTAAGTGTGCCAACTCACAATACATCATTTTTCAATAAATCTTTTACTGTCCAGTCTATTAAGCTCTGGAATGCCCTACCTTTGCATATACGTGAGGCACAAACTATTGTTATCTTTAAGCGATTACTTAAAGAGCATTACTTGTCTCAGTCGTTCGGAGACCGTTAGGATAGATTGTGTGATTATGTATTTATTGTATCTATCAGTTTTATATTATTGTTTGAGGAATTTTGTATATATATATATATATATATTGATATATACGTGTTGTGTGTATATTTATGTATATATGTTTATATATATGTGTGTATGTATATATGTATGTATATGTGTATGTATATGTATATATTATATGTGTTACCTTATCTTTTATTATGTGTTAGTAATTTATATTATTTCATGTATTACTTAGTTATTTATATCTTTTTTTTTTGCATTTATTATTTGTATATTTATATTGCACCACCTACCACCTACCTATTCATTGTTTGTATTACTTTACACCTTTGGTTGCCTGGAAGAGATCGCTATGTAGCGATAAGGCCGCCAAATTGTACATATTATAATCTGATTTTGTTATGACGTTTGTATATTTGTTCGTGGTGTACAATAAAAGTATATTCATTCATTCATTCAATATTACTTCCAGGAATTTTTTCACTATCAATTATGACTGTACCGTCATTATCCCAATGTATTTTACTTTTACTTGTTTCAACTAAGTTTAATAATAACTGCCCTTTTTTATGATAAGTTTTTGGTATTAAACTGAGTATTTGAGCTGGTGTGTAAAGTGGATTTTCATCATTTTCTTTACTTTTAATGGATCGATTCTCCTCCAGCAAAGATTCAATATCAACTGAAGTTTTTAGATCTCTATCTTTATTTTTAAAACCAATTTTTGACTCATTTGAATCTTCATTAGATGTATCAGAATAAATTGGTAATTTGAGTGGTTGACGATCCTCTTCGGTAAAATGAAGGTATCTTTGCAGTGTTTGTAAATATAATATCCATTTCTTTCGGTCTTCCGTCTTACTATTCATAATATTTTGCATTTCAATATCTAATCGAGATAAATTACTATTAACCTTATTTTCTTGTTTTAATTTTTCAATCAATCCAGGTTCGATAAGTATCATTTTCTTTGCATTTTCCATGTTAACTGGCTAGTCCACTTACTAATCCACTCAATATTGCACCTAATATTGTTGGTAAGAAAGCCCCTCCTTTTTGTATAATTATATTTTTTCTTAGTTTATGTTTACACTTACGTACTAGTTTACGGAGTATGTTTTTATGTTTATTCAATTTTTGTTTATCCTGATCTTTAAGAGGTACTTTTCCTTGTAAAACGTTGTGAATACACTCACAAATACAGTTAATTTCTTCTTCATCACACGTTTTAAGTAATGCTCTTTGATATTTTGGTTTAAGCGTATGCAAAGCGGTTAGCAAATGTTTATACGTTGTGAGTCGACGATGCATCATTTAGCAATGATTTCAATTGTTTGATTCTTGGTGTATTTAAACTCTTTTGTGGGGACGTAGACTGTACAGAAACCATTAAATGGAAAGACATTTGTCTTGATACGACAAAAATCATTGGTATTCTGTTTTAAATCTACCATTAAATATCCATGCGCCTCTAGAGTTGCATCCCTGTAGCATTTTCAATGAATTTTGGGTTATCTGGTGATACTTGTCTTGCTAAATATCTTATTTGAGTTTTATCTCGAGGGTTTTTAAAATATATTATATAACTTGAGTTTAAAGATATGTCTCTTTGTCCTTTACCCTGATGAAATAAATTTTGTGTTAGATAAAATACACTAAGATTCCTGTGATGACTACCTTTTATAAATATATCCACAATTCTTCCATCGGACTCTCTCATTAGATCATCAATAATAACAAGATGTGGGTTTTCACCATCAAACATATTAAGATTTGGAATTCCTTGATGATAGTTAACATTTGGTAAATTATATAATGGTTGCATTTCATCAAAGCACCATGTGATCTGATTAAAATCACAATTACATATTTCTGTAACTGATTTTATGAAATTTGTTACAAAATTTGACTTCCTACACCCACTTGGTCCTGCCACAATAGCAGTGAACGGATGGATAAAGTGAAACATAACACACGTCTAAAGTTCAAAGGGGTGAAATAAAAAATGAAAGTGTTGGTGTAAACAATTAATATATATTCCAAAAATTATATAAAACAGAATTATCTGTATACACTATTTCTAACACAATTAGTACATCATAATTTTACAATTAACTCAACCTCAAATAAATAGAAACAACAATTAGTACATCATAATTTTACAATTAACTCAACCTCAAATAAATAGAAACAACAATTAACTTAAATTATTTACAATAAAACAATGATTAAATATGTAATAAACTACGTCATATTATAGTATTATCATAATTTTACAATCAATATAAATTTTTCTTAAACGCAGACATAAAAGTAAAAACTATCAATACTTAACGCAGTTTATAATGACCCCAAGCTAATGTTTCAATATTATTATCTAAAATATGTCTCTTTGTGTCATTATATGATAAACCTATCTTATTTAATTTTTGTGTGAAAATTGTGTGTTTAATTGATTTAAATCTAAGCATACTATAATATTGCACTTTTTTATTAAATAGAGAAGACTTATAACTATTCATTGTCATCTTTTTAGTGATACATTTATTTACCCCTTTTGCCTTGGCTATAGTCTTATTCTCTAAGTTAAAAGCGTACATTTTGGATCGTAAACCCACAAATTCTTTCATGATTTTACCATTATTTTCATCTTTAAAAAAACCTAATTTCTTTTTATTTAATTTTGGATATTCAAAAATATTATTTGTATCATAATCTGAGGTATCAAAGTATGATGAAAGGTCACGTTTTATATCAGTGTAAAAATCATTTGTAAATATATGATATATTAAACTATCCGTATCTGTATACAATAATTTGATTTTACTAAACTTTTTAATCATATAGTTATAATGAAAATCATACATTAATGTTTTTGAAATATCTAAAATGCAAAACCCTAAATAAATTGGTTTGTTATATATTAACTTCGTTTTTCGCAACTGAACCGCAACTAGGTTTTCCGAAAATATTGAAAGGCTATGAAATTGTGGTTTAGCGATTAGATCTTGAGCACCTAAAGCTTTACCCTGGTTCTCCCAGTGCGTAACTAATTTTATGTTAACCCTTTTTTCAATATTCTCCATAGTCTTACCGAAGACTGAATTATTCATTAATTTATAAAAATCTTTTTCGAAATCTGATTTTGCTAAAGTTCTTAATTTTGTGTTTAGATCTATGTACATCTTCAACCAGGGAGACTGTTTAAATTTTAAAACTCTATGAATTTTAGTTAATTTAACCCCCATTTCTATGCACTGCTTTAAATTTCTGTAATGAATTACATATTTATCTTTATTATTTAAATTTGGGACTAGTTTATTCTCATTAATATTGCCTACACAAATGTTTTCTGGACATAAAGGAAAGTCCGAATGTAAATCATGAAGTTCATCTGAATATTCCAAATCAACTTCTAAAATAAAACCGAAGTCTGATGTCTTAGACACATTAAATTCTGTATTTGGATTTACCCATTCGAATCCACCAGTAGGAAGATATTGAGACATAGCCCAACCATATAAATTGTTGGCATCAAAATATGTGATATATGAATTTGGTTTCCCTGTATCATAATCCTCCATGTATTTGTTATTAGCTCTAGCATAACGATTACTACATTGAGATACACCACCTCTGATACCTGATCTAATAAATGCAATTTTCTCATAATCTGTTAAAAGTTCTAATTCTATTTTTGTATATTTTAACATTGCATCCCAACTTAAACTGGGTGCTGTGTAATAATGGACAGGGTCTAAATCATATGTATTAATACATAACTTTCTAAAGTTTTCAAATACATCGGATAAAAGTAAAACGTCTGTTTTTAAATACAGGTTCGAATAATCTAGCATATTACAACACCCAAAATGTTCCCAAACATCTTTAGCATGATTGTAATCATCATTTGAAATATGTGAATCTGTGAGTGAACTATAAAAACATTTTTGTTCAGGGAGCGATGTTAGACTTAAACTATCATAATTAGTCATAAGTTCATATGGATAAACACCTTTCCGTTTTAAACGAAAGAAATCTTCATCATTAGGGTAATTTCTACGTAATTCTTGAAATTGATCATTACTGAGATTTTTGGCCAATTCTTCTAATTTACACGATAAAAACTTAAATGAATCTAAGAATCTCAATATAATTTCGTGGTTATTCACTTTTAATTTTTTGGAAAAGGATATATATTTTTCTTTATTTTGAGGGATAACTTCGACTTCACCATCACAAAAGTTTAACGCGTGAACAATAAAATGAGCATCATAGTGACTAAGGTTGTGTAAAAATATTGGTATATAACGAGGTGTTCTGATCTTCGAACAACATGATTCATGAGCAACACCTATAAAACTACCAGTGTACCAATCAAAATCATAAAAATGTTTTGCCAACTCAGTTTCACAAATATGACAAATGGTTGCATTTGAAATTTGGTTTTTGTCTTCATTTGTTAGCGGAAGTGGTGGATATTTTTGAAGTCTATTTATTTCTTTTAGATTGTTAGATAAACTTTCCATAAACACTTGTGCACAGTTGGGTCCGCAATATGTTACATATTTTGATAATTTATCATCATATGAACATTTTATATAATATCCAAAACTATGTACTTCATGTTTCTGAATATTACGAGTGAAAGGTTTGGAAGGATCGTTAGAACATGATTCTATTGGTTTTAAAAATGCTTCAAAATCAGCATAAACTACGAATGGTATCTTTAACTTTTTTTCATAACTATCAAATTTAATTTTATCATTTGAAATAGGTTGACCAAACCAATTCTTTTTTTTTAAAGTTTCACTGTTTGGTAATACTGTACAAATGTGGGCACAATCGTATTGTTCATGGTTATTTAACCTTTCCTGAGATGGAAAACGAAGTAGACATGCTTCACAAATGTACATGATGTGACCTTCTTTTGAAATTTGTTTACTAACTAACCGCGATAAATTTTTTATATAGCAATAATGATTTTTTTGTATCCTTGGAAAAAAATAATAAATTGATATGTCTATCTTTACGACACTTTGTTAAAAATAATGGACCTACTATAGAATTACATCGTTTTTCTTTATTATATTCTAACCCAAAAACATTAATACTAATATCATTTAATTTCTCTACTTTTGCTATGTCAGAAATTTTAACCGGAAAGGAAATACCATCAAATTTAAGTTTATTTGCATGTTTAACGTACGATGATACCCGATCGGTGTGTTTGTTTACAGGATATAACGCCGAGAGTAACGCCCATTTAAAACAAAAATAATCCTTGTTTTTTACATTTATAACAGCCTTTTTTAATTTTATGTCACGAGTTTTATGTATGAAGTACCGCGTAGGGGGTTAAATTTATTAACATTCATGTCTATAGATTTTATGTTTTTTAGACTCCATCCACTATCTTTTTTTTCGAAAGCACTAATTTTAGTAGTAATTGTATCATTTAAAGATGAAAGAAAAATATTTAAGTCATCTCCTTGACAAATAATATAGTTAAGCGTTTGAAATTCGAACGTATCATGAATATCTTTAGTTTGTTGAACAAAATCAGCATGCAATATGAAGTTTACCTTAAAAATTATGTGTTGATGAATACACTCTTGTAATAAAAATAAAATATTATCTTTAATAGAATTTAAAAATAGTTCAGGAGTTTCAAAATTTACCCATGTCGAACGATCTACTCTACTCTTGATTTTATAAGTTAAAATCCTATTTCCAAAAGCAGATTCAATAACACTAACGTTTCATAAAGAATTATATGAATTTAAAAGATTATTTTTATGAACATTACTTTTAAAATGATTAGCTAAATACCGTTTCTTGATAAATATATGGCACGTTGGACATTCCACTTGATCATCGTTACTGATACTGTTCCCTGCAGAGGTATGCGCTTCTGCTTCCGTTGTTGGTTTTTTGATGATCTTGGATTCTTTGCTGCACGTTCGCTTCGTTCCTCTTCCAAGTTGTAGTGGTTGACTGCTAAAATGTTTAAATTTATTAAAAACTGTATAAGACAATATATAAATTATGATCGAAATGAATGTTTATTTTACATACTTAAACTGTGTTTCAACCATCGCACAGTGATGATACAACTCATCATCGTATGACGAATCGAACAGTTGACCCCTCTCCATTTCTTCACAAACGTTAGACAACTCCTGATTTAATTCGCTATTGAATAGTTCCGTATTCTCTTCCATGATTGTGGAGAAAAAAGCACTGGTGCACACTTCACTGAAGTTTTCCCTTCCTCTTTTTTATTTTTGATTCAGCTTTAAAAAAATGATCAATCGATTGCGATTTTCTTTTTCCACCATCGCATGTGTTAATATTAATGACGAGGTTATCACTCTCTTCTTGAGGGGAGAGTGGCGAGTAGTAATACTGTTTATAGGTATCTTCATCGAAGCTCAATGATTTCTGCAACAACACAGTTATCATGTTAATATCAATTTGTTAACACTTAATCATAAAAGTTAAAAAAGTTAAAGTTACAGCCTATTAAAGTCCACTGCTGAACATAGGCCTCCTCTCATTTCTGAGAGGGTTTTAGAGCAAGGAAATGTCCGCCGCGCTCCCTCAATGTGTGTTGGCGAACTTCACATGCCTTCGAAATTTTCTCAGACATGCAGGTTTCCTCACGATGTTTTCCTTCACCACCAAGCACGTGGTAATAAGCACTTAAAATTGCGATTAACAATTTAATTGGTGCTGGCGGGGATCGAACCCGGGTCGCGTACTGTGAAATTTACAGCTAGCGCTAACCATCTGAGTTACCACGGCTTAATCATATACATACACAATATTTAAATAAAATAATACACACACATGAAAATAACAGAAAAAAGTAATTTAGTCAATAGAATAAACACTTACATCCATAGCCTTTGGTGTATTGAAGTAACACAAATGTACTATTGATAGATCCACTGTAGTCAAACGACCGTACACTAACTCGATGACTGCGTCTGTTGGTCTTATATACCACCAGTACGTAAAAATTCTAATCTAAAGTATTTCCGTAATGAGTTGATAATTACTTTATGCGTCAACCAGTTTATCTCACATTTCCGTTGCCTATCTCAACATTTCTTCGTATTGTGTTTTGTTTGGTGATCAATGACTCAAGTACGATTTGTATAACACAAAAATGCAATTTAATATTTAGAAATCACTATAATTGACCATTCCTATGTTATTCATTGAGTAGATTGGTACTGTAATAATCTACTAATAGCAGTAATATCATGGATACACTAGATGTACAACAACATCTGAAAAAGATTCACCCCAGTCTAGAAAATAATGTTTATGCAGCTAATAGACTGCCTATGTATACCCACGTACCAACGTATATAATATGCAATTTGGATACAGATGATAAACCAGGGTCACATTGGGTAGCTTTATATATCGATACGAATGACGTCGGTCAATATTTTGATTCATATGGACGATCACCTGTACGATATCATCTAGAGTTTTTAAAAAGGAATTGTAAAAGATGGAACTGGAATGTTGATAGGATTCAGAATGAGTGGACTTCAGTTTGTGGCGAATATTGCTTAATGTATTTGCTATATAAGTTTCAAGGATGTTCAATACATAGTTTTACGAGTATATTTACAAGGAACACATTGTACAACGATATTTTAGTGGATGAGATGTTTCGCTCCTATTTTATAGATAATAAGTAATAAGATTTTGTATTTTATAAATAAAAATTGTAACAAAATTATGTAATGTGTTTTATTGATGATTCAGATTAGCGTTGTATAATTAGGAACAAAGAAGTACAATACAATAGCACTGATATAGTCGACGCACACGCTGCAATGAAGGTGATTAATGTGAGCCATAAAGCCTTCTTTGTATTATCGCCGTTTTCTGAAATCGTTCTTGAAATAATATTTTTTTTTATAGGAGATGGGGCAAACGAACAAACGGCTCACCTGATGGTAAGTGACTACCGCCGCCCATGAACAAATGCAACACCAAGAAAAATGCAGGTGCGTCACCGGCCTTTTAGAAAGGTGTAAGCTCTTTTCTTGAAGGTCTCTAAGTCGTATCGGTCCGGAAAAATCGCCGGTGGTAAGCTATTCCACAGAGAGGTCGTACTCGGAAGAAAATTCCTAGTGAAACGTATAGTGGTGGACCGCCAAGGATCCAGATGGTGTGGATGGTATCGGGAGATTTGCCGTGATGTGCGTTCGTGAAATTTGGCGGCTGGGATTAATCCGAACAATTACTCAGATCACTCTCCGTGGTAGATGCGAAAGAAAATGCAAGGGGATGCAATATCTCTTCGCACCGCCAGTTAATCGAGCCGATCGGAAACCAGCCCAGAGATGGGAACAGTATTCCATGTGAGACTGAATCTGCGCATTGTAAAGTAACAGGTGGTGTGCCGGCATGAAATACTGTCCCGCTCTGCTGAGCACGCCAAGCTTTTTAGAAGCCTTTTTAATATGATTGTAAATTAAAGATCCTTGGTAGCTCGAGAGTTAAATGCTCGCTGTAAATTTCACAATACGCGGGCAAACCGGGTTCGATCCCCACCAGCACCAATGAAATTGTTAATTGCAATTTTATTTGCAGATTTACTACCTACTCGGCGGTGAAGGAAAACATCGTGAGTAAAGCTGCACGTTGGAGAAATAAGAAAAAAAATATTTGGAAGACATGCGAAGTGAAGTTCGTGTCGCCAACACGTATTGTGGCATTCGTTGCCCAAAACCCTCTCAGAAATAAGAGGAGGCTTGTGCCCAGCAGTGGGACATATACAGGTTGTAATTTTAGCTTACTAAATTAATGTTAATTACATTTTTGGATAAATAAATAACCTATCGATTTAATCAAGTGTTTGCAAATATTGTGTTTTAATTAAAATAGCACGAATTGTTAACCCATTCGCTGTTCCGTGCATTACCTATAATGAATTGCTATTGTCTTACTATTGTGTCTAAAAATCGGACAGAGAATCTGTAAAATTTGAAATTGGCACTAAAATGCTGGTGGGGGGGGGGGGGATGGCAATCATAAGTCAAAGGTCGACGCTCGATATAAAACTATTTACAAAACTATTTCCAAAGTATATGCCAATCATATAAATATAATTTAAAATAAAAACTTTGTACAGCCGACTACAATATAAGTTATTAAGAATAACTCAAAAACTATTGATTTGACCTTGATCAAATTATCATATGCGACCACATGAGAAGTACCAGCTTTCAAATAAAAAAAGAATCATCGAAATCGGTTCACTCAGTAGAAAGTTATGAGGTAACACACATAAAAAAAACATACAGTCGAATTGAGTACCGTCTCCTTTTTGGAAGTCACACAGAACACCAGCGTCAAATAGTAGCTTAACACTGCTGTGTTTCGTATGGTGAGTGTAGAGAACCGGAGACCCTTTTTACTGGAAAAGAGGCATTCCATCTTAGTCCTCACGGGTGACCACGTATCTGCATTTTGATTCGCAATCGAGGATAGATGTGGATGTCTATGGGCCACAGCAACCACTTACCATCAGGTGGAATATAAAAAAAAATCGGCAGAAAATACCTTTCCAACATAATCAGAAAATTGATTAACCCTAAGCGTTTTATAATTATTGAAATGACCTCTAACATTTGTACGACCTCGACCCCGTCATTACACGAACACGCTATGGATTAATGCCGGAAGTAACAAAATATGTTGACAGCATTAGACCGGCTTTTGACTGAAATAAAAATGAAAAAACGCGTTGGTACAAAATAGCAAGTACCCAGATAGGCTTGAATACGCTTGTTATCCTCTATTAAGAATCAATAGTCAGATGCGTTGTCACACGTGAGGACTAAGATGGAATGCCTCGTTTCCAGTAAAAAGGGTCTTCGGTTCTCTACATTCACCAAACGAAACACAGCAGCGTTACCCTGCTATTTTACGCTGGTATTCTGTGAGAGCGTGGTCCTACCCCGGTCGAGCCGACCCATTCGTGCTACAACTATACTACTAATATAGCTGCAGCATGGCTCTACCACGTGTTAAAACAACAACACATTTTGTCCAAATATTCTTATATTCTAAATAATAATTTAATTTATAATAACCTTATTTCATTTCAATGTGTTTTACATGCGTCTTAAATTTATGCAAAAGCAAGTCAGTAATATTATTGGGATTTTTATTATAAAACTAGCTGACCCGGCGAACTTCGTACCGCCTAACAGTCGATTCTTTAATTTTTTTAATACTTATTCTGCTATTCGGGACACCGGGTCAGCTAGTAAGATAAAAAAAGAAAAAAGAAAATTGATAAGTCAACAATTACATTATGTCAAAAAATAAAAATTATAAAACACTCTTAGAAAACACTATTGACAAATATTGACATTAATATTTATACGATACTAACGTACTTTGTGTGTACTTTGCGTGTTTTGGCTTCCCGGAACCCCTCTACTAACACTTAAACTTTATGGTATGGTATTAAAGTTCAAATTGACTTTTAAGTATTATTATGAATCTTTTGTATGGGAATATAGAAAAGTGATGTTTTTAGACTTTTTCAGGCAATTTTTTAAATTTTTCTCGCCGTAAGAACCATCTTCGTTCTTCAAAGAATATTATAAAAAAAGAATTAGCGAAATCGGTTCAGCTGCTCTCGAGATTTGCGCTTAGCAACACGTTCAGCGATTCATTTTTATATTATAGATGTAATACTCGTACATCTAATCAAAAATGAGCCGTTACATTTAAGATAATGGAATGCGTTAAATAATAATAATAATAATACATTTATTTCGCGCAAAGTCAAAAAAGTCAGTCGGCTTTTACTTTTTAATAATTTTTTTGACGAAACTAACACAACATATGTATATAGGTACTAAAAAAAACATACGTACGGATTGAGAACCACCTTCTTTTTTATGTAATCGCCTATTGAGGTTAAAATGTACTTCTTCTTCTCCTACTTTATCAGCCCATAAAAGTCTACTGCTGGACGTGAGCCCTCCCGTTGAATGGTCGCATTTGCTTGGCAGGTGAAACGATGATCGGGTTATTTCAACGTCCAGCGTGTTTGTTGTATGACTACATCGTATCATTATACATGAAAAAAGTTTTTTTTGGAAAAGAAAGTTTTTTATTCAATATAGATTATAGATGATACTTATTTGAAAATCACACTTTTGTTTAATTACCACTGCTTCGAAAAAAACCTCTGTCCTGGGAAGAACCAGCAAGAAACCCAGCGGAATTTTTAAATAACAGCTTACAATAATGTATCTTACACAATTAACCACACAAAACAAATTAGAAATAGCGATCACCTCATTCCCAAGGGTTATTATCATCCATAAGGTCCTTAATATTATAATAACCCTTTTTATACAAACTTTGTTTTTTAAAGTTTGTATAAAGTCACTTTCAGTATAAAAATATGTCTCCTTACATTAGAACTTTCATCGAAAACTTATGATTAGTTTATAGGATAACCGGGGTAGTACAACGACCTCACAGAAAACCAGCGTGAAGTAGAGGTTTACCTCTGCGTTTCGCTTGGTGAGTGCAGGTGGCCGATCGAGATCTTAGTCCTCACGGGTGACAACGCATCTACATTTTGATTTGTAACAGAGGATAGATGTAGATGTCTATGGGCCGCAGCAACCACTTACCATCAGGTGGACTGTGTGCTCGTTTGTCACCCTTACCCTATAAAAAAAAATAGGAAACACTATTCGTAGAATTTTCATTAACTCGATATGAGCTAAAATTATATTTTTGGACTTTTATGTTTTTATCATAAATAATAAACGCAATTAACGCAAATTATTATTATACCTTTATTTCAACGCCAGAAACTTTTAATCGTAGTCTTAAACAAAGCAATCAGTCGTTAGACAGCAGACCTACTGTGGATACGCGCCCTCCGCCGCTCCCCATCCGAGATACAGGCTGTTTTTATTTTGCCGCCTACATCCAGTTATCGCAATGAATTAACGCTTGTTCAAACTCTTTTGTTTCAACCCTTCACAGACGCTGTTTTCGAAACTGTTGTTAACCGCGCAATTGTGTATTTATGAAATACAATTATAAATTAGAACAAGATGTTATTATGCTGTTTGACAATTGTTATGTCAGTATTATTTAAACAACGAGTAAATTAATTATTATAAAGAAAATTAATAACAATATTTGTTTTGTCACTATACAGTGGCGGTGTAAGAATATCCAGTACTCCATATCATACCACGGGTGCCGTAAGAGGCAACAGAGAGAAACAAATCAGGAAATGGGCAGCACCGTCTTCGTAATAACGACTAATAAACATCTGCGGTTGCCAACCCGCTTGCCAAGCCTGGCAATTATGGCAATTATTCCCCCTATGAGGCAACCTATACGGAGGCCTATGTTCATTAGTGGACTTTAATACGCTGTAACGATACACAGTACACACAGTACAAGTAACATAATATAATGATGGCATCCACGACTTTTTCTGCCACCAGGGCGGCGCCACTTAAAAGTGAGGTATAATATTTGACAGATTTCATAGTGGGGAAGTTAATTTGTTCGAAAAATGTGAAGGTTACTGTTTCTTTTTATAATATTAGCTATATTTTATATTAATACGGTAAAAAATAAATCAACTAAATCACAGATATTTATAAAAGTAGAACATTTTAAAAAAAAGTTAAAAATGTGCAAAAAATTAAAGAGTGAACCACTGACGCATTGTTTTGTGTATTAATATAATACTCTAGAAACTGGTTAACTTTTATTAAAAACCAACTTCTCAATTAAATGACATTGTGTAACAAAAAACTTTACCACAGTGTCCACTAGCGACATCTGGTGAGCAGAAAATTATTAGCTCTCATTACATTTCCTAGTAAAGTAAGTAAAATTGTGTGAGCCTACATCGTATATACAGAGTTATTTTCCAGAGTAGCCAAATTTAAAAATTAAATTCAAATATATAAATAATGATACACCGTTATTGCAGTTTTTGAAAATACGAGTAATTAAGGCTTCTACTTTTATTTGAAATTATCCCAAATTGAGTGTGATTTATGGGCAACCACGGGTTTGCCTACCGATCGACCCTTACGAATGTGTGCGTGCACAGTAAAATCAGATTAAATCAATTAAATGGTGCATTTGGCATACCACATATTTTGATAGCGATCACCTCATTGGGGGTCATTGTAGAAGCGTGCTCATCGCGACCCCTGCCAGCCCTTTTCAATGCTGCAATTCTACTCAGCTGCGCACCCATGACAACGAGGGTTAGGGCGTCCCCCCAAGGCGACGCACACCAGCTCGTCCCCGTTGGTGTGGAATGCAGCGCGCAAAGCGGCGATGGGGACCGCCACCCGTCACGCACAGCCCGACACGGCGGAAGGTGGAGGACAGAGTGCAGAGTTGGCACGTGGAATGTTAGAGGAGGCATGAGAGATAAGACGAATGAGTTGATCGAAATAATGAAAGAAAGAGAATTAGATGTCGTGTGTATGTCGGAGACCAAACGGAAGGGCAGTGGTACTGAAGAGCTCCCTGGCGGGGCGTTAGCTCTATGGTCCGGAGTCCCGGAGAGCGAGAACGCCTGCCAGGGAGTGGGGGTGCTGCTGTCTTCTCGGTTGGTCGATGTTATGACTGAATATAAGTTTGTGAACTCAAGACTTCTCTGGGTTCGCTTTAAATTGGGACTGGCGAAGTTATTCCTTTTGGCTGTTTATGCGCCGGTAGCTTCGTCGTCCAGGGCTGAGCTGGAGGAGTTTTGGGAGAATGTAAGAGAAGTTCTAGATTTGGCTAGGGGAAACGAAAGAATTGTTGTATGTGGTGATTTGAATGGATGGGTTGGTACCGCTCGACCAGGGTACGAGTCGGTACTTGGAAAGTTTGGTGATAAAAGGGTTAACGATGCTGGCAAGCTTATACTGGCGTTATGCAAGGAAAAGGGTCTTCTTGTGACAAACACTATGTTTAATCACAAGAAAATCCATATGTATACTAGAGAAAGAAAGAATGAGAGAAGTATGATCGATTTGTTCCTGGTGGATGACCGACTGCGAAAACAGGTTATGGATACGCGAGTGTTCAGGGGTGCTGACCTGGGAACGGATCACTATCTAGTGATTACTAGATTTAGGGGTCTGTTCGCGGGTTGGCGCTACCGGACGGCAGTGACAGAACCACAGTCGGTCTGTCGCATCCGAAGCTGGAAGCTTCAGGAAGCGGATACTAGGGACAAATATCATACGAGGGTAGCCGAAAAGCTTGACACCATCGATGGCAGAAACGAATGTGTAGAAAGAACTTGGCAGAACCTTAGGGATGGAATGGTAAGTGCAGCGGAAGAAGTGTGTGGAACAATAAAAAGAGGCAGTAGTAAAAGAAGAGATGCATGGTGGAATGATGAAGTGAAAGAAGCTGTAAAGAAGAAGAAGAAAGCATGGTTAGACTACTTGGCCTCTAGTAAAGATAAAGATATGAGAGAGAAGATGAAAGAAAGATATAAGCTGCAGAAAGTTCACACGAAAGCATTGATTGAGGAAGTGCGTGAAAGGTGTAGAATGGAAGCAGACGAAAGGTTGTCGCACAACTTTAAGGAGAACTCCAAACTCTTCTGGAAAGAGGTTGGAAGGACCCGAAGTGGTGCGACGGCCTTAAGAATGAACAAAGTGCTTTCGAGAACTAATGACGTCCTCTCAGAAAAATCGGACGTCATGCAGCGATGGAGCGAATTTTATAGAGAAATGTATGCGTGTGATGATCTTAGTGAGGGATCCGGGGATGACGCCGTGACTGGTACGCCAGACCCGGATCTCGATGACACTGAGGTCATCAGTATGAAAGAGATTGAAAGTGCGATTCGAAGTTTGAAATGTGGTAAGGCTGCGGGACTAGACAGAGTTACTGCTGAAATGGTCAAGTATGGTGGGCCTCGCGTCTGGGACAGCTTTCATCTGCTGTGCAATTTGTGCTGGCGGACGGGGGATGTCCCGGATGATTGGCGATCCGCAGTCATTGTGCCTTTATATAAAGGTAAAGGTTCACATTTTGACTGCGGGTGCTATCGGGCAATCAGCTTGACCAGTTTAGCAAGTAAAGTTTACTCGAAGGTTTTGACACGTAGGATGCAAGAGAAAACGGAATGATTTCTATGGGAGGCACAATGCAGATTTAGACCTGGAAGAGGATGCACGGATCAAATGTTTTCTCTCCGCATGATCACGGAAAAGCTTCTGGCTGCTAACCAGAAGATTTTCTGTGCTTTTGTGGATCTTGAGAAAGCATTTGATAAGGTTGTAAGGAAGAAAATGTGGGAACTGTTGCCGGGGTATGGTGTGGATGGTCGATTGCTAAGGGCTGTGCAGTCTCTTTACTGTGACTGTAAAGCCTGTGTGCGGGTAGGGCATGACCTGTCACCTATGTTTAGCGTCCAAACGGGCGTAAAACAGGGTTGTGTCATGTCTTCCTGGCTGTTCATACTGTATCTCGACAGCTGTTTACAAAAGCTGAAAGATAGCTGTTTGGGTGTGAAATTGGGTGACATTAAAGTAAATTGTCTGCTGTATGCTGATGATGCAGTGCTTATTGCACCATCAGAGGCAGAACTGCAGGCATTAGTCACGTGTATGAAAGAGGAATGTGAAATTAAAGGTCTCCGTTTGAACGCTAATAAATCTAAGGTTCTGGTATTTGAAAGGGACGAAGAGAGAACGAAGTGTGAAATATGGGTAAATCAGGAATGTCTAGAACAAGTAAATGAAATTGTATACTTGGGGAGTGCTTTTAGCCGGGATGGAAGATGTGATTTAGATGTGGACAGGCGTGTCGCTGCCGGGAACAAAGTCAATGGTGCCCTGACTGCGTTAGTCAAAAGGCAAGGCGTAGCGAAGAGTGCACGCCTTGCAATACATAACGCAGTGTTGGTACCGACTTTGTTATATGGCAGCGAAACCTGGGTATGCCAGAAGAAGCATAAAAGCAAGTTGAATGCAGTGGAGATGCGATCTCTTCGTAAAATGTGCGGCGTTACCATGGCCGACCGAAAGCGAAACGAAGAGATTCGCAATATGGCAGGTTTGAAAGATGACCTTATCACAAAAATTGATAAGGGCGTGCTTCGGTGGTTTGGGCACGTTGAGCGAATGAGTGAAGACCGAATGGTGAAGAAAATATATACCCGAGACTAACTTTCGAAGACCATGTGAGCAAATTGCTCGAAGAGGGTAGGGTCAAGAGTACTCGGATACCTAGACGTGCATGTATGAAGAAGATAATGAATCTGAAAGAAGCGAAAGAGGTATGTAAGGATCGTGACACTTGGCGATCTGTTCTTGCTGGCTACCCCGTCAGGGATTGTGCGTGAAGATAAGTAAGTAAGTAAGTAAGTACATATTTTGAATTTAAAAGATAAAAAGGTCAGAATTGTCGAGATTATTTTAATTAATTTTTCGTCACCATTTGCCTATATTACTTATTCTTTTTTTATATAGGAAAGGGGGCAAACGAGCATGCGGCTCACCTGACGGTAAGTGACTACCGCCGCCCATGAACAACTGCAATACCATGGGAATTGCAGATTTGTTGCCGGCCTTTTAAAAAGGAGTAGGCTCTTTTCTTGAAGGCCCCTAAGTCGTATCGGTCCGGAAAAATTCTGAACCTTCTCAGCAAATTTGGCCAGTTATAGCAAAATAACCCTAAAAGAAAGTTCTACCCTCTATCCTTCTCCCTGTGTACTTTCTTTATTTCTAAAAAAAGAAAGGAGTAAGGTTTGCCTACAAGAAATAAAACCCGTACAAAAGTTTTAATGCCTACACAAACTACAAACCGGAAAAGCCCGAGGTCAACTTAGACCAGTAGCGTGCATCACGCAATAAATGCTGCAGTGTAGTAATGAAAAAGTATATCACTAAATAGAACAGCTCTAGAAGCGTGAAAACACTACATTAATAAAACTTTCGTATCTTAAAAACAATTAAATGTAGATTTTTATCGAAATAATACTTTAGGGCTACCGTGCCTTTCAGTACACGGGGACATGTGACATGACAACCTAATGGTGAGTGGTTTCTGCTGCCCTTGGTCATCTGCAACCGACTTCGAGAAAATATTCTTCTTTGATTAAAGTCTTTATAATACTGAACTTTTTAAATATCAATATTTATAATTTCTATTCAAAATGTCCCGATAGGTGCCCCAACATTTATGGCCACCTTTTCTTTTTTGAAATTGGTTAAAACTGTTTAAAATATGAAAGTAAAATTTTCTTTCTCATAACTTTTTTGCTATTCTATACTCTATTGCTTCTTCCCCCTTTCAGCCATGTCGCGCGTTGTGATTGCAATTTTCCCGCAAATCCATGCACCAAGATGGCAAGCCTACCGATTTCCATTGTTCAGTAGTGATGCCTGATGGTAACCACTAAAAGTCTACATCAGTAGAGATGGTAACTCAGCGAAATTCCTTGCGTTAACTCAGGCGCAATTTACTGCACCGGGTCATTACAATAAACTCAAAATTGCGCCATAGCGCAACAAATTTTAAACACATTAGTCTGTCAAAATAAACCCGTATGCCAGTGAGTAAAATAAAATGCCATCAAAAACATAACTTGTAAAAAAACCAAGTCTCGCAACTCAGTTCTTCTACCGTAAAAAGTTGTGAGATCCATGTAATACCAAGTCGGTTAATTTATTCAGTCCCTACTTAAGGGTCCTTCTGTCTTATGTTATTACGTAATTAAATAACTTAACAACATCTTATAGTGACCACAACAAAACTAAAAATCTTTTACATTTTAAATAAATAGATTCACTTGGCCATCGCATGAAAACAATGTATCTCACAAGTAATACATATTATATTAAATTAGATTGTTTAGTGTGATTGCCAAGTCAATTTATTTATTTAAAACATCTCATCTCTTTTTGTACATGGTTATATCTACGTAGCTATCTATACCTATTATTCTATTCTATTATACATAATTATATAGGTACACTGATTCATTGACTGCAAATGTAACTTTGTAATCCTATATATTTATATGGGATTACAATGTTATTTATGCAGTTGGTGTATCTCGAAAACTGGACTGAAATTGCAAAATATTTTATTTTTTTCTTAATTTGTATACTAAACAATAATTGTATTCCAAATTTGAAGCTTCTACGTCTGCTAGAAGTGCCTTTCTTTTAAGTTTTGATATTCGGTCAGTCAGTGAGTGACAAAATTAAGAAACTTTGACTAGTTATAATTCTTAAACTACTAATTCAAATTTAATGAAATTTAAAATATAGCGAGTTTATACAATGCCTACTTGGCGACCGAAATATTCAGGCTTCTAGTTTTATCCATAACGAAGTTACAGGGTTTCTAAAATGGCCTGAACTGCTTCGAGAAAATGATGGTACGCCCGTGTCGCTTTTTGATCGACTTGGCGGGGGCACTGCCGTGCCGCCAGATGTAGAAAAGAAAGATTACCTACATATTAGGTAGGTACTTATGTATCACTACTCCTTTTACATTTTACGGAGATGTAGTTTATAAAAATAATATTCTTAAAATAACAACATATACCTTTCGAATTTCCCGGTCCTGCGCTGTACTGAATTAACATATCACATCGCAGTGAACCGAGTTAGCGCTATTAAATACGGCGCAGCACAGTGTTACCTATGTTATGACCATCTCTAGTATATAATAAATATGCAGTAATCTATATCTACAGCCATGACTAAGGCCGTATACAGAAAGAAAGATGGCAGCCTATCAGCGCTTATAGGGACCGGTCCACGCAGGAAACCGGCGCAGGCATTTATACGAACAGAATCGCTCTTATTACAAAATAATAAGGTCGGTACAAATCTCAGTGTTACGCTTGATCTGCTGTTGACTGTACAAGTGTACGAGTATATTTAAACCACGTTTAAACATTTTAAATTATTATTTATTACAGACCTTTACAGTTCTAAGGGGAATATTTGTAAAAATTGACTAATGGACAAATATTAAATTAAATACATTTTTTTTATTATAATCTTTTTATAAATCTAATAACTTTATCCTTTAATAACTAAGCGATAAATATATTTTTTCGTACTTAGCGAACGGTGACAACAAGTCTTCCTTCTGGAAGGATTAGTTGTTTATGCCAATTACACCAATTTTCATCAAATGTTTTTCCACTAAGTCCAAAATGTAATAAAATGTTTCGTGACTCATTCTTGTATGTCTATAGAATTTTTGATCATCAAATTTCAATTGCTTTACAAATAAATGATGGTATTCTCCGAAACGTTTTCTTTCTCTAATAATAGAATGTATAGCTTATTTTCGCATTTTCAAATACACATTTGAAACAAAAACTAATTCATCGTCCGATGAGTACGACATTTTGCTCGCTCAGCTTCAATCGGCTTGCTTTATGTAACTGTTACCAGAATAGACCAGCGCCGATAAGCGCTGCTAGATCGGCGCCGGCTACCAGCTTTCTTTCTGTATACGGCCTTACCTGATCAAAATGGGTCAAGATGCGAACAAACTTCCATACACCCTACATACATTTCGTGTTAGTTTACGGTTTGCTCTCATAACTCAGATCTCAATTTTAATTTTCTATATCCAATCCATCCAATATTTCAATATAAGCCCTACGAACGTAGGGCAACAAAAATAGAGTAAGACTCATTTGAGTGTTCCCCTCCACGGAAATCTTTAGTAAAAGGCGAAAGATTTATACGTTTTGAAGGGAAACCAGAGTGACATTAAATTGTAAATGAATGCTAATACCTATTTTTAACAAAGGAAACCATAGCGCGATTTTTTTCTACGCAGCGCCATCTACCGAAGACACCGTAGCACTAAAATATTTTCATTAGATTTATTGCTCCACAGAGCAATTTGTATTTGCTACATGATTGCATCGGTCAAAATCATGGGCTTAAATTAATTTGTAACGTAATAATTTACAAAACTCAATGACCTTATTTTACCTGTTACTATTAAAACTGAGAGTTGTTACACGATGATCACAGGCGTGAATGATAATATGCCATTGAATAGGTACTTGCTGACAGTTCGTCTAATTTTAAAGACAGTTCCACACGTTCGGCGAAATTACTCTTTCAAATTCTTAATTGGTTTATAATTCGCATATTTCAATAAAGCATTCAACAGTATTGTGGTAAAATAATGTAAATTTTTAAAATTCTAGGTACGTGTGAAACTATTAATTATTATAAGCGCCATCTATTGAGAGATATTGTTAATAAAATAAGATTTAATACAGAATTCATGTGGGTACGTAGTATATGTATATAATATAGATTTAGCGTTACTTTATATGCGCATATTATACGCTTGAAGAGTGTACTCACCAAGTTGGTAAGGTAGGCGGGCATTTAATAGTAGTTATAAAACACTGTAAACGTTACGGAGTAACCCAAAAAATATTTAATAAAGAACTTACAAATCAAATATATTTCTGAGGACGGAAATCTTAAAATCCTATTATATTTATTATTTTATTTATTTAAATAAATCTACGTACATTACTACAGAAATTATCTAGCTAAACTGCAATCAGAATGTCTTGTGAGAACACGCTTTTAAAAACTATAATATCATACATATTATTATGCGCCATAATCAGCAACACAATTAAAAAGAATTATAAAATATTAAAAAAAAATTAAGTTAAAAGGAAACGTTTGAATAATTATGTTATTATTACCCTACTGAAATATATAAGTTAATATTTTTATAACTTTTCAGAGATCCTTCATCAAAAATCCTTATTTCTTCAAAAAGACCAATTAAAATACAAAAATAAGGTAAAACAAACTAAACGACCAAGCAGGTAACTGAAACATTAAATTATGCTATCAGTTATCCCAATCAATAGTACGCTGACCTACCGCACACACTCACCTCAAATGAAAAAACACTTCATTATATTTTATACACCCTCTAAGTGCAGACACATACGCAAAGCGTGAGGGGAGTGTTTGCGTGAACGAAACTGCAGGGCAAAATATTGATTCGCCCAAAATGTAGGTACTGCATACAGATAGCCATACACAATACGCATTAGAGTTCCAGTTTTAACCCAGTGTTTTTAGTGAAGTTAAAATTACCGAATAAGTACTTGAAATATTATATATTATTAACTAATTTTACTAAATTCAAATTATAATAGCACAAAATGTGTACAGTTTTTGTATATAAATATATTATGTATTTATTATCATAAATTAAAATAACCCCTGGGAATTCGGTGATCGCTCCCATGCTTGTTCAAAATGATTGTAAAGTTGTATTTGTTTAAATATATATTTTGTATATATAATATACCTATATTATATATAAATAGATATTATGTAATAATCTACATTGAATAAAAATTATGCTATTCTATTCTGTTCTATTAGGTAGTATTTAAGTTATAATTGTATCTGTGTATGTGTCTATGTGGTCATGTGTTGCCTAACGTAAATAAATAAATAAATGCAAAATATTTCAAAAAATTACAATTCTACGACTTTACTAATAATAATTGATTATCTCTTACTTAAATTAAGTATTAATTATCTCTATAACTGTCTGTTTTTGTTGCAATTTAGTGAAAAGAGAGAAGGTAACATTATGTATTTATTAAATTGACATCCATATTTGAGTATCGCCGTTAGACTTAACGAAGGTTTTTCTCAATATTCATAGTTCGCCATACTGATGTGTATTTTATCCAATATATTTCGAAAAGTATGCGCAGGAGTTCCATGGCTCACTCCCTTTCACTATCGAGCGATAAGACGCTTAATCATTCTTCAACCCTTTGTTGTCGACTGTGCGTAGTGCGTAACCTACTACAACAATGGAGTGGAATAATTTACCAACAAAGTTCTTTTTTTTTATAAAAGAGGGGGCAAACGAGCATGCAGCTCACCTGATGGTAAGTGACTACCGCCGCCCATGAACAACCGCAAAACCAGGCGAATTGCAGATGCGTTGCCGGCATTTTAGAAAGGTGTAAGCTCTTTTCTTGAAGGTCGATAAGTCGTATCGGCCCAGAAAAATCGCCGGTGGTAAACAATTCTACAGAGAAGTTGTACTCGTACAAGGAAGAAAACTCCTAGTAAACGCCCATTTTTCTTTTCCAAAGGAAAATATTTATATCTTGTCTTGAACACTGTTTAGATGTTCTCATGTATGTAGTGATATAGCTCACTGTTCTTGTTCACATTTGTTACATTTAAATGTTAATAAAAATATTTATGTATACATTATATATGTCAATAACAAATATTATTATTATTATCAGATAATGATGTAAGTGTGTATAAAACAGTTAATCAGCGGTAGCAGTCAAGCACTTACCTAAGACATAAAAATGAATATTTATATATACTGTATTCTATACGACCCGATACCATTCATCCTATTATCATGAAACTTAGATTAGTTGTAGTTCTCTTACTATCATTTATTCTGAGGTTTTAGTGTGTCCGAGACTTATGACAAAATAGACTACAACGCATTCACCGACACTTTAAATTGCAATTACTGCTAAAATGCGTAAAGAACCCTATTTTAAGGTTATTGAACAGCAGATCCTTGCGTATGAGAAGTTAATCACAGTCCTTGCTCAAATAGAATGTTTACTAAGCTCTCGTCCTCTCAGTGTTTCGCTCCGATCCAGCTGAACCGACGACTTTAACAGCCGCACATTTTTTTTAATACCGTTACCATTACGCTCTCTACCTGCACCTGATGTGGAATCTTGGCCAATTAATTTGCTTCAATGACACGCACTCTTAGATAAATTGCTCCAGTCCTCTTGGCGTCGTTGGAGAACAGAATATCTGCATCAACTGCAGGCGCGGCAGAAATGGACTCAATCCTCGGTCCGCGTAAAGGTGGGCACAGTTGTCATAATTATAAATGATAACTCACCGACTCTCTCCTGGCCTTTGGGAGTGATCGTAAAGGTTCACCCGTCTAAGGCTAAGATGTTTTTAAAGGTCTAAGGACGGTATAGTAAGTACTCGTGCGCTTAGTGGTGCGCTTGTGTCCGTTGTCTAGGCAATAATAAACTCTACATCGCTCACATCTTCTTTACATATATTATAATATATATTTATAGAAATAAGAAAACATACATAAAATGATCCGATTACATGAGTGATGTGATGCTGAAAAGGGCACTGACTCAACATAATGCTATCGCAGGATCGCGGTAGCGTTGGTTTTCAGCAATGCCCATTGAGGTTGGACTTCCCACGAGGATAGTGTGTTTCGCTTTATTTCTATTTTCGAGAAAAATGTTATCAAAATAATAATATAAAATAATAAAAATGAAAAAGGATGGGAGTTTTACTTATGCAGTAGGTATAAATGTATATTAGCTTAGTTTTAGTTACTATTGATTGTATTTATCGCATCATATTATCCTTTTAAAGGCGACCCTTTGAGGACGGGAGAAATGTTACCGCCACTTCTCAAATTGAAATATTCCGCATTTTCTACCGACTTCAAAAAGGAGACGATATTCAATTCGACTGTATGTTTCTTTTAATGTATGTTACCTCTTAACTTTTTTTCTGGGCGAACCGATTTCGATGATTTTTTTTATTTGAGATCTGGTGCTTCTCATGTGGTCCCATATAAATTTGGACAAGATTTGACCAAATTTATATAGGACCTTTTCATATTGTTTTTGAGTTATTCTTTATAATTTATATTGAAGTTAGTTGTACAAAATTTTTAATTATTTGGTCAATCTTATTGACGAATCAGATTTCCTTTATAATAGCTTTCATTCATTCCATTCGTCCCTACTTGCGACCGACAACCGGGTAGAAGATGGTCTAAGTAAAAACACGCCCGCACGCGGAAGTATATTGTGGCACGCTCACTATATTATCTATTTAATTATTATCATACACTCAAAATCACGGCCGTGAATTGTATCAAATAAGTGTAACTCGCGCAAATAACTAGGAGTGTACCATGCGAGTGTCAACCTCAAGTACGAAGAGAAGCTGACGGCGTTTTCCGGGTTTCACCTTCAGTTTTATGTGTCGGTTGCAAATTTCAAGGAAATCTTACATATCCCACCGCAGTAATACAGTTTAAATCATAGACGAATGTATTAAAGTCAGACTTATCGTGAATGGCACTCTTTAGAAGTGTGACGCCCTGTCTTCCCGCACCAACGTCCCCCACTGCGTTGGACCGTGCCCTATAATTCGCACGATATAGCATTCTAATGTATTATAATAAACGTACCGAAACGAAATGCCTTCTGAATGCACGTCTACTTCTAATAAAAAAAAGTAAGCTATACCAAAATTCGTTCATACATCTATACATTTATATACATCTTCTATACAAATAAATAAAATATAAGTGTGTATTTGTAATATCAAAACAATAGCTTTTTGCTTATTGAATATGAAAGTATATACGGTACATATTATAACAAAAACACAATTTTTAAAATTTTTGTCTGTCTGTCTATTCGTTCCGGCTAGTCTCCGAAACAGTCCAGCTGTTATAAATAAAAGATTGGATGTGTATAAAAGATTTTTGATATTGATATGGTCAATGTAAGATTTTGTTACGTTGGCTAATTACGTAATAACTTAAGACAGAAGGACCCTTAAGTAGGGACTGAATAAATTAACCGACTTGGTATTACATGGATCTCACAACTTTTTACGGTAGAAGAACTGAGTTGCGAGACTTGGCTTTTTTTACAAGTTATGTTTTTAATGGCATAGTATTTACCATATTTTAGTTCTTATAACTTACACATTACGGTATAGTAAAATATAACTTTAAAATAACTTTTATTAGGTATTAATAACTATTAAATACTTTAGAGTAAAATATAATAAAATAAACATGCTATCTTTGTTTTATTCTGTTACACGTAATAGTTACAGTCAAATTGAACGAAATCTCCTGAATTTAGTGATTCACGATTTCATCCGGCCTAAGATCTGCGTCTTTTTTTTTATAGAATTACGGTGACAAACGAGCACACAGTCCACCTGATGGTGAGTGGTTGCTGTGGCCCATAGACATCTACATCTATCTTCGTTTGCGAATTACAATACAGATGCGTTGTCAGCCGTGAGGACTAAGATAGAATGCCCTTTTTCCAGTAAAAAGTGTCTCCGGTTCTCTACACTCACCATACGAAACACAGCAGCATTAAGCTGCTATTTTACGCTGGTATTGTGTGAGAGCGTGGTCTTTCCCCGGTCAAGCCGACCCATTCATGCTACAACTATACTATTAATATAGCTGCAGCATGGCTTTACCGAAATCAGGAAAAATCCGATAAATCAGAAATTGTCTACATTGTAAGACTAAATGACGTGAGGGTGACAAACCATGAAGTCCATTATTCATTACAGCCTATGAAAGTCCACTGCTGAACTTAGGCCTCCCCATAGATTGTGTCATAGGATAGGTTTTGCCACAGTTGCCACGCTCGGCAGAGAGGTCGGCAACCACATTTATTGAAGGAAGTTTCTTATCGCACGGTACGAATTTGACGGTTAGACATTTCCGTCACGACCCCCTTTCTATAGTGCGAGCGAGATGGAATAATATCCATCTCCCTCCTCTTATCTTGCCATGAAAGAAATATTATTTTAAATGACGCTTCATTTTAATAGACGCTAGTAATTTAGCTATTTGTATTTGTTAATCAATAATACAATACCTATATCAATAATAATATACTACGAAAGGAACTCCGTCCAACCGACTGTTCCACGACACTCACGCATGTTTTTTCTGCCGACTTCTAAAAAGGAGACTGTATGTTTTTTTTTATGTGTGTTACCTCATAACTTTTTACTAGGTGAACCGATTTGGATTAGTAGATTTAAATGACGCTTCATTTTAATAGACGCTAGTAATTCATTTATTTGTATTTGTTAATCAATAATATAATACCTTTATCAATAATATATAATATACTACAAAAGGAACTCCGTTCCAACCGAGTGTTCCACGACACTCATGCATTTTTTTTAATAACTTCGAGTTGTTATCAGGTAGATGCTACTGCCCATATCCTATTCCAGTTTCCCTATGTCAGCTATTACGATACCAACAGGATGATTTCTGGTAATGATAACTATAACCTGCCCCTACACGGGTATTTAAAATATATTGATATAATTAAAAATTAAAAATTTTGTACAGCCGAATTCAATATAAGTTAAATTAAGTATAACTCAAGAACTATTACCCTGACCATGATCAAAAAATTCATATGGGACCACATGTGAAGCATCAGCTTTCAAATAAAAAAAGAATCATCGGTTCACCCAGTAAAAAGTGATGAGGTAACACACATTAACAAAAAATTACAGTCGAATTGAATACCGTCTGCTTTTTGAAGTCGGTAGAAAATATCCAGATCTGTCACCTCAAAGAGTTAAGCTGAATTTCCTCATATTTATTCTTTAAATTGTGCTTTGTGGTGTGGACTATCCTCTACTGCAATCATTATTTTCATTCATTATTTACCAAAGTTACCAAAGCTTAGCAGACCGACTTTCAAATACAGATTTTTTATAATTTTGAATTGTTATGAGGAAGATGCTACTGCCCATCTTCTGTTTTATATTTTATACGAGGTAAAGCCATGCTGCAGTTATATAGCTGATCATGAGATCCCGGGTTCAAATCCCGGGTCGGGTCAAAATCATTTATTGGGTTTTTCTGTCGCGAAATTCTCAGTAACAGCCCAGAGCTAGGAAGTTGGCGGTCTTACCTCCGTACCTCTGATAGCGCGTAAAGCCCCGTTGGTCCTGCGCCTGATCTCTCCGATCGTGTCGGCTTGGCGTCTCATCGGTCTATTTGAGAGTGAGGGAATAGAGAGTGGACTTGTGTTTGCGCATACACTTGGGCACTATAATCCTGTCTTACGCATTATTATTACTTAAGATATATAAAAGCATATTATAGTCGAATAATAGTTAATTTTTTATCATATATTAATTCGACTCTGACTTTGAAACTTTAATAGACTTTCGTCAATGTTATTTACATTGAATTGAACCCTCACAAAAACAAACTTTTTCAAATTAATAAAACTCCTCGTACCTTTGAATTATTAAATACCTTGAATGTTTTCTTAATTACCCTCGAATTAAATAGACATATTGAACTGCTATTAGACTTTCAAAATTAATTAACGGGGATTAGCATCATAAGTATTTACGTCAGGTACAGCGATCGTCAATTCACCTGGCAAGTGGGGTTAAGGCTAAAGATTACTACAATAATAAACTTAATTTAAAGCACATAACGATAGATACAGAAAGAGTACGAGAATACTCTATCATCCCGTGGGTGTAGTTAGAAGCTATAGATTTTTTTTATAGGATAGGGTGACAAACGAGCAGACAGTCCACCTGATGGTAAGTGGTTGCTGTGACATCTACATTTATCCTCAATAAAGAATCAAAATGCAGATGCGTTCTCACCCGTGAGGACTAAGAATGATTCTTTTCCAGTAAAAAGGGTCTCCGGTTCTCTACACTCACCATACGAAACACAGCAGTGTTAAGCTGCTATTTTACGCTGGTATTCTGTGAGAGCGTGGTCCATCCCCGGTCGAGCCGACCCATTCGTGCTACAACTATACTACTAATATAGCTGCAGCATGGCTCTACCACGCTAAAATGCTGATGTGTTTCATATTGTTTACTGGTAATGAGGCATTCCATTTTAGTCATTAGGTGTGACAACGCATCCGTATTTTTAGTGGATAATTGATGAGGGTGCGTATGGGCTCATCTACTAACCATCAGGTTGTTACTCGTTTTTCACATGTGCTTATATAACAGCAGCTATCTCCACTGGCTCATGTCGAACCAATTTTTTAATTGGCGTTCGCGCACGTGCTACACCATTCAAAGAGTTTCACGCGCAACGCTTTATTTCTATGACACGTGCACCTTATATAACGCAAACCTACGTGGCATAGGGTATACCAATTAATGTTCCATAAATTAAACATTTTTAAAACCGTCTTTATTGATGTTAGATTTTTCTATCGTCTTTAACACATGTATACAATAAAAACTACTTGATACATGGTATTAAAAAAAACCGTACTCCCTGAAAACAAAACTCGGAATGAGAAAAAATACTGTTAACAAAATGTAAAAGGCGTCTTCAATTATTATCTAAGAATTAGAATAAAAAAATCACATTCTAAAGTCGGCTTAATTTTACCTTTTATAATAAAAAGTAAAATTAAGCCAACTAGTTAATTAAGTAATTATTGTAGTATATTTGTAGCACGAATGGATCGGCTCGACCGGGGAAGGACCACGCTCTCACAGAATACCAGCGTCAAATAGCAGCTCAACACTGCTGTGTTTCGTATGGTGAGTTTAGAGAACTGGAGACCCTTTTTACTGGAAACGAGGCTTTCCATCTTAGTTCTCACGGGTGACAATGCATCTGTATTTTGATTCGCAAAGGAGGATAGATGTAGATGTCTATGGGCCACAGCAACCACTTACCATCAGGTGGACTGTGTGCTCGTTTGTCACCCTATACTATAAAAAAGTATATGTAGTTGCGGTGTGAGAATACCCACTAGTCCATATCGTCCGGTTGGTGTCGTTGGAGGCGACAGAGGGCAGCCGCATCTTCCTGATAACATCTCCAAATAAATAAATAAACGGTTTTTTTTTAATTATTTGGAGCTGTTGTTGATACAACCCGCCTGCCAAGCGTGGCGTGACTATGGCTAATTGCCCCGTACGAGGCAATCTATGGTGGAGGCCTTTATTCATGGAGGAGGACCTTTGTAGGCTGTAATGTGGACTATAAAGTGGACTATGGGATATCACAGCTCAATATCGTTTGAATAGTTTTTATTAAAATTTCTTACCCTATTTTCCCACCCTTGGAAAAGGAGTTTGGAATTTTTTATTCCACATTTATATAGTAACGTAATCCCTGAAGTATAAGCTATTTAATAAAAGAAGAATCAACAAAATCAGTTCACAATTGACGATGATATTGCGTATCAATCAATAGTTACTTTGTCCTAAATATTTTTCGATGGTTGTCTAAACTATTGTGATGATTATAGAATGTCTCTCAATTCAGTGTGACTGTGTACAAAGGCCTCCTCTAATATCTTCCATTGTTTTCTATCTCTGACAATTCTTCTTCAATTTGGCCTGGCTGTTAATTTTATCTCATCCTACCCTTCTTTTCCATTGCCTTCCTCTTTTCCTTTTACCGTCTCTAGAGTACCAGTCAGTAATAATCTTGCTCCACTTTTCTCGAATACTTCGTATTATATGGCCCGTCCATCTTCACTTCAGTTTGTCTATCTTTAAAAAAAATAGTTTTTGATCTTATAAAGATGCTTCTTTTTCTTTCTTGTTTTTAGACGCCAATCCTTTGCATAGCTATTTGGCAATGTCCTAGACTGCCTTGTGATGTTTTGTGAGCCGTAAATGAGGTAGGGAAAAATGGAGGTATCATATTGCGTAACATAAATACAAATAAAATATACAGACAAATAAACCTCGATTTTTTTTGAATTTGTTAAAAAAATACCACCTTGTCAGAAATGTGTCTAATTTTAGCTGCAAAGTGCAACGTGAAGAATCTTTAGGAATATTATTTCAAAGGCTACTTTAATTATTCAAACAAAAAGTGAAGGAAATGGCGAGCTCATAGAAATGTATCATCATCATCATCATTACAGTCCTTCACAAGTTCACTGCTGAACATAGGCCTCCCCCAAGGAATGCCACAAAACACGGTCCTGAGCCACCTGCATCAATCGACTTCCTGCATGTCCTACTAGGTCGTCACTCCATCTAGTAGGGGGACGCCGTACACTTCGTCCACCGGTACGAGGCGGCCACTCGAGAACCTTTTTTCTCCATCGGTTGTCGGTTCTTCGAGCTATATGGTCGGCCCATTGCCACTTCAGCTTACTAATCCGTTGGGCTATGTCGGTCACTCTGGTTCTACTGCGGATATCCTCATTTCTAAGTTTATCACGCAGAGAAACTCCGAGCATAGCCCTCAACATAGCTCGCTGAGCAACCTTGAGCTTCCTCATCCGGCCAGCATAGTAATGTACTCCAAGCCGAAACTCGGAGACAGCGTCCAATCTCTATGGAGACTAGCCATCTAAGCATGACCGGGATATAGTGCATGAATTCTCTGATTGATGTGAATTGAGTGCTCTCTATTGCCTTACTCTCACAGTCCGATGGGACGGCAACCTGACTGGGCCGGAGAGAGTTCATACGTAGCAAAACATAGTGAGAAAACCTGAATGACTGAGAAATAAAAAACATTACGAAGGCATGCGAAATCCGCCAAAACGCATTTGGGCAGCGTAGTCGCATTCCATTCAGTTTAATATTTTATTAAAAATGATTTTTACAAACCACTTTCTTAAAGTACTACAATACAATACTCTTTATTGTACACCAAGAAAAGTTAAAAATATCAAAACGAAAAAATTAACAAATATTGAGGGATATACAAAGGACGGTCTTATTGCTACATAGCAATCTCTTCCAGATAACCCAGAAGCAGAAATAAATAAAAATAAGAAAAAGAACAAGGGTGCACTGATATAAAAAAAAACAAAATAAAGATACAAACTTATGCATTACAAAGACAACATTCTTGAAGTAGATCAATGACTATAATTAAGCGGAGGAAGGGAGAGCGGTTAGAGAGACAAATAGTATTCCTTAACCTGTTTTCGGAACACATTTATGGATCGAGCACTTTAATTGACTGGGGGTAAGGAGTTCTAAAGTCTTACTCCAAGAACAAAAAATGATTTGTCATAATAAGTCGAGGAGTACATGAACGCCAACTTCAGAAAGTCCATACTGTGGGGAGACAAGAACACACAAGTAGACTATTTTTGTCCAAACAGCGATTTAACGATGTAAAATACAAAGATAATAAATAAAAATATTATATATAATATTTTAACGTGGTCAAGTTATGCTGCAGCTATATTATAGCTGTCTCGACCGGGGAAGGACCTCGCTCTCACAGGATACCAGCGTGAAATAGCAGCTTAATACTGCTGTGTTTCGTATGGTGTGTGTAGAGAACCGGAGACACTTTTTACTGGAAAAGAGGCATTCGATCCTAGTCCTCACGGGTGACAACGCATCTGCATTTTGATTCATAATCGAGTATAGATGTAGCTATGTCTATGGGTCACAGCAACCACTTACCATCAGGTGGACTGTGTGCTCGTTTGTCACCCTATCCTATAAAAAAAAATATTCAATGAGGCTGCCATTACACGACGGATCATCCAGAGAAATAATGGAAAAATTGGAAAACCTTAATTGATACAATGCATGAATGGTTACACGTATGTTGGAGATATTCGTATAGCACCGGATAACGCAAAGCAACGAAACGGAACATGCACCAATATTTGAATAACACGGGCACGACCATATTTACGTTTGCAAATGAATCTGTGGATTTACATTCTTTTTTATGGTAAGTTAAAAAATATTTCATTTAGTAATTCCACTACTAATAATGTTAAATCTCTAAAAGCTACAACTAGCACAATAAATGACTTATTCTATATTTCGATACGCTTAATACTTATTGACAAAGGATTGCGAAACAGTACCTAGAGTTCCTAGGTTGCTTTTGCACTAACCTGGATTCCAATGGTGTCCGCGGCAGATATTTGAGTAGAATAGAATAGACAATTTGGATAGTGGTAGAGCCACGCGGCAGCTTTTGCTGTCACACGGATGGGCCGGCTCGAACCGGGGTGGTACCACGACCTCACAGAAAACCAGCGTGAAGTAGAGGTTTACCTCTGCGTTTCGCTTGGTGAGTGCAGGTGGCCGGAAGCCCTTTTTACTGGAAACGAGACATTCCATCTTAGTCCTCACGGGTGACAACGCAGCTACATTTTGATTTGTAATAGAGGATAGATGTAGATGTCTATGGGCCGCAGCAACCACTTACCATCAGGTGGACTGTGTGCTCGTTTGTCAACCTTATCCTATAAAAAAAAGAATCATTTTATTAAATATAGATTACATGTAATTCTAACTGAAGGTAATTTTTTAGTTTTACCAGAAAAATTAGGTTGGCTTTAAGATAAGAATGCATTGGGAATACCTCCGTGCCTTAGATAACTTTACCTAGTTGTCCATGCCACAGGTGCGCGAAGATTAGATTTTATGCTTTTGTCTCAACTTAATCTGAGGCTTTTGTCTCAGATAAAGTTTTGTGCAGTACCAACAAGTACTCTACAGGCACTATAATATTATGTCCAGTGCAACTGATGTTTGTAATAACGGAACACTAATTGTGCACTTAATCCAATAAGTTTTTTTATGCGGTAGAGCCATGCTGCAGCTATATTAATAGTATAGTTGTAGCACGAATGGGTCGGCTCGACCGGGGAAGGACCACGCTCTCACAGAATACCAGCATAAAATAGCAGCTTAACACTGCTGTGTTTCGTATGGTGAGTGTAGAGAGCCGGAGACCCTTTTTACTGAGAAAGAGGCATTCCATCTTAGTCCTCACTGGTGACTACGCATTTGCATTTTGATACGCAAACGAGGATAGATGTAGATGTCTATGGGCCGCAGCAACCACTTACCATCAGGTGGACTGTGTGCTCGTTTGTCACCCTATCCTATAAAAAAAAGAAAGCCTCCTTCTTTACACGAAAAAAAAATCGAGAACATATAAAGAAATCGGCAATATTAAAATTTTAAGCGAATGTTGTTTGTATATATTATATTCGCTTGTGGATGAATCGTTATCATTTTCATAATAACAACACTCCGTTGATATATTCGATTAAAGGAGTGTTTGCTTCATCTAGATATTCTTGTTAAAATGTATAATTACAAAAGTGATATTTGTCATTACGTTTTAAAGGAATAAGAACAATAGCACGAATTTAACAAAGAAACGCTGCAATAACAACGTCGTTTTTCGCACAATTCCCGCTATAATTCTATTATGTCAAGCAGACGATAGCTTCAAAGAAATAAGCAGTTTTTATAGAACGAGTGCTATTTGCCGTTCGCTGGGCTAATTCGTTTCCTCACAAAAAGCTTCGGCCCCGTTTTAATTAAAGATGTGTTCTTTTCGAAGGAAATATACAGGTACTATTGATTCGATTTTTAAATGTTTAAAAACGTATTTTGGTACATATACTATTACCCTTAGAGCTTATTAAAATCCACTGACGAACGTAAGCCTCCTCCATAGATCGCCTCATGAGGGGATAATTGCCATAGTTTCCACGCCTGGGAAGCGAACTGGTAACCGCAGTTCTTTATTTTCAGTCGTTGTTGGGAAGACGCTGCTGCCCATCTCCTGATTTGTTTCCTTCTGACACCTCTTACGACAGCCACGGGATGATATGGGGTAGTGGATATTCTTACACCGCCACTACACGGTACATACTATATTGTTTTGTTATTAACCGTTAATTTTTAATAAATAAACTATACTTCAAAAATGGTCCACACTAATTAAAAGAAAAAATCCCATCAGTAATAGTGAAAAAATAAGGGCTCAAGATTTGAAGTAGCAATTTAAATTGGTACAAACAAATTAATTTGGTTTAAGCATTCAGACATTACTTAGACCACTCAGAAGGGTAAAATAACAAAACTTTTAATAAAAAGTACAAATCAGTCGATTTGTACTTTTTATTAATAAATATAATTGTAAAACTAAAATAAATTATTCCCACATAATAGCTTCTGAAGTTGTTGCTAAGACAGCTTAAAGTACCAATTTTAAGAAGCTATGTTTAGGCCAAATATGGTCATTTGAGACGGCATCAAATCACCTTTGACTTAGCGAATCGCCCGATGGTGTCGCGCTAGTCGCCGGGAGGGGGCAGCGGTATGCGGCCTCCCGGCGTTTGGCGCTCGTGGGCGAAGACAGTAGCTTTAGTGCAGCGGCGCCGTCGTAACGTTAACGTATTTTGTAGTGACCTCGGCAGCGATTATGGTCTAGATTTTTAGTATTTGTTACTTCGCTACTTAATTTATGGTTTCGCGAAGACCGCCTCGGATTAGTTTGTCTAAGTTGTCGTTCGTGACCAGAGGCTTATTTTGAATTTGAGTGATTACAGTAATTTCGTTGCAATTGTACCGTCGCGTTAAGAGCCTTTTGTGTGTTGAATCTTTAGTTACTTTGCGTGTCAGCTAGGTTGATTTTGAATTCTTATTGCGGCGTAGTATTTAATATAGTACGAAGGAATTTAGTTATTGGTTGTAACGCTGAACTTTGTGACTCGTGAAGAGATCGCGTTAGTTCCCTATTTGTAATTTGGTGATAAATGAATCCGGAACCTTGAATATTGAACTTTGAACTACTGTTCGTTACTTGTGTCGGGTATCACGTGTTTGATTTTACGATGAACGTTGAATTAGTTGAGTTGAAGTTAGTTAAATGTACAATAAAGTTGATAGACTGAAATAGTGACAGGAAGAAAGATGTTGTCACTTGGTGAAGCCTGCTGGAGTGATGCAGCATTGTGGGGCAGCATGGAACCAGGCCGCTGCGCGGTCACCTCACCTGGGCCAGGTCACATAAATATACACACCACTAAACACCACTTTACATGCACCTACAACTACCTACGGCCTGACCGAGCCTTGGAGCGGTCTTAGCTTCGGATCCAGGTACGTACCATTTATTTACCTAGCTTTATCTCTATTGTGTAGTATTATAGGTCAACTGTCCATAAGGCCATTTGGGCCCGAACCTTCGGCTGCCCGTCGAGGAGGCTATTATGGTCCCTAGCCAAGGCGACATTTGCAGGGGCAGCTGGGGGCCGTAACAAGCTATTATATTTTTATTAGCTATTAAGGTATATAATTTCTATTTTTGTTTTTTTTTATTTTAAAGAAAAGTAAAGTCTTTTAGAGAAAAGTCAACTTGATGTCGCGATGATAACATAAAATCTGGCGACGGAGAAACAACGGTACCTATATTCATTCGAAAGTACGATCAAAAAACATTCTAATTTCAATCGAGAAGATGCCTAGGTACTACCATCTGCTGGGGATTCTATAATTAATACAAATTAAATCCCAAACGAAGCATACAACTGCAATATACCTACTATTAACTCATTCTGCGTAGATCGAACCAAAATTTTTAAGTTTAAACTGTAGGTAGCCGTGGTTAACTATGACCTTGCGACGTCTAACACCACACTACCCCAGTGACCATGTGTGCCAAGATAATATACTATTATGGGTGCTGTAAAGTACTCGAAACGTCGGGAATATAAAAATAATATACGCTAGTCGTATAAAATCCGTAAAAAGTAGTGTCATATAATTTAAATGTGAAACAATGCTAACCTTTTTAGGGTTCCGTAGCCAAATGGCAAAAAACGGAACCCCTATGGATTCGGCATGTCTGTCTGTCTGTCTGTCCGTCCGTATGTCGCAGCCACTTTTTTCCGAAACTATAAGAACTATGCTGTTGAAACTTCATAAGTAGATGTATTCTGTGAACCGCATTAAGATTTTCACACAAAAATAGAAAAAAAACAATAAATTTTGAGGGTTCTTCATACTTAGAACTGAAACTCATAAACTTTTTTTTCATCAAACCCATACATGTGATTATATTTTTTTGAAGTCGGTTATAAAAGTTGGCAGCCAACTCGCTTGCCAAGCGTGGCAACTGTGGCAAAAATCCTCTATCGGATTAACGGAACGGTTAACGGATATCTGCAGAAGAACCAGAGTAAACGATTTAGCACAACGGATCCGTTCGTTTATTATTTCAAAAATTATTTATTTATTAATTGGTGCTTCACAGACAGCCCTGAGTACATTTTGCGTCTCTTTGAGGTGCTTCGTGCCTCGGAGTCCGCGGATCGTCGCGTTGCAATTATACGCAACGGCAGTGATGTACGCCGGATAGTACGCTCGTTATAGCTTCATACTCGAGTGGCAACATATTAACAATGCAACAGTTGATTAGGCACGCGAGCGGGGAATTGAATATTGCGTTTAAATTATAACATACATAGTAAGACTGGGAGAATCCATACAGACTGTAGGTTTCTTGGGGTTTATACATTTTATAATGTTATTCGATGGCATAGATTCTTCTCTAATTAGAACTATTATTATTATTTCAGCAAAATTTATTTACGTGGTAGAGCCATGCTGCAACTATATTAGTGGTATAGTTGTAGCACGAATGGGTCGGCTCAACCGGGGAAGGACCACGCTCTCACAGAATATCAGCGTATAATAGCGGCTTAACGCTGCTGTGTTTAGTATGGTGAGTGGAGAGAACCGGAGACCCTTTTTACTGGAAATGAGGCATTCCATCTTAGTCCTCACGGGTGACAACGCATCTGCATTTTGATTTATAATAGAGGATAGATGTAGATGTCTATGGGCCGCAGCAACCATTTACCATCGGGTGAACTCTGTGCTCGTTTGTCACCCTTATCCTATAAAGAAATATATTTATAATGAAATTTAATAGCCTTGATTAATTTGTTTTCTGTAGTTTGTAGTCCACGTAAATTAGTTTTGTGTGATGATCCTCATACCTCGATTAAATAGTAAATATATGATTTGATAAGTGTATTATACAAAATATATCGAACATTTTATGGCAGATATCCTACTATGTTTCGCACACGTCCTAAAAAAGAAGACAATTAAGAATTTATTTTCTGAAGGTGTGGCTTACACGACAGCCTGTCATCTAATATAAGTCCTAGGTATTTTTCCTCATTTGCTACTTATATGTGCACCATTTTTGTACGAGACGAGAATTTTTTTTTATAGGATAAGGGTGACAAACGAGCACACAGTCCACCTGATAGTAAGTGGTTGCTGCGGCCCATAGACATCTACATCTATACTCGTTTGCGAATCAAAATGCAGATGCGTTGTCACCCGTGAGGACTAAGATGGAATGCCTCATTTCCTGTAAAAAAGGCCTCCGGCCACCTGCACTCACCAAGCGAAACGCAGAGGTAAACCTCTACCTCACGCTGGTATTCCGTGAGGTCGTGGTACCACCCCGGTTCGAGCCGGCCCATCCGTGCGACAGCAATTCTGCCGCGTGGCTCTACCACTGTTAAAGAACTGGACTTTTTTGGTTTTTGCAGAAAATAGAACAACTCTTGCAAGAGTTTGAGGTCTTTCTGAGCCTCCACTATGATTGAATTGATGTTATGTTCAAAATAAAAGAGACTGGTATCATCTGCGTACAAGGTGATATGTCCCTATAACCTATAAGCCTATGTTGTTTATATAGTTAATATATACTAGAAACAGCAAAGGACCTAAAATTGAATCTTGGGGAAAAACGTATTGAACAGGCTTAGGGCTTCTAACATGTTTATTTATTTTAACTACTTGAAAACGGTTTGTGAGATACGACTTTATCATTTCTAGTGATAATCCAGTTATACCGAATGCGGAAAGCTTACATAGAAGAATTTGATGACTTACGCTATCAAATGTCTTCTTTAGATCAATAAAAACACCAAGGGCTATATGTTTTGTAATGAGATCAATTGATAGCCATTGAAGCCATACTGATACTCAGAGAGGTGTTTGTTTAAAATTAAGTAGTCACTAAGGCGCTTATGCAAAATTTTCTCAAAAACTTTTGATATTGTAGGAAGTACTGAGATTGAGCTGTAGTTGCCTGGCTCATGCTTAGGTCCCGATTTATATACTATTTGTTGCAAATCTAATTTATAGTATTCGTGAGTTAGATTTATATACATATACATATAAATGAAACCTACTAACATAAAAGTTATTTCACTGGATATTTCTAACAAAATTTAGCCAAAATAGTTAATTGAGATTTGTTTTTTTTTTATTTTTTTTTGTTACAAAATTAAAATCATTTAATTGCACCCGATGGTACGAAATAAACTTAAAAGATATTTTACAATGTACCAACAATTTGTATCTTCGATCGGTTAGCGTTCCGGCTCCTTTTATATGAAATCAAAAAACGAGCATACAGTCCATCTGATGGTAGGTGGACGCTGTGCGACATCTCCATTTATACATGTTCTGTGACAGTACGTTCCGTCCCCGGTCAAGCCGACTCATTCATGCTACAACTATATAATATAACTGCGATGTGTCTGTACCACGTAAAAATGCTCACGCAACGATTTTGCGATTTGCTTTTGCCAATCAAATGCTTCCTGGGACCGTGAACCTTTATTTTCAACGAAATACATATTGCTTTTGGTTTACTTCACGAAAACAATCGCTTTCCTTACTTACAAAAGTACTATATTCCTGTGGCGGAAACATCGAAATCAGATAGCTCTTTGCGTCATCGTACACGTTTTGTATTTGATTATGTCTTGTAAGGTTTCTATCACAGGCGCCTTGTCATCGCTGTCGAATTTCTTTGTGTAATTTTCTCTTCGTATAAAATGCGTCTAAAAGGTGTATAAAAACGTGCATACGCCCTTGATATTTATTTTTTCATACAAATAAAGGAGATAAACGAACACAAGAAACACCTGAATGTAATCGGACGCTGTGATCCATAGACGTCCTGCGTAGATGCAGGACGCGAAGCTTTGGAGCCGCGGTGCCCAAAATTCAGACTGATATACAAGTACATTATAACTATACCCGTCCTCGCTGTTGTGGACAAACACGATGCTGTGACTCAATACGGTTTTTTTTAATTTCATAGGAATAAAATTAGAGTATCTGTTTGTAATGTCAAAATAACAGCTTTTTACTTAATGCATATGAAAGTATATACGGTATTTATAACAAAAAAAAAACTATTTTTAAATATTTCGTCGGTCTGTTTGTTCCGGTTAATCTCTGAAATGGCTGAACTGATTTTAACGGGACTTTCACTGGCAGATAGTTGATGTTATAACGAGTAACTAAGGCTACTTTTATTTTTGAAAAATAATTAGAGAAAGATACAGACGAAGTCGCGGGAAACAGCTAGTTACTCATATAAAAACATATGCGTATTCGAATACGCATATGTTTTTATATGAGTAACTCGAGGTCTTAGGATGAACATGGACAAAACAAAGATCATGTTTAATGTCTATGTCACACCTATGCCGGTAGTTGTTGGGAGCACTAAGCTCGAAATTGTTGACGAGTATGTTTACCTGGGACAAATAGTCCGACTAGGTAAGTCCAACTTCGACCGAGAGGTCAATCGACGGATTCAACTCGGCTGGGCAGCGTTCGGGAAGCTACAACACATCTTGTCGTCAGACATACCTCAAAACCTTAAAACGAAATTGTACAACCAGTGCGTTGCCAGTGATGACTTACGGATCTGAGACGTGGTCCTTCACTGTTGGCCGTATGAGGAAGCTCAAGGTCGCTCAGCGAGCTATGGAGAGGGCTATGCTCGGGATTTCTCTGCGTGATAAACTTAGAAATGAGTATATCCGCAGTAGAACCAGAGTAACCGACATAGCCCAACGGATTAGTAAGCTGAAGTGGCAGTGGGCCGGCCATATAGCTCGAAGAACCAAAAACCGATGGGGAAGAAAGGTTCTTGAGTGGCAGCTTCGTTCCGGTAGGCGAAGTGTAGGACGACCCCCCACGAGATGGAGTGACGACCTGGTAAGACATGTAGGAAGTCGATGGATGCAGGTGGCTCAGGACCGTGCTTTGCGGCATTCCTTGGGGGAGGCTTATGTTCAGCAGTAGACTTATGAAAGGCTGTAATGATGATGATGATGATGATGATGATTCGAATACAACGTTGTGTTAAAAGTCGGTCAAGAAAATCGGAAAGGAATCGGTGGTTTAGGATTTTGGACGAACGAACATTTACACTTTCATATGATAGTTTTTATTGATTTCGCGTCAACTTTCGCGCGAAGGGTAACTCTAAAGTAAATTAAACGGCGGCCCTTTGGGGACATTGGAATATTTTCCATTGTTGTGTTTATCCCATTTGATTAATGAATGAGCACTCTTGAAAGAGCTCCGAGTTGTGAAAAAGCGTTTGTATTTCAAAATACGTTTTTCATACAATTTATGTATTTCAACATGTTTCTAAAATAATTTATTATTCTACGCGACGTTTATATAAAAAATATATTGTGCAAACTTATATTATTTTTAACTAGCGATCAACACCACCTACCGGGTCCAATTGTGAATGTATACTAAACCATTCTCTAATCAACTTGGATATAAATTTTCATCAATATTGTCTGGACCGATTAGGAGTTCAGTTACATACACACGGGCAGATTTATATAATATATAATATATATTATCCTTGTATTATACGTTTTTATTATCAAACCTTTTTCTTAAATCATTCTGTCTACTTATGAAAATTGTATCAAAATTGGCTAGATAGTTTAAAAGATCTAAGTGTACAGACGGCGGGAAGCGGCTTTGTTTTATACTATGTTAGACATAGAGAAGCATTTATTTCAAATAAATCTTTGGTAACGTACCAACATCTACATAACAACATTTCAATAGTATACACTTTACAGTATTATTATGGAAGAAATTTTCAATACACCAATATTACTTTTAATTCCCAATAAAAGGAAAGTACGAACTACTAAAACCGCATCAACCGTTGCGTAGTTTAAAAGATTTAATGATAGCGACTTTGTTTTATACGAGTACTATAAAAATGTAGAGATAAGAAATGGAGATGAAGGGTATACTTAAAGATAACCATTGACATACAATCTGTAATGGAAACCTAAGATATTTATCCCAAAAATAGAAATGTTTATTGTAGCAAGACACCATAAATAAATTGTAAAGTCCTCCAAACCAAATTGCGATCATGGTGTCCTGTCAGCGCAGGACAGGATTATATTGCGCCAGTGCACATTCAAGCAACATGGTACGAGATGGGACTGTATACACGACCGGCGAGAGATCAGGTACGGGACCAATGACTTTACGTGCTTTCAGACGTTTGCCGACATTGAGAATTTCTTGACATAAAAACCTAATAACTGATGCTGGCTAGACTCGGGATTTGAAACTGGTACCAATCGTGTTTACAGTCAATAGAACGACTAGGCAGTCGGCCATATCTATAAACACGGCAACATGAGTGCTACTTACACGGCCTACCAGTATACCTGCTTACGACACTACATATTAAAGTTCTGAACTTATGTGGCAATGTTTCTGCATTGCCGTAATAGAATCTTCGGCAATTTTCTTGTATGACTGCAGTGGCTTAAAGCTAACATCCAACATAGTAGTTTTTTGTTGTATAAATTCCTTAATATTATAATATACCACACAAACAGAAAAAAAGAAAGGGAAGAAAGGTTCTCGATTGGTAGCCTCGTATCGGTACAGTCAAGTCTGGCAACTTTACTAATGGAAGTTAACTTTGCCATCAGGGGTGCATTGGTACAAAATTACGATTTACACGGAATACGTAACGTCTTTCGAGATATGCCATTTTTTGGATACAAATACAATAACTAATTGACAGCGTTGTTTTCGATATGGCAACATGAGAGTTAATTTTATCATTTTATTTCAACGCGGTAATATGCCGGCGAAACAACCACTTTGTTCAGTGCTCCAGAAATTTTGTTGAATTTGTTTGAAATACTGAATGTAGCTGTCTATATCTTTGTAGTGACATAATATTAATAGTTGTAAAATGTAATATATCGTTTTTAACATGACGGTCTTAACATTTATCTAAAAAACTAACTTGGCAAAGTTACCATACTAGTGATGCCACGATGTGACGGTTACTTTGCCATGTTTTGGTACAACCAAGGGTTGTCACTTTCAACCTATATTTTAATCCGATAACTATTTAAAGAAAGTTTTCTGTATTTGACATTCTATGTATGTATGTTTGTATCGATATTTCACCGTAGCAGAACATTAGACTGATTTTAACAAATGAGTCGTCAATCAATTCATCTTTAACAAAAGTGAAGGAAAAGAAAAGAGAAATCTATATTATGTTTACTGCGTTGTCGGGCATTAATATTATTATTACTACTCAGTATTTTTCATAATTTCAATTTAGTGTATGGATATTAATAAGCACCCAAAACGCAGTGTCATTTTAATGATTATTAATGTTTTGCTATTTTGGGAAAACAATATTTAGATTGATTACAAAAATTATGACCTGACATCATTTTATTACGACCCGTAATAAAATGATAATGTTGAATAATAAAAATTGTAAAAATGAAATATGTTGCAAATGATATATGTTGCAAATCATAACTCAGATTATTGTGTATTATATTATGAGGTAAACTTAACTTTAACCTTGAAATCTAATCCTATTATTTTCATTATAAACTCTGACGTCAAAGTTGCTACAAAACGAGGTTAAATTTGCCATTTTCTATTTTTGAATATTTTGTCTATTTAATGTTAGTATTTGTTTAAATCACTAATAAATACCAAATCTATATCATTTAACATTGACGCCCAGTCTGACAGTACATTTTTTATTATAAAATTAGTCCTAAGCTTTTAAGACCTTCCAAAAATGGCAAAGTTGCCAGGTTTCACGGTAGGTGAAGTGTAGGGCGGCCCCCCACTAGATGGAGTAACGACCTGGTAAGACATGCAGGAAGTCGATGAATGCAGGTGGCTCAGGACCGTGCTTTGTGGCATTCCTTGCGGAGACCTATGTTGAGCAGTGGACTTGTGAAGAGCTGTAATGGTGATGATGATGATGATATTGGTACAAACACTTGTTATTTGAAAAAAATTAAACGGCAAACGAATCGAGAAAAGGTTTGCGTTCCAGTTTAGAAATCCTTATTAAATGAAAACTGAAGACAAACGAATTTACAATCCACCTAATGTTAAGTGATTACTGCGGCTCATGTACACCTGCAGTCAACTTCATACACAGAAGATGCGTTGTCACACCTGAAGACTGAGATGTAATGCGTCACAGCCTGTAATTATAATGGCTCTCTATCTATAATGTATAGACATATATATCTATAATGGCCCTCTCCCTTTAGATCAGAATATAGCAGTACTGCTATTTGGTGGCAGAAATAGGTAAGTGGGCGACACCTACCTTATTTATATAGGATAAGGTGACAAACGAGCACATAGTCCACCTGATGGTAAGAAACAGAAACAGAAACAGAAACTTTTTTATTCAATATAGATTATAAATAATACTTATTGAAAGTCACTCTTTTGTTTGATTACCACTGGTTCGGAAAAAACCTCTGTCCTGGGAAGAACCAGCAAGAAACCCAGCGGGACTTTTTTTTTTAAATAACAGCTTACAATCATGATGTTACACAAATTAACAACACAACAAATTAGAAATAGCTTGGTAGCGATCACCTCATTTCCAGGGGTTATTATCATCCATAAGTGGTTGCTATGGCCCATACATATCTACATCTATCCTCAATAAAGACTCAAAACGCAGATGCGTTGTCAGCCGTGAGAACTGAGATGGAATGCCTCTTTTCCAGTAAAAAGGATCTCCGGTTCTCTACACTCACCATACGAATCACAGCAGTGTTAAGCTGCTATTTTACGCTGGTATTCTGTAAGAGCGCGGTTCTTCCCCGGTCGGACCCATTCGTGATACAACTATACTACTAATATAGCTGCAGCATGGCTCTACCACGCTAGGCAGAATTGAAATCCTACCATCTAGTTTTATTTGCGGAATTCGAACCCGGAATGCCGCGTAAACATATAACAAAATCTATATTTTTCCTCTTAAGTGTGTTGTCAGAGAGTATTCAAAATTATAGAAATAACTTTACTTCAGAAAAATCCACTATAACGTTTTTTTTTAAATTAAATTTAAATATTTTTTATTTGCTAAATGTTTATTACCTCTAACATATTATACGCGCATCAGTAAAGCAAGATCTTTGACAATACTCTCATTCCCCGACCAATGCAGAGGTAATAAAACCACATAAAATTGTCTCGTAAAAATTTATTTAACTTTAATTTATTTTTTATGTACTTTTCTGAAGTAAAGTTGATTCTATATGTTTGAATACTGATTCTGATAACGGACATAACATGAACCACAGAGTTTTTATTACATGTTGTATAGTAAAGGAGATTGTAAAAGGGACCGCCTTTAATGAAAATTATCGTTACATATAAATTAAATTCTAGGTAAAATGTATACGGCTAGGAATCCCAGTAAGATTAAGGTTTTTCTTCAAAGTTTTTCCAATCAATCTTTTCACGGTCGCGATCGTGGGCGTTATTTATATTAACGAAAAGATTTTCAAATTATCTTCGAATGAATTATTTAATCTTATTTCAAATAGGATCAAACACAGATATGGAAAACCCAAAAGTGCACACCTTTTAGTTAATTTACAAGTGTGGTAGAGCCACGTGGCGGCTTTTGCTGCCGCACGGATGGGCTGGCTCGAACCGGGGTGGTACCACGACCTCACAGAATACCAGCGTGAAGTAGAGGTTTACCTCTGCGTTTCGCTTGGTGAGTGCAGGTGGCCGGAGGCCCTTTTTACTGGAAATGAGGCATTCCATCTTAGTCCTCACGGGTGACAACGCATCTGCATTTTGATTTGTTATAGAGGATAGATGTAGATGTCTATGGGCCGCAACAACCACTTACCATCAGGTGGATTGTGTGCTCGTTTGTCACCCTTATCCTATAAAAAAAATCCTCGTCGCCCCACGTTAACAAAAGGAATGTTACCTGTACTTATTTTTTACTAGCGATCCGCCCCGACTTCACACGGTTTATTTCTGGATCTCAACAAAAAAGCCTCCTACCGGATCCAATTGTGAGTCTAAACAATACTCTAATCAACTTCATCCACACACACACAAAATTTCATCAAAATCGGTCCAGTCGGTTAGGATTTCAGTCACATACACTGACAGAAGAATTATGCATGTATTATACATATAAACTTTTCTTATCAAAATTTGTTGCGTAATTTAAAAGATCTCAGGGAACAGACGGCGAGAAGCGACTTTGTTTTATATTACAAGTAAAAGTTACAGCCTATATACATCCCACTGCTGGGCACAGGCCTCCTCTCATTTCTGAGAGGGTTTTAGGGCAAGGAAATGTCCGCTGCGCTGCCCCATTGCGTGTTCACATGTTTTGGAATTTTTTTTCTTATTTCTCAGACATGCAGGTTTCTTCACGATGTTTTCCTTCACCGCCGAGCACGTGGTAAATCAGCACTTAAAATTGCAATTAACAATTTCATTGGTGCCGGCGGGGATTGGGGTTGCTCGCGTAGTGTGAAATTTACAGCGAGCGGTAAACATCCGAGCTACAACTGCTGTTTTATATTATGTAGAGATTATTATTTTTTCATTAATAGTCCATTTACAGAAAATTCTCAAGACGTTTATCAACTTTTGTCAATATTGACGTAAACAATAAATATTTCATTAATGAATTTCAATAAGGACAAACCAAACCTTAGTTGATTAATTGGCTTAGTCATTTGTAGTGTTCAACACAATATACCCACACAGCAACGGACTGAATAGTGTGTTTTACGTGGTAGAGACATGTTTCAGCTATATTACTCGTATAGTCGCAGCACGAATGGGTCGGGACTGGAGAGGGACCATGTTCTCACAAAATACCAGCGTAAAATAGCACCTTAACGCTGCTGTGTTTCGTATGGTGAGTGTAGAGAACCGGGGACCCTTTTTACTGGAAACTGATGCAGTTTGATTCTAAATTAAGGATATATGTCAATGGACCATAGCATCTTCTTATCATCATAGAGACTGTGTGGTAGTTTGTCATCCTTATTCTATAAAAATAAAAAAGTTTTATCAATGATAGATCCGATTTAACGAGAGAATATCGCTCATGGCGGCTTTTGGACGGTAAAGCACGACGGTTTCGAGATCGGGGTGTGCCAGGCTGTGTAATAACTCCACAGAGCGCAATATTTCCGCGCCGCCGGCTAGCCGGCAAGACAGCTCCGCTATTCCGTTCTCTATAACAATCAAATCCAAATACAAAACGGGGCAATTTCTTTTGTAGCAAGCTATGATACGCAATCTCACAGCCGTGAGCTAAGTGGCCACTTATCCAACCTATAATTCCATGCTGTCAGCTTCAAACAAAAACGGCAGAGTGGTGGGGGTTTAAGAAACTTCATCGCCTCATTTCCGTGGCAAGTGATATCCAAAAAGATTCTAAGAGTTCCGATAATTAGCGGTATAACTGTAGCTGTGAAAGGAAAAGGTGAGATCTCCCGCCAGGCAAGGTGTTCAGCCCGGGGAGCAGCCAACGCTCCAATTGGTTTTTTTAAAGTGTACGCTGTTGGCCCTACGGCCTTGACAGCTTCATCGAATTAGGCCCGTAAGCGAGGACCTACGAGCTATTGAGTGCAACGATTCTGCCGGCGGCGAGGCATCCCCGCACCCTGCTTTCGGGTGAGGCTCCTCAAGCTAGGGGGGCTCGAAGCGATTCAAGGGCCCCTCAGAAGGAGGTATGAACCTCAGCTTGAACCACTATCGCAGTCCGATCGGTAGCTCGGGGCTATTCTATATATACTGCTTTTACTTCGGAACTTTGGTAGCGCGATTTAGGATTCGATGTATTTTCGCTTGTAACGCGACGAAACACCGCCACATGACTATCTCGTTTTACCAGGCGTATAATTACGAAGGCCAGCAGTGAGGTGCAGCGTCAAAGGTACTGCGATCCTCTCCACAATGGGAGAATTCCATATCCAGCAAATTTTAAAAGACTGTGGCAAAAGGATTGCTTTCCTGCCTAAAATATTTAAAAAAAAACTGAAATTACTATCTTTCACTTTACTGGCTAATGAAGTCCATGGTGGTAATAGACGCATGGATAGAACAGTACATAGAGTTCTATCTAGAGGAAATTCCACATTTCCTTTTACAAACAATGCTTTTATCACACGAATAACATTCCTTGTTTTTATAGAATAAGTGTGACAAACGAGCACACAGACCATCTGATGGTAATTTGTATCTGCAGCTCACAGACATCCACACCTATCCTCAATTAAAAATTAAAATACAGAGATGTTGTCACCCCTGAGAACTAAAATTGAATGCCTCATTTCCAGTAAGAAGGATCTCCGGTTCTCTACACTCACCATACGAAACACAGCAGCATCTACATATATTACGCTGGTATTCTGTGAGAGCGTGGCCCTTCCCCGGTCGAGCCGACCCATTTGTGCTACAACTATAATATAGAAGCAGCATGGCTCTACCACGTATAAATTCCTTTTTAAGAATAATAATAATATATGTATAATGGATTTGAATAATAATTTTCCTTCAACTGGATGTTTCTTTTTTTTCTATAAAGAATGCAGTTTTGAAAATAAAGTAAGTTTCCTAATACAACAAGACTTTTGTAACTAACGGGGCGTGAAGAAAAACGCACTGAGTTATAAAATAATATCCTTTGAACAAAACTGTCTGTAGCGTGAATTTCAATTAGATGTTATTCTGAAAAGTGTTGTTGTTGACATTTTATATACTTAAAGTTCAGTTTTTCTATAATTTATTATTATAATATTAGTTATCATCCACATCATCTGGATGCTTGGCGGTCCACTACTATGCGATTTACTATGAGTTTTCTTCCTACTTTGTGGAATCGTTTACCATCGTTTTGTTCATGGGCGGCGGTAGTCACTTACCATCAGGTGAGCCGCATGCTCGTTTGCCCCCTCTCCTATAAAAAAAAAAATTTTTTTCGAACCGATAGGCCCGAATTTAGGGCCCTCAATAAACGAGCTTACTCCTTTTTAAAAAGCCGGCAACGCACCTGCTATTCCCCTGGTGTTACAGTTGTTTATGGGCGGCGGTCGACACTTACCATCAGGTGAGCCGCATGCTCGTTTACCACCTCTTCTTTATAAAAAATATTAAAAATTTTATAAATTCTTTTTATAAATTATTGTACGGTCATACAGTACTACTCCCCGCGGTAAAGTGCCAAGAACACTGGCTGCGTTTCCTAGCCTTTGAGCGAGAAAAGAACCAACCCAGTCAGCAGCAGCGACAACAAGTCACAGATACAGTTCCTTTTGGAACTTCACCGCACGTTGACCCCACGAACCAATAGTCTCTACAGTAAAGGGCATAAAATTTTTTCATCTCTTAGAAACTCATATTAGCGTCCTTTACTTTGTTCATGAGGTAGAATAGAAGAATAGAGAGGCTGCCAGAATGTCTACGTACATAGCATCCCACACCAAGGCTTTGCCTCTCTCCCAACAGTGTATTTTTTTTAAACAAATTCTTAATATATTTAGAACATGGTAGAGCTATTCTGCAGCTATATTAGTAGTATAGTAGTAGCACGAATGGGTCGGCTCGACCGGGGAAGGACCACGCTCTCACAGAATAATAAATAAAATAAAATAGCAGTTTGACACTGCTATGTTTCGTATGGTGAGTGTAGAGAACCGGAGACCCATTTTACTGGAAAAGAAGCATTTCATCTTAGCCCTCACGGGTGACAACGCATCTGCACTTTGATTCGCAAACGAGGATAGATGTAGATGCCTATAGGCCACAGCAACCACTTACCATCAGGTGTACTGCGTGCTCGTTTGTCACTCTATCCTATAAAAAAGAAGCTGAATAGGAAATAGTGACACACTTTGATAAAACACTAAGTTTTCAGGGTATTAGTTTATCGTTAAACTCAATGACCCAAGCGAAGTGGAGATCGGATAAATTCCTTGCTTGTTCTTCCCAGCACAAAGGTTTACGAGACAGCGGTAAAGAAAAAAATAATTTCAATCGATATAAGGTAGGTTATAATATAACATTACTGAATAAAAATATCTAATTCTATTTCCTATCCTATCCTTTGTTTCCTATGAAGGACAAAGTCTAGCTTAAACATTTTCCACATTGTTTTATTACTGAACATATTGATTTAGTCACAAATTCAATTAAGATTTTTTATATCCTAAGGTATCTTATCTAACAACTAAAATATTAAAAAAACTGTTGCTAAAAAATCTCCTCTATGGGAAAGAACAGAGGGATTCAGTGGACTTTTATGAAAAATCCTCATTTATTATAATGATCTCTTTGAATCCGTTTTCACCATACTTATCAGACAGATTGGCCGTCGCAGTATCGTAAATATAGTTGCAAATATTGTTTGCTTTCTGTTGATCTGGCATCACTCTCGATATGACCAATCAGCTTCATTTTGAACACATTACATACTCATATAAAATTGATAAGATCTAGCATATCTTCTTTTTCTCAGCGCTGTCCCGACTTTGTCCAGTCTGAAGCGTCCACTGTAATGAGTGCATTTGACTCTCATACTCGACGTCACAACTTCGAGCCATCTCCGTCCGGTATCCTATCTTTACGGTATCAAGGTATCTTAATCCAACGTACTTCTACCGGCTTATGTAGGACGGGTCCTTACCAAATTTACTGACTTCTCTTAAGCTGATCCGCCTCAATACGTACTCCAATACTGCTCCAGATATACTCTTTACGTATGCAGTATCGCTTCGTAACGTCGCACATCAGGCGCAACATTTTAATTTCCGTAACGGCACTACCACGTAATTTGATACGTGGTAGAGCCATGCTGCAGCTATATTGGTAGTATAGTTGTAGGACGAATGGGTCGGCTCGACCGGGGAAGGACCACACTCTCACAGAATACCAGCGTAAAATAGCAGCTTAATACTGCTGTGTTTCTTATGGTGAGTGTAGAGAACCGGAGACCTATTTTACTGGAAGAGAGGCATTCCATCTTAGTCCTCACGGGTGACAACGCATCTGCATTTTGAGTCTTTATTGAGGATAAATGTAGATATCTATGGATCACAGCAACCACTTACCATCGAGTGGACTGTGTGCTCGTTTGTTATTCTACTATATAAAAAAAACACACGTATAGAAGAATTATATTTCCATAGAAGATAACCTCATAATATGAGCCGAAATATTTGAAGAAATTTAATTACCCGCAGTGAAACATTCCAACATAAAACTCGAAAGAAAAGTTACATGTGTGTATTATCTATGGAGGTAACTCAATGTCTACACACTTAAAAAAGTACTAAGCAATTTTCCCAAAGGTCTTAGTACCTACGCTTAGGAATGGCCGGAGCGTACGCTACAAATTTCCTGTCAGTGTCCGGGAGGATTTTCCGGGATTGTCCTTCTTTGTAGCGGATTGAAAATAAACAAGTTTATTTTGAACTCTGCTTTAATTTTATGTTTATACAATTTTTATAAAATTAAAGGATTTCTTAGACAAGCAACATATGCAAAAAAAATGCAAACGGCAAAAAGATTATAGAAGACCAATAGAAATCGAGAAGAGAGAGAGAACCCCCCCCCCAAAAGTTGAAGAGGAGGCCTTCAACTTTTGGGGGGGTTCACGCAAGCAAACAAATACAAATGAATAAATAAGTTTTTTATAAATTAGAACATTTTGTCAAATTGCAATTAATTTAAAACTTATTCTATCCCATGCCTATTATTATAAAAATTCATCATCATCATCATTACAGCCTTTCACAAGCCAACTGCTGAAATTAGGCCTCCCCCAAGGAATTCCACAAAGCACGGTCCTGAGCCACTTGCTTCCATCGACTTCCTGCATGCCTTACCAGATCATCACTCCATCAAGTGGGGAGCCGCGCCACAATTCCATTTGCCACTCGAGAACTTTCCTTCCCCATCGGTTGTCGATTCTTCGAGCTGTATGGGCGGCTCATTGCCACTTCAGCATACTAATTCTTTGGGCTAACTCTTACGCTTACCCTGGTTCTACTGCGAATATCCTTATTTTTAAGTCTATCACGCAGAGAAACGCCGAGCATAGCCTTCTCCATAGCTCCACGGACCGGATAGACCACGTCTCAGTTCCATAGGTCATCACTGGCAACACGCACTGGTTGTACAGTCTCGTTTTCAAGTTTTGAGGTATGCCTGACGAGAAGAAGATGTGTCGTAGTTTCCCGAACACTGCCCAGCCGAATTAAATCCGTCGATTGACCTCTCGGTCGAAGTTGGACTTATCTAGTCGGACTATTTATCCCAGGTAAACATATTCGTCAACAACTTCGATCTTTGTGCTCCCAACAACTACCGGTATAGGTGTGACATGGACGTTAAACATGATTTTTGTTTTTTCCATGTTCATCTTACGACCTATCCGTTGTGGGAAACTATTGAGATCACTGAGCATAGTGCTTAGGTCCTGCATCAATTCTGCCATAAGGACTATATCGTCGGCAAGTCGAAGGTGAGTGATGTACTCGCCATTGACCGTATCCTTTCCAGTCAAGTAGCTTGAAAGCGTCTTCCAATGCAGCGGTGAAGAGTTTCAGGATATTGCGTCACCCTGTCTTACACCTTTCTGCAGTTGAATAGGTTTCGTACTCTGGTTCTGTACTCGGATAGCCATCGTCATTGTGAAGGACTTCAAGTTCCGATTTTCCACCCGCTTTCAGAACCTCCGCTGTAATTCCATCCTCACCTGGGGCCTTGCCGTTTTTAAAGTGTTGGAGAGCCATTCTAATCTCACTCAGACTGACGTCCAGGATATCATCGAAATAGTGTCGGATAAGACTTGCTCTTGGATCGTTACTCACACTTGCGTGTGGCTCCAACGATGACGTGTACAGCTGCTCATAGAACCCCTCAATCTTATATAGGGTATAATCGCCTCTACAAAACCCACGGGATATTATGGGATAGTGGATACTCTGACACCGCACTACTCGGTACTTTTTATCTACAAGATAGACCACAATACTGCACCATGCCACAATGTTCAAACGACCGACAAAAAGCTCATTTTAAACGCACAAATAAACTGTCTCGCTTTTCATTGAACAAAAGAGGTTCCCAGTTCAACGAACATACAGGTGTGCGCTTTTGTTAATCGGACGGGGGAAACACTGACAATGAATGAAACACGAGTCCCGACTTCTCATTAATATTTCCGACGCTGTTATGAAAAGTTTCGATAGACAACTATTACAATATTCAAACCCAATTTGTAGCCTTAACTTTTAATTTTGTCTTTACGTTTGTATATATTTATTTTAAAATAGTTGTGGAAGTTTGTTTATCGTTTTCCTTATCATATTAGTCTATACTATTCCCACGGGCGAACAAAGGTTTCCTTTCCCTCCCTTCATCGTGTTCAGTACATTGCTTAAGTTCCCCATTTCTTCTGATATATGTATAAGTTAAGGGGGCCATTATATCTTAGTCTATAAAATGCGGCTCATCATCATGTAAATGACCACAGTCATCTATGAACAATTGTAACACAAGAGGCATTGCAGGTTTTTTATAGGATAGTGTGACGACACACGAGCACACAATCCACCTGATGGTAAGTGGTTGCTGAGACCAATAGACATCTACATCTATCTTCGATAAAGAATCAAAATGCATATGCGTTGTCACCCGAGGGCTAAGATGGAATGCCTCGTTCTCAGTAAAAAGGGTCTCCAGTTCTCTGCAGTCACCATACGAAGCACAGCAGTGTTAAGCTGAATTTAACGCTGGTATTCTGTGAGAGCACGCTCTCACAGAATACCAGGACCACGGTCCTTCCCCGGTCGTGCTACAACTATACTACTAATATAGCTGCAGCATCTACCATGTATAAAAGGTGTTTCGCTGGCCTTTAAGAAAGATTCCAAGTCATCGGTCCAGAGAAAACCGCTGACAACACAATTTAGCATTTTATTACTTTTTTTTTACCTGAAGTGATAAATGAACTTACAAACCACCTGATGGCGTATGGCTACTGCAAACCATGGACCTCTGAGGACTAAGATGGCATGCCTCACAACCACCTATAATTATACCGACTATACTAATTACTAATTATACTTACTACGCTGCCAATAGTTATAAGCTAATAGGCATTCCACTTGCTATCATCACAATCATCATTACAGCCCTTCACAAGTCCACTGCTGAACAATGGCCTCCCCAAAGAATGCCACATAGTACGGTCCTGAGCCATCCATCCATCGACATCCTGCATGCCGTGATACAGCTGTATTTAGTCATAATACAAGTACGAGGCGCTCCATCTTAGTATGAAATCAGCAAGAAAGTTTCAACTGAGCTGGACTGATACTTGTCCAACCGAGGACCAACGCTTGCGTAAAATACCAGTGTAAAATAGCATAATTAGAATGGAATGGAATAAAATGATTTTTATTCAGTATAGATTATTATATAATATAGAGAAAGGTATGCTGAGATGATTTGGCCATGTCGAGAGAATGAATGAAGAACGATTGACGAAAAAAGTGTATAAGGCGAGTGTGAATGAAAGTGTTGGAAGGGGTAGACCTAGGCGGACATTTCTAGACCAAATCAGGGACGTCTTGAAAAAAGGCCAGGTCAAGAGTACCCTAAACCGTAGAGCATGTATGAAGGGAATAATGAAAGTGGACGAAGCGAAACAAGTATGTAAGGATCGTAGCAAGTGGAAAGAAGTGGTCTCTGCCTACCCCTACGGGAAAGAGGCGTGATTATATGTAAGTATGTACGTAGATTATTACATAATACACTTATTGAAAATTGGTTCGGAAAATACCTCTGTCCCGGGAAGAACCAGCAAGAAACTTTTTGGACTTTTTTTTTAATATATTTCATTTTACAATAATTTTCTTTGTACAATTTTAAAATGAATTTTATTAGAACCAGCAAAGTGGTGATCATTTCATTCCCAGGGATTATTTTCATTTATGTATTCTTTGATATTATAATAACCCTTTTTGAACAATTTTTCTTTAATAAAGCATTTAAACTTGTTTACTGGCAAATTTTGTACAATTTCTGGGTATTTCGTTGTAAAAGCATACATTGCCCCGTAAATGCTTACTTTTCAATCATTGTGCCGTGTACGAGCGGAAGGAACCGAAGACCGTTATTACGAGTAATTAGGTATTCCATCTTATTCATCTTAATCTCTAGGAGTGGACAATCTGACAATGCGAACATTTTGATTAGGACTGAGACGGACTGATAGGGCCACAGCGTGAACTGTGTGATTTTTCACCCTTTCTGATGTGAAATATATGAAAAACTATGTTATTTGTAATCTGTTGAGTGTTCATTCATGTTTACTAATGTTGGCCCTCTCAATCACACAATTTATTTTAAACTTAACACAATCAATATCATTTAAAACATAATCACATTCGTTATAAACGTAAACATACAAATACAACACGCAGTAACAATAATTTACAATTAAAAAACAACCGACTTCAATATAAATTATTAAGAATAACTTAAAAGCTATTGGTCAGACCTTGATCTGGGACCACATGAGAAGCACCCGCTTTCAAATAAAAAAAATCGGTTCACCCAGAAAAAGTTACCTTATGTACTTTTTGAAGTCGGTAGAAAAAAATCCTTTTTTTTATTGATAGATATATAAAAGCTAATGAAATATTCATGATTTGGAAGTAACGGGTTCGCTTTTTATTCGATAGTAAAATATTTAACAGCATCCGCATAACAATAATGGAAAAACGATGCACAGGCTAACATGTATCATGAATATCTTGGCATGGGATTACAGGTTCGCCGACATTGACTCTTTATGTTCAGCAGTGGGTTATTCAAGGTCCGATGATGACAATTTTGTTTGATATAAGTAAAGACACAACGTATTTACCGTTACCGTTACCTCATAGATTGATTCATATATTTGCTATATTTGCGGTGATATTTGGCATAGTTGCAATGCCTGACCGGCGAGTTAAAATCCACAGGTATTTTTGTAATTTTGAGCAGATAGTGAATATTCTTACACAGCCACTACATTGTACAAATTGTAAATTAAATTTATTGTGTGCTATTGTGAAAATCAGGTGGACAGTGTGCTCGTTTGTCACCCTTATCTCACGTTAGTAAAACTCTTATATTTTGAATGATATCTAATTATGGTTGATTATACTTCACTTAATAATATTAAATACGTAGTGTGCAACTTTTACAAGACTTCTTAATTTTAACCTTAACCTCCGATTATATTTGATTGCTCGAAATTATTTAAATAAAAGGAACATTTCTCACGTTACTTTTACGTTACAAAAATCATAGAACACAGTTAGGTAAATACAAAATATCCCCAAAACAATATATCAAACATGCAAACCAACAACAAGACCAACTTATATAGTTGATTACTTCTTCCTTGTTCAACAGTTTTTAACAGTGGTAGAGCTACGCGGCAGCTTTTGCTGTCGCACGGATGGGCCGGCTCGAACCGGGGTGGTACCACGACCTCACAGAAAACCAGCGTGAAGTAGAGGTTTACCTCTGCGTTTCGCTTGGTGAGTGCAGGTGGCCGGAGGCCCTTTTTACTGGAAATGAGGCATTCCATCTTAGTCCTCACGGGTGACAACGCATCTATATTTTGATTTGTAATAGAGGATAGATGTAGATGTCTATGGGCCGCAGCAACCACTTACCATCAGGTGGACTGTGTGCTCGTTTGTCACCCTTATCGTATAAAAAAAACGCAAACCGTTGCTCCCGATTGGTTACCGTAATTTTTATGATAATGGGTTCCAACCGAGAATAGACGCCCACTAAGAAAGGTTTTTGGAAAATTCAACGAAATAGGGTGTTACAGTTTATAAAATAATATGAAATTCACATTTATGCGTGTTATATGAATATATGGTAATAAAGGAACACTTTCATGATTTCAAAAAAATAATATCAGCTAACAACTGCCCTAAAATCACTACTGCCATAAAATTTTTCAATAGAACACGAAAATGTGGTGGTTTTAATAACGACACAAAGCTTTAAAGCAGGTCCAAACAAAAGTTTATGCAAAGGTGGATAATATTTTAATCTCCGACCGTCATAGACAGACCTAGCTCTAGAATAAAATTCGTGAGCGGAATACTTATTACTAAATCTACATACTACATTTACCTTCATTGGAAAAGGTGTTTTAAAACTGCTAATATAAAAACATGCGTGAGTGTCGTGGAACATTCGGTTCGAACGAAATTCCTTTCGTAGTATATTATCTATACAAATAAATAAAATTGAAATGTCTGTTTGTAATATCGAAATAACAGCTTTTTATTATATACATATGAAAGTATATACGATACTTATAACATAAGCATGCTTTTTAAAATTTTTGTCTGTCTGTCTGTCAGTTTGTTCCGGCTAATCTCTGAAACGGCTGGACCAATTTTGACGGGACTTTCACTGGCAGATAGCTGATGTCATAAGGAGTAACTTAGACTACTTTTATTTTAGAAAAATGATTAGGGTTCCGCGCAAAAATATTAAAACCACCAAATAACACGCGGGCGAAGTCGCGAGGAGAGCTAGTTATTGATAAATGTATTACATAATTGATTAACAGATACAAATAAATGAATTACTAGCGTCTCTTAAAATGAAGCGTCATTTACAATAAAATAATATTTATCTCCTTGCAAGATGAGAAAAAGTGCGAGGGAGATCGATATTATTCCATCTCGCTACCTTATAGCCGCCAAGGCCGTCTACACTACGTCAGAATGGGTCGTGACGGAAAAATCTTACACTTTTTCTCACCTAGCCCCCATCCGCCAAATTCGTACCGTCCGATAAGGAACTTCGTTCCAAAATTACGATAAGAAATATTAATTACATATCATTTGTTTACATAACATTCAAATGTATACAATATTAAAAAAACATAATAATTATTACACAGCCCACCGCGGTATAGTGCCAAAAACCAGCGCTGTTCGCACTGCGCTTCCTCGAATAGCTATACTTAATTACATTGAGAAATTTCGTATATTTCCGGCACTGATAGGTCAGTGCATGTAGTTCAGGGTTTAAGGTTTGAGCGATCGTCTCAAATGTAACAGTACGTGAGCAGCCCGGGTTCGATCCCCGCCGTCACTCAAGAAATGCCATACTCACCCCTGAAAACTAAGACGAAATTGCTTGTTTTCAATAAAAAGGGTATCCGATTATCTAAACTCGCCATACAAAACACAGCAGCATTAAGCTACTATTTTACGCTGGTATTCTGTAAGAGCGTGGTATTTACACGGTCTAACCGATCCATTCGTGCTGCAACCATAATACCGCTGCAGCTTGGCTCTACCACTTAAAACCTACCCTATAACCAATTTCAAACAAACATCTAATGAAAGTGAAGTAATGCATCACAGCCTGTGATAATAATAGCTCTGCTTCCCATCCATACATAGGTGGTAAATATTGTATATTTTAATGTTATATAAATAAATGATGACATTTAATAAAAAAAAATATTGAATAAAACTACTTTTACGGATTCTACGAGTATCGCGTTTAATTAACTTGTTTTTTATAGATTCCTGACGTTTCGGGTACTTTAAAGCACCAATGGTCACGGGGGACTGAGTTGATTGACGTCCCGATGTCACAGTTAACCCGGAGTACCTTCAGCTTTTTTAATTATTAATTTTGATCCGATCTACGCAGAATGAACTTACTGTGTCTTGAAGTCTTGCAGTGGTATTATCATTATCATATCATATTATATAATTATCATTATCATTCCTAATTAAACAATATAATTCTTTCAAATTTAAAATGATATTTTCACAATTATTTCTTCTGCGGCGCCGGGTACCAGATAGTAGTTAATAAATATTGTATATTTTAATGTTATGTAAATAAATGATGACATAATTAATAATATAGCATAACTTGCAACTGAGAAAAAAAACTTATACTAAATATTAATTTAGTAGATTCACAGAACTCTATCGCACCATTTTCGGAACTTCGTAGCTACGATTTTTCAGTAGGCTGGCTCTTTAAACTTTCAACAAGCAGTAACGAGCTCTACAATCAAGTTTTAAAAATGAATGGATCGACCGACGCTTACGTTCATACATTTAACTGTACGTATCTTCTTTGTTTTTTTTTTTAGAAAACTGAAGTGGTGAAGGAATTTTCAGCCCACCTGTGTCTACTGTAGTCTATGAATACCTGCAACCAACTTCAAAGAAAGAAAGCTACAGATGCGTTGTCATTATACGTGGTAGAGCCATGCTGCAACTATATTAGTAGTATAGTTGTACCACGAATGGGTCGGCTCGACCGGGGAAGGACCACGCTCACACAGAATACCAGCGTAAAATGGCAGCTTGATACTGCTGTGTTTCGTAAGGTGAGTGTAGAAACCGGAGACCCTTTTTACTTGAAAAGAGACATTCTATCTTAGTCCTCACGGGTGACAACGCAGCTGCATTTTAATTCGCAAACGAAGATAGATGTACATACATAGATGTCTACGGGCCACAGCAACCACTTACCATCAGGTGGACTGTGTGCTCGTTTGTCACCCTTATTCTATATAAAAAATTACCCTCACGTACTAGAGTTTTGTTTGCATAGATGGCTCTGTGATACGATAGCTCTTCATCAGTCAATCAAATAATAAAGGGTCAAAAGGGCGCTGCTTTATCGACACCATTTTGATTGTTGAAATGACTGTAAATATTTTAGTCAATTTTAGTATAGTGTAGTGTAGTTCGTAGTAGTTCTTTTTAAGTTGATTTTTCGAAGTGTTTCTTTACTTTTATTTTCTGCCTAAGCTCGTTTGCTATTTTTTTTTCTTAGTATATTAATTATAGTATACAACTTGGTGTTTTTGTCTCTGTTCTCCTCCTAGTTTTGGCTTTCTTATATTCTACTAAGCCAGCGGTTAACTACAATCCCAACTGATTGTAAGTGGTGATGTAGCCTAAGATGGTGAAGCGCACTGACTTAACAAAAGCCTATTCACTCTTGCCTTAAGCGCCAACACCATCCTGAACGTGCTCAGCGATAAGCCTGACAGCCCCATTCTGTGGCACTGGTTACAAATGCATGTGCCCGGTGCCCCAGAGGGTGGCAGATACATGAATTAAACTATAGATTAATTTTATTCAAGTAATTAATATATTAAAGAATCGAATTAAGTTATATTGAATTGATTTAAATTGAATTAAATTTTATTTTTATATTTGATTTTATTGTAATTTAATTTTGGGTATAGATTTGATTTTAGTTTTGATTTAATTTAATTTAATTTATTTAATGTTCTCAATTACTAACCTAATATAAGTCATACTAACAACTTATGGATCTTTGATATCTGAAATAAAGAATTATTATTATTATTAAATACACCCACACTGTAGTCGGATGGAAAGACAGATGCTGGCAACTTATTCCATTCCTTTGCTGTATGCATGATGAACAACGTAGCGAACCGTGATATAGGGCGACAAAGCTTAAGGTGACCATATTATACCTACACTACCTACCTTATAATACCTACCTTCTAAATAAAATTAAATATTTAATATTGTGAATTTCTGCAAAGTAACGCCGGATTCTATTAATTTGAGGTTATCGCCTGAGCCCTGAGATGAATGTAGTATATTAAACGTTTTTTGGTAATTATTGTTAAGATTTGTGATGAATACCTTTTGAATTAATAACTAATATACATAACTAGTGAACTAATATTAATAACTAACTGAAATAATTTCTAACAGTGGTATAGCCACGCGGCAGCTTTTGCTGTCGCACGGATGGGCCGGCTCGAACCGGAGTGGTACCACGACCTCACAGAATACCAGCGTGAAGTAGAGGTTTACCTCTGCGTTTCGCTTGGTGAGTGCAGGTGGCCGGAGGCCCTTTTTACTGGAAATGAGGCATTCCATCTTAGTCCTCACGGGTGACGACGCATCTGCATTTTGATTTGTTATAGAGGATAGATGTAGATGTCTATGGGCCGCATCAACCACTTACCATCAGGTGGACTGTGTGCTCGTTGGTCACCTTTATCCTATAAAAAAAATATTATATATATATATATATATATAATATATTATGTTCTGTAGATTTGGATAAGCAATTAATTAAAATCTTAAACTCTCAAGATTTCCCCTATAAATAAGTATAGCAGAATTATCCTATATCCTTACTTACGTCATCGGATGAGTAATGGATAATTTGTACGCCACCCACTTTGTACACCACACAGCTTTAGTTGACTTTACTATATTATGTTCATGTCAATTTAAATTCTAAACTTTATAGAAAGAATAATAATCAAGTTTGAAGTCAAACATAATATTTTGTGTTTTTATATATAAATATTTAATCTTTTCGTTTTTTTTTTCTTAGTTTACAAAAATAAATCGAGAGGAAAAAAAGAAATTTGGATTAATTAATAAATAATTCTTTAATAAATTTAACTTTCGTTACTCGACGGCTCCGTGGCGCAGTGGCTTAGCAATCAGTTGTTGCGCTGGGGACCGCGGGTTCGAATCCCACATGGAACAAGTATTTGTATGGCCTACAAATAATTGTTCCGGGTCTGGATGTTTGTCCTTGTGCAATTTATGTTTGTAAACTGCTTCCACGACACAGGAGAAAATCCTAGTGTGGGGATAACGTTTTTAAAAAAAAAACTTTTAAAATATGTAATTAAAAATCATGCGTGTTGTGGAACACTCGGTTGGAACAAAGTTCCTTTCGTAGTATATTATTATTATAATAATAAACGTAATATGTTATTGATTAACAAATACAAATAAATGAATTACTAGCATCTAATAAAATGAAGCGTCATTTAAAATAAAATAGAATTTCTTTCATGGAAAGATAAGAAGGGTGCGAGCGAGATGGACATTATTCCATCTCGCTTTCTTATAGCCACCAAGGCTGTCTACACTACGTTAGAAGGGGTCGTGACGGAAAAATCTTACACTTTCTCTCGACACTAGTCGAGAGAAGTGATTCGGACTACCCAATTCGCCAAATTCGTACCGTCCGATAAGGAAATTCGTTCCATTAATAGTCATTTACATTATTTTTCATGGATATATGCAGATGGCTTATGTCTTGTGTAGTTTCCTTGGAGAAGGCCTATGTTTATCAATGAACTTGTCATGGGCTGTTATGATGACAAAATTATTTACAAATACTTAAATGTTATAAACGAGCTCGCAGTACAGCTCGTAACAAAAGACACCTAAATCTATCTTCGATTAAGTATCAAAATGATTTTCATTTTGATAGCTTCCAACCCTTGAGTAAAACGATGTCATGCCTCGTTCCCAGTAAAAGAGAGTCCGATTCTCTTCACTCACCAGACGTAGCTCACCATCATTACGCTGCAATTTTAGTATTCCGTGAGAACGTGGCCCTACTCGGTCATGACGACGTGTTCATTCTGCAGCCAATATACAGCAGTAGCGTGACTCCATGTACAGAAGAACAGAATTTAAAGAAATAAAAAAAACTCTAAATTTATACATATAAAAAATTGAATTAACTGGTTTCTTCTTCTTCTCTTTTCTCTTTCTCGGGGTTTATTTGCATGCTATTCGAATTTCAAAAATTTTGTCTGTGTGCCTGTCTGTTCTGGCTAATGTCTGAACTGATACGGATTGACGGAACTAACACGGACAGTGCCAGGAGTGATCTAGACTATATTTTATTTAAAAATTATGAAGATTTTTTGTGAGGTCGAAAATATTATAAAATAATTAAAAATTAAAAATTTTGTACAACCAACTTCAATATAAATTATAAAGAATAACTCAAAAACTATTGGTTAGTCCTTCATTTATATGGGACCACATGTGAAGCACCAGCTTTCAAATAAAAAAAGAATCATCGAAATCTGTTCACCCAGTAAAAAGTTAAGAGGTAACAGATAAAAAAAACATACAGTCGAATTGAGTACCGTCTCTTTTTTGTAGTCGGTAGATAAATTGTTTTTGATGATGTCTTTAACCTAAATCACATTAATAGACCTAGCCCAGGCGAAGGTAGAAGGATTCGTTTAAAAAATAACTTTGCCCAAATGCCCCACCTGAAAGTAGTGCACCCTATCAATAGGTGGATGAGCCTCTGGCAAGTGACTGATGACACAAGTCCATCTAAAATTTATATTAGTTATAAACAGGTGATGTGATCATGTGGTGGTTGGTGATCATTGTATTAAAAAGTAGTAATTTCAAGTAATGTATGCTAGGTGGTGACCGGGCGTTTTCTTCGTAGCTCGATTAAAAACGCGTGCAATGTGTTAAATTAATGAACACAGGTTTCACTTTACATTTCAAAAAATATACGTACCGTACAAAAACATTTTTTTTTTCTTATATTCTTAAAACTGTTCATGACAATTACACAATAAAGTACTACCGCCGAAAAGCTCCAGGGGAATTTCAATCCATACATCCATTATAGCCACTGCTGAACATAGGCATCCCTCATAGATTGTTTCATAGGTGGGATTTTGGTTGGCAACCGCAGTTTTCATCATTTTGAAGAAAATGCTGCTGCCCATTTCCTGTTCTAGTTTCCCTCTGTCGCCTCTCACGACACCCACGGGACGATGTGGGGCATTTAAATAGCTCAAATCAAGTGCTCGCAAATTAACACATTTGTATTAAAAAAAATAACTTTTAATAAAAATTAAAAGCCAATTTAAAAAAAACTAAAAAAAAAATAATTTCACATTTTGAAGTATGTGTGAAGACCGTAGAGAAGATTTATAAAGCTTAGATATCATTCTTTTCAGTTCTTTGAAGTTGGTTTTTCAGTTTTTATTAAATGTACATTTTTGCTCTTTTGTGTGGACTAGGGAATATAACAATCTCACTATCGTCTAAATATTTACCTCAAAAATTTCGTCTCCTATTTTGCCAGCCTTTGGTTTGGAACCTCTGAAGTATAAGTTATTTAATAAAAAAAGAATCTTCGGTCTACTATTGACTAAAATATCGCGTATAAATACAAAAAAAATATTGTACACCTCTTCTTCTTTTTTTGAAGTCGGTTACTGAAATTTATATTCGATTTCCTGTTTACATTAATATTTTATTGATTAATTTCGAAAGTATTTAAAAAAAACAAATTTCAATTTATACGGAGTGCGAAAAAGTTTAGGACCATCTGTAAAAATAACAGCTTATAAAGTTTGGTCGTCACGAACGTCAAAAGCGCACGTACTAAATGTATTATGCGCTCATAACTTCGGTCACAGATAAATCACTAAACCCCTAATACAGCTATTACTTATTAATTTAAGGTTAAACAACGGAAAATTAAAACTACACAATTAAAAACATATCGCATTGCAGCTAACATACTTACGTAAGTTATCCAAATGCGGACGTTCACGAAATCTTCGCTAAACAAATCCAAATAAAAACAATAAATTGACCCACTAAATAAATTAAAACAAAAACACTCAAAACGCACAGATAATAAAAACGTTTTAAAAGCAAATGAACTCGGTGTTGGAAATTCGTAATGTTAACTTATTGCACAATGTCGTAGAATCGCGTAAATTCGCCAGGATGCGCGTCACGGCCGACCTCCGGGCGAGTTGAACGCGAACTAACGCTCTAATCGAGGGGTCGTGTATTGGGGTGAACTGGCGCGAGCGGGGGTGTCTGAATGGGACGACTCGCCATTTTCTTTCCACTATGGACGTACGGTCGCGTCGCGCCGGTCCAAAATAGCACGTGATTAGTGTAATTGATATAACTAACCTACATCGAAATGTCACAATGTGTATACACGGCTACCAATTCTTTCACAGCTTTGAAAATCAATATCGTAACCGATATTAACAATCTCGTAGCGACTGGGAAGCCCCTTTTCAATTATATTTCTGGACTAGCGATCCGTCCTGATTTTGTCTGGATAGGATCTATTGTCTGCGCTGCAGACAGTGTATATTAATTAAAGTTTATACTAAGATTTAAGACTTAGAATTTTTTCAAAATAAAAGCCTGGCATTGATCTCTATTTGTAGTTTCATTACAATTTGTTCAGACATTCCGAAGATTTGTTCGAATAAATAGACAGACAGACATACATTTTTTACGTGGTAGAGCCATGATGCAGCTATATTAGTAGTATAGCTGTAGCACGAATGAGTCGGCTCGACCGGGGAAGGACCACGCTCTCATAGAATACCTGCGTAAAATAGCAGCTTAACACTGCTGTGTTTCGTATGGTGAGTGTAGAGAACCGGAGACCCTTTTTACTGGAAAAGAGGTACTTTATCTTAGTCCTCACGGATGACAACGCATCTGCATTTTGACTCGCAAGCGAGGTTAAATGTAGATGTCTATGGGCCACAACAACCACTTACCATCAGGTGGACTGTGTGCTCGATTGTCACCCTATCCTATAAAAAAATACAATTTTTTAAAATGGATATTCATGACTTAATGGGATGTAAATACCGCAGCTCATAAGGTAGTCATTTCGATATTACAGACAGACGATTTTATTTACATGTATATAGGTTTATAGAACTTAGTAACTGCTTTTATACTTTAAGCTTTAGAATTAGTAGAGTGGCGTTCTAAAATGCTTATTGGTGCTCTCAGTTCGGTTGAAATTTAATACCAATCTTGTCAGCCTCGAGCACAGGCACAAATTTGTCAGTCTCACAGTGTACTATTACATCCAATAGTTTTTATAGTTTTCGGAAACTGTGCCCAGGGATTACATACCTTATATCCTTCCTCCCCTTTCCACTAACGGACATCCAGGTGATCGGTGGGCGGTCACCCCCTTTAATGACAATTTTCCACGCATTCGAACCACACGCTTGCTTCGTCTTTCGTACGGCAAAGGATTAGTATAATTTACCAGCGTTTGCCTTTCCCCTCTATTAAAATCTAGGTATCTATATATCTATATCTGTATTTATACGTGGTAGAGCCAAATTGCAGCAATATAGGTCGGCTCGACCGGGGAAGGACCACGCTCTTACACTATACCAGCGTAAAACAGCAGCTTAACACTGCTGTGTTTCGTTTGGTTTGTGTAGAGAACCAGACACCCATTTTACTGGAAGCGAGGCATTCAACCCCATTCCTCAGGTGTGGCAACGCATCTGCATTTTGATTCTTAATTAAGGATAAATGTAGGTTTCAATGGACCAGAGCATACACTTACCACTAAGTGAATTGTGTGCTCGTTCGTCACCCTTATTCTATAAAAAAAAAATGGTTGACTGACACTTGATGGTAATTGGTTACTGCAGCCCACGGACACCTGTAACACAAATTCAAATAATCTTATTATTTACAATATACAGCACATCTGCATTTTGATTCTCAATTCACGGCATCTCGTGTAGTCTGTGCTCGTTTGTTACTCTATGTAAAAAAATATTACATGCTGAATCTCCTTATACCATTGAGACATCATATTGCCACAATTACGCGCTCTTGCGCCCAAATGTACCCGTGGATATCTCTACCTGTTTGGTTAACAGGTGACTCTTGTCGCCTCAAACAATTAAATTTTATTTCGTAATTATTTACAACGTTCTCCTTCTTATCTCAAGGAGAAATTTCAGTATATTTCCTTCACCCATGATAGAACTCTGCGGTCCTAATATAATAATAAACTAAGTATCCCACTACATTTTACTAATTTTTTTGGTAAATCCTTCACCATTCAGGCTGCACTACTCCGGAACTCCTTGCCCGATGACGTCAGAAAAACATCTAATAAGACTGCCTTTAAAAGATTCGTTCATAAGCACTTTATGAAGATATTAGATGATAGTTAATATGGTCAATTTGGTTACCTTCGTTGTTATTTTATTTATAGGTTTATGTTATATATCTATTTGTATTTATAATATGTATATATTTAAGTATCTATGTATTTATATGTAAATTTAATATATTGTCTGTATTATATTTTATAGTATATATGTTTATTGTACTTATATATATAATATTAGTTTATTTTTAAGTTTATCAGTAGTTTTTTCCTTGATTTATTCTTGAGATATTATTTGGCAATCAACTTCAAACAAGGAAGGCTGCAGATGCGTTGTCATCTGTGAGGAATAAGACGAAATGTGTTTCAACTTGTAATTACACTGTAAGTGTACCTTAGCGCAAAAGTACTTACACGTCTCAGCCTTTCCGTGCCAAATGTGGCACTTACACGTTAAGACTGTAGGTAACCTGGAATGCAATATCAGAGACACGGGTATAATTACTACGCAAATAGAGCCAGAAATCCAACAATTTACGCTTTTGCCGAAATGTTGGCTTCAAATATTTGAACATAATACCCACCGAGCGCCTTAATGATCTATATTTGAGCTATATTAATACAACCTGATATAAAAAAAAGTTATTTAAAAAAAGACTGAGATAACACTACTGACGTGCAGTGAAGGAAAACGTTATAAGAAAACCTGCATGTTTGAGAAATTAAAATATGAATTGCAGCATGGTGGATACTTCTAACGGCGCACGGATAGGAGAGCCTCCTTTCCTTTCTGTGCGCCGCTTAGCCGTATGAACCTATTACCTCAATTTTTGACAAAACGCTATCGTAGCGCCTGTGTAAAACTCTCCGGAATAAATTTCCTAAAAGCTTTTTTATTTGCAAACATTTCAAAACGAAACATAAAACGAGGGGTGCATTCATGAATATTAATTACATTGCAATGGCGGCATTAAACGAGCACTAAGCTGTAGAACGATTTAGTGTTCTAAACCGTGCTATTCCGACATAAAATACCGTTAGCAATATCGATATACCTTCCTAAAATTGTATCTGTGCATACATTTACTATTATATTATAATGAAAAATGCTTTTTTATATAAGGCATCACAGTACCACAGTTACCTACGGAAGGCTCTACTCGAAAGAATACTCGAGATGAAATAAATGCAATCTAGTCTGTTTAATTTATGACCATTAACGCATTATAGCAACTGTGTCCATTAATGCATTATAGCGACTGTGTACATTAACGCATTATAGCAACTGTGTATATTAACGCATTATAGCAACTGTGTCCATTAACGCATTATAGCGACTGTGTACATTAACGCATTATAGCAACTGTGTATATTAACGCATTATAGCAACTGTGTCCATTAACGCATTATACCGACTGTGTACATTAACGCATTATAGCAACTGTGTATATTAACGCATTATAGCAACTGTGTATATTAACGCATTATAGCAACTGTGTACATAATGCTTGTAACTCTATTATACAACTAGCATTTACAACTATCATTATCCTATATATATATGCATACACATATATATTAATAAATTGAAGCTGTAAAACCAGCAGCATCTTGTACTTCTTAGGGTTTCGTACCCAAAGAGTAACCAACGGGACTTTATTACTAAGCCTCCGCTCTCCGTCCGTCCGTCCGTTCGTCTGACTGTCACCGATTTGTATCTCAATATCCGTAATAGGTAGACAGTTGAAATTTTCACAGAATGTGTACTTCTGTTGCCGGTATAAAATTAAAAATTAAAGGGGGTTCCCCTGCTAGAAACGTGTTCTACGATGGTACGGAACCCTTCGTGGTCGAGTCCGACTCACACTGAAGATAATAAGGGTGACAAACGAGCACACAGTCCACCTGATGGTAAGTGTGCCCTGCGGCTCTTAGACATCTACATTTATGCTCGATTAAGTATCAAAATGCTGATGTATTGCTACCCCTGAGAACTAAGGTGGAATTCACTTACGAATCACACCAGCTTTGGGCTGTTATTTCAGCTGAAATTCTGTGAGAGCATGGTCTTTCCCCGTTTGAGCTGACCCATTTTAAATTTTTGTTTTAAAATGGTTGAATGGTAACATTATTGATTTATTTTAATTACACGTATTGCTGAGTATAGTGCAACTTGTAGTGATTAGGTATATTGACGTGACAACGTCTTATAATTCGATGAAGCTGCCTGCACGCACGAAAAAACATGACTCATGCGACGTTACCTCGCTCTGAGGCGTTCCATTTAAGGCTTGAAGTGCAAGCGAGAGCGCGGAACGAGCGACAAAGAGGCACAATCGGCCTCTGCGTTCGGCAGCGTTCGACATCTGTCTCTCTCCTACTTGAGTGAGACAGATGCAGATAGCATATGAACAGCTGCTAAACAATAATACATTTACATATTTTCGTCAAGTATGAAGTGCAGTGAAAAGTGAATGTGGTTTCTATTGTTTATAGCAACATTTTCTTATGACGTTGTCACGTTCAACTATCGTCAGTAAACCAACTTTACAGACAACCGATTTTTTTTCACAGGTTCTGAGCCAATAAATAAATTAATAATTCAGAAGCTAAATTCAGATTACTGTGGACAGCTGGACTCATTACCTAATATGCACAAAACACAGGAAAATAAGAAAGTTTTGTTCGTTATAATTGATTCAAAACACCTGTGAAGGTTAAGACGTAATATGAAAAAAAAACTACGATCACTTTCTAACAAAAACTATCACTACTACAGCCTGTAATTCATTTAAATTTTAATTGTTTTATTGTATTTCTTTTATAATTAATGTTAAGTACAAATTAGCCTATGCGAATCAAATATATAAAAAATTATATTGTGTTATACATGTGCTGCCATACCGCTCATCAGATTGTGGTAAAAACCACTTAACAAAAACGTATATATAATTTCAATTAACATTTTATCATTATTAAATAAACAATATAACTCTTCCAAATTTTAAACGATATTTCTTCTGTGGCAACAACGCGCCGAGAACCAGCTAGTAAAACATAAAATTTATTTTCGCATAGGTTTTTGGGTTTTAACCCAAATAGTATAATATCGTATGACGATAATTCCATTCCATTCCATACAGCCTATAAAAGACCACTGCTGAACATAGACTTTCAAAAGGAACATCGTTGGCACGCTTGGCAAATGGATTGGCAAGTGCAGTTTTTTATTACCAGGTTTAAGTTGTTACCGGGAAGATGCTGCTACCCATGTCTCATTTCAGTTTCCCTCTATCGCCTCTTACGACACCCACGGGTTAGTATGGAACAATTCAGCATCGTTTTGATGAAAAATGCTGATTATTAATATGGAGCAATATTTTACCTTCTAAGCAATAAAATATAATAAAATATCTAGTTTATAGCATCACGCGTTACTTCGCGGAAATCCATTATGTGAAAGGCTAGCTAAGCTAACTTAGCGGTCAGCCACCGCAGAGACTACTTCACCTAAGAATGCCTCATTTAGAGGCGAAACACGTGTCGTATTATCGCCGGTGGTTTCTCTTTCCTAGTGTAGTGGTGTTGACTCCCAACACCACTACACTAGGAAAGTGATGCTGGGATTAATGGTGACAGGGATAGTGCACGCAATTGAGGGAGATGCAATCTATGTAAGACATCATTTTATTTTATAACGTGGATCTTAAGGTGCCCATTGACGATACGTCTGTTTGGAATGCTTCTAAATGGAATACATTGACTATACTTACGTTTGGACGTACACGCCGTCACTTCGAACATTGCATGTTTTTTCTTTGCGCCCAGAAGCAATTGGAAAGGGCTACCCCGATACGCGAGGAAGTGGAGAATGCTTTATGCATACCACGACAGCCGGTCTGTCGTGGTTATGCGGGACTCACTGTGACTATCCTAACCGGGTCCCTAAGTGATACCCGCTAAACTCCACTTTGAGTGATGGGCAGAAACCTTTGAGGCCTCTCTGGCGAATCGGAAGCGACCCTATTTTGGGAAAAGAGGGCGCAGGGGAAAAGAGGGCGCAGACATTGCATGCTGTTCAATTACACGTACGGAACAAATAGTACAATGGATTTTTAATGGTGGCAACAGGAGTGTGTATTTCGATAAAAAGACAAAAAAAACATAAGAGAAAAGGTGGTTGGAAAGTTTAAAACAAACAACGCCAACAAAGCATGTATCGCATTTCTCTTTTCCCTGTCGCGATAACAAGGATGTTTCACTTAAATAAACATGGATGCGATTTATATTTTTCAATTACTTCTAATACAAAGTCACGTGCAGACGTAGAAATAATAACATAATTCAATACGGAGAATTTTGTTTAAGCGTTTCATAGCTTTCATAGAGCTATGATCCAGCACATGTACATCAATACCAGAGCACAAACTGAGACAAAAATCACAAAAAAAATGGACGTGGTTTTTATTGCGTGCTATTACCAACGCTGTTTCTCCTGCATATCAATGATATGTTGCAAACTGGTAACATTCATTGCTATGCAGACGACAGCACTGATGATGCCTTATATACCGGCCGTACCAATATTTCCCGAGAAAACGTCGCTGACTACCGGGACAAACTTGTGTCTGAAGTCGAGTCTTTGCTGAACAAAGTCTCGGATTTGGGGCGACTAAATCTAGTCCAGTTTAATCCTCAGAAGACACAAGTTTGCGCGTTTACCGCTAAAAAGAACCCCTCTGTCGTATCTCCTCAGTTTCAAGGCACTCCCCTTGCTGCCTCAGCTAGCATCGGAATCCTCGGCGTCGACATATTGAATAGTGTGCAGTTTCGTGGTCACTTGGAAGGGAAGGCCAAATTGGCCTCTAAAAAGCTTGGTGTGCTCAGCAGAGCGAGACAGTATTTCATGCCGGCACATCGCTTGCAACTTTACAAAGAGCATGTTTGGCCTCACATAACCTCGAATACTGTTCTCATCTCTAGCCGGGGCACCCAAGTGCCAGCTACTTCCACTTGACCGCATCCAGCGCAGAGTGGTTCGAATCGTTGACGACCGAGTTCTTTCTGATCGGCTTGATACACTGGCACTGCGTAGGGATGTTGCATCCCTTTGCATTTTCTATCGAATTTACCACGGGGAGTGCTCTGAGGAATAGTTCGGATTAATTCCATCCGCCAAATTTCACGAACGCACATCGCGCCAAAATTCACGATACCATCCTCACCATCTAGATGCTTGACGGTCCACGACTGTACGTTTTACTAGGAGTTTTCTTTCTCGTACAACTTCTCTCTCTATGGAATTGTTGACCACAGGCGATTTTTCTGGACCGATACGCCTTAGGGACTTTCAAGAAAAGAACTTACACCTTTCTAAAAGGCCGGCAACGCATCTGAAATTCTCCTGGTGTTGCGGTTCTTCATGGGCGGCGGTAGTCAGTTACCATCAGGTGAGCCGTATGCTCGTTTGCCCCCTCTTCTATAAAAAAAATTAACAGGCAATTCGGACGGCTTTCAAATGGTATGGCGCACATTATTGATATTGAAAGTCGGCCGCGAAAGACGTCCATTTGGCTTGGATGCATGGATTTCAATTTGTTTGGAAATCCAAAACTGGACGACGTCCATTCAAATGACATACGTTTATCACAATCACGAAACGATTTTGGAAGACGTCCACTCCATTTGGATTGATGGACGTATTGTTAATGGCCACCTCTAAAGGTGGATATAGAGATGTTAACAATTAGTTATCTAAATAACTAATTGTTAACATCTATATATATAAAAATCAATTGCTGTCCGTTAGTCTCGTAAAAACTCGAAAATGGCTGGACCGATTTTGATGATTTTTTTAAGTGTCCTGAGTGGGTCCCTGAAAAATCTAAACGATTCACAATTAGACCCGGTAGATGGCGCTGTTGTCGAGATCCAGAAATCACCCTTGCAAAGCCGGGTCGGATCGCTAGTCTTTAATAAAATATCAACATCTAAAACGTTCTCTTGTAACAGTCACAAGGCTTTTAATGAATCAGCGTCAGAAGAAACTCATAAAAGCAAACAAAGTATAATATGAACTTTATCATAAAATATTATTTTATAATCTTACTTGTCTCACTTAGAGAATAAGTCAAACAATATCCTAAAATGTATAAAAGAGCTTTAAATCTTAGCGACAAAATTAAGATGGCTGCAAATAAAATTAAAATGACGTAGAGTATAATTAAAATTGAAAACGGTACAGACTAACCTCGTAGCACAGAGTACCAATTAAAAATTAACAATGAACTGATGAAATCAAATGAAGTAGTCGCTGCGGTTTTACAGAGATATTTCGCTAATATTCCTATTTTGTCTACAGAATAATTTTAGTAATATCGAATGCTTCTCAAACTTTTGAGAAACATTACTACGTACTCATTGATTTCTTATATTTACGCGTATACTATAAACAATACAACTAATTTTAGTTTATTCCATACTTTATAATTAATAGAATCAGGCGTTAGTTTGCGGAAATCTATTATATAAAAGCTTTTAGAAAAATTTACTTCGCAAATATCCGCGTTATAAAATAAAATAATGTGTCTTACCTAGTATGAAGAGCACCTCACGCACTCCCTCAATTGCGTGCACTATCCCCGTCACCACTAATCCCAGCACTGACGATAATACGAAACACGTGTCGTATTATCGTCAGTGGTGTGTCTTGCCTAGTGTACTGGTGTTGGGAGTAGCGGTGCTGGGATTAGTGGTGACGGGGATAGTGCACGCAATTGAGGGAGGACGGGACGTGCTCTACATACTAGGTAAGACACATTATTTTATTTTATAACGCGGATATTTGCGAAGTAAATTTTTCTAAAAGCTTTTATATTCCATACTTGCTTAGTAATTAAACAGAATGTTAATACCTGTATAAAAGAATTTTGATTTCATAAAGTATTGCAACCAGATATCGTAAAATATTACAAAACCATTGATGTAAAGAAAATCGCAGAATTACATAGAGGGGATTTCCGACACTGATATTGCGTCTTTAATAGATATCATGTCACCACATGTTGCTGTTATTTTTAAAACTAGTATCGAATCTGGTGTGGTTCCTGATTTAAGCCTAACTACCTTTATTTAAATCTAGTAGTACATTGAGTCCCAATATTGTTAATGCTACTGTGTTTCGTATAGTGAGTTTCCGGAACTTAAATCATTGGATTTATATAAGTGTACAACGATTTTAGAACTATTATGGAGCTTGGCATCCGTACAGATCATAACTGTTCGGCGATGTCGAGAAACCCGACCGTCATTTTGTACGGAATGTATTTTGTAAGTACCTTTTCCACGTTTATGTTTTTGGTGGGATTCTATTCAACGCAATATTCATACTACACATTGAATAGAAATTGTTACTTATTTTAAAGCGATTAGATATTCCCTATGTTAGAGCCATGCTGCAGCTATATTATGGTTATAGCACGAATGGTCAGCTCGATCGGAGAAGGACCACGCTGTCACAGAATACCAGCGTAAAATATCAGCTTAATATTGCTGTTCCGTATGGTGAGTGTAGAGAAACAAGGACCCATTTTAATGGAAATGAAGCATTCCATCTTAGTCCTCACGGGTGACAACGCATCTGCATATTATTTATTATTAATTACATGTTTTGTTTAAATAGATATATTAATCCGTTTTTGGGGCATAATTTTAAGTAAATATACCTGTCCCAGAATGTCCCGTTCTAATATTATATTTTTATATTGATTCTTAATCGAGGATAAATGTAGATGTCTACGGGTCACAGCATCCACTTATCATAAGGTGAACTGTGTGCTCGCTTGTTACCTGTATTCTAAAAAAAAATACAGAACACAAACAAATGTAAAATAGATGATGTTACACTAAGAAACTATATTACTGAAATTATTTAAATTAGTGAATAAATGAATGAATAATGTAGCCACTAGTGTCTCGGAAATCTATTACCTAGTGCCATCGGTGTGTTCCGCTCGAGTTCACACAGATTAGTCACTGCTTAAATCACAGCGTATTAATTTTAGCGTTTCTTTTGCTACAAAGCTTTCCATACGTAGGGAGTTTAGGTGAAAAAAGTAATAAAATGCATAAAACTATTTTTATTCAATATAAAACTTATTATTTAACTGAATTCTGCTTGAATTAGACAAAATAATCAACTGATGAGACTTTTAGACTATTTACTCTCTAGATAGAGTAACGGCGGCTCAAAAGCTCCGATAAAAATATCAGCTAACAGTTAGCCTCTAAAGCGCTCCCCGCTCCTTAGTGTCAATTGTAACGCCAACCAAGAGATTCGCACGCATAGCTCATTTTTTGCTTCAGATTATTTTGGTGAAAATGACAAGATGCGCGATCAAAATCTGCAGAAATTACAAGGGACGTTTACAAACAACTAACAAAATCTTCTACCATCGGTAAGTAACTCAAAACCAATAGTAATTTACGAAAACAACTAATAAATTGATAATTTTTGTCACAAAATCTTATTTAAAAGTAAAAGTTTTTTGGTGTTGCCAGTCTTGGATTGCGAATTTCCCCGTAAATTTGTCTTAAAATGTATGTTCATTTTTACTCGACTGTACCAGAAGGAGGAAATACATCAAGGAAAGTGTGCGTATGTATGTGTGTGTGGGTATGTGGGTATTTTTGAAAAATACCCACATACCCACATAAAGATTATAATAATTGTCAAAATCGTATATAATTAATAGAATCAGGCGTTACTTTGCGGAAATCCATTATATAAAAGCTTTTAAAAAAATTTACTTCGCAAATATCCGCGTTATAAAATAAAATGATGTGTCTTACCTAGTATGAAGACCACCTCCCGCCCTCCCTCAATCGCGTGCACTATCTCCATCACCACTAATCCCAGCACCACTACTCCCAACACCACTACACTAGGCAAGACACACCACTTATGACAATACGACACGTGTTTCGCCTCTACACGAGGCATCCTCAGGTGATATAGACTCTACGGTGGCTAACCGCTAAGTAAGCGGCGAGCCAAAACAACTGCCTTTTATACAGACCGATGACGCAACCGCTCTCTACTTAAGGAGCGAGCGACTGCGTCATGCGATAAAACATGCTACTAATCACCGCTGGACTTACGCAGCCGTTTGTAAAATTAAAAACAAACCGCCGCGCAACGCCCGCCTACCCTCTATACACCTCCACTGACGATAATACGACACGTGTTTCGCCTCTACACGAGGCATCCTCAGGTGATATAGACTCTACGGTGGCTAGCCACGTCATTAGTCGTATTATCGTCAGTGGTGTGTCTTACCTAGTGTAGTGGTGTTGGGAGTAACGGTGCTGGGATTAGTGGTGACGGGGATAGTGCACACAATTGAGGGAGGGCGGGAGGTGCTGTTCATACTAGGTAACATTCACATCATTTTATTCTATAACGCAGATATTTGCGAAGTAAATTTTTCTAAAAGCTTTTATAAAATCGTATGTGACCATTGGGATACATGGTTTTTAGGATATCTTAGGATAAATTATTTAACTATGACTCAAGCGAAACCGCCGGCCAACCTCTAGTATTTTTATAAGTCGACATCATACATTAAATAATATAACATATTTTGTAAATGCGTAATGGATTTTTAATTGATTCTATTTTTCTATACAAAAAAATTCAGATTCTTACTCAACAGACCACTAAACACACAATTGAAATCACCATATTAAAATATTATAATTTATGATTTTATTAACATGACACAACTTTACAGTTTTTCCCCATTTTATCAAGATAACTCCCAGATACAAAAGACGCTGGTGTAATACTTAGCAACCGCTAGGCGTAAGTGCTCTCACACAATAAGAGCGTAATATAGCAGCTTAACGCTGCTGTTTTCCGTATGGTGAGTGTAGAGGAACCGGCAACCCTTTTTACTGGAAACGAGGCATTCCATCTTAAACCTCAGGGATGACAACGCATCTGCATTTCGATTCTTAATGGAGGATAAATGTACATGTCGATGGGCCGGAGCATCCACTTACCATCATGTGGACTGTGTGGCCGTTTGTCATCCTTATTCTAAAAAAAATTTAATACTGTTGGTAAATCCAATAGTGCATGCCTAAAGCGCATTAAAAAAATTACGTATAACATGATTATACCTAAATTTTTAATTTGTTAAATACACACAAGTTTTCACTAATAACCTTATTATTACACTTCCACTTTTCCGATAATTTTATGTAAAACTTCAATTAAAAAAAGTTTGGAAAATCCAAAAGCGCACGACTCGTAATGTTCATATGATAGTGAAAAACTTCAAAAAAAATGTAAATATCTTAATAGTTCTATTCGTCAAAGAAAAATATTAATAGTTCTATAAAAATGTTAATAGTTCTATTCGTCAAAGAGTACCAGTAGCAGTCATCGAAGTACACCTTGAAGTCACTCCATCAAGTCCGGAGGTAAGGTCTCATCATAACTAACAAAACGAGGCCAAACTCGTCACATCTAGTTCTTCTCGTTGAGGAGTTCCAGTAGCAGATACCGAAGTACACTTTTAGGTCTCCATAAAGTGTAAGACGTATAAGTATATTTATATGTAAATCCTGCGTACTTTTAGCGAAACAAAATCATCATTCATCATCATCATTACAGCCTTTCATAAGTCCACTGCTGAACATAGGCCTCCCCCAAGGAATGCCACAAAGCACGGTCCTGAGCCACCTGCATTCATTGACTTCCTGCAAAAATATATGATTATAAAAATAATAATTGTCTTACCTTGGTCAAGTATGTATCAAATTTGGTTTTTGGAATATTTTTTATTTCTACAGCTATCGATATTTTTCAGCACGAACTGCTGTAAACAAACGACCACTCACGACGGCGGCTGAGCTCGGAGTAAAAGTACTCTATGGCTCGGAGTGAGGTAAAGTGTATTTAGTAAAAAATAAATTAATACAAGGCTGCGCAAAAAACAGAAAATTTCGCTATTTCTCATCCGAAAAAAGATAATTATAACTAAACAAAACAAAATTAAACTGCCATTTATATTCCATGGCTTCCCTCATGATAGAATTTAAAAAATAGATTGAGTTGAACAACTGATATTTTCAAAAGTTATCGTGTTTACCACTCCATGTGGACTTGATAAATTCACACTATAAACCACTAAAACCATTTTTTTATGTAAAAATAGCAATTAATCGATTTGTAAAAATATTTATAAGTTCAACAATCAGTTATCTTTCTGACAATGTGTTTTTTATATCCTTTACAAATTCAAATTCAAATTCATTTTATTCATTTGCGATATATGGGTTACAATAGGTCTTAATAATTTAACAACAATACAACCATATTCTACCTTCCGGTGTACAAACTACTTAAATACAAGATTTATTTATAACTAGCTGTTCCCCGCGACTTCGTTCGCGTGTTAGGGTTTTTATGTTTCTGCGCGGAACCCTGATTCTTTTTCTAAAATAAAAGTAGCCTATGTTACTCCTTATGAAATCAGCTATCTGCCAGTGAAAGTTCCGTCAAAATCGGTCCAGCCGTTTCGGAGATTACCCGGAACAAACAGACAGACAGACAGACAGACAGACAGACAGACAAAAATTTTAAAAATTGTATTTTAGTTATAGGTATCGTATTTACTTTCATATGCATTTAGTAAAAAACTGTAATTTTGACATTACAAACAGACACTTCAATTTTATTTATTTGTATAGATGTATAGATTAAAATGGAAAATTCTGATAATTACATTAACATATAATATAACCCTATTTGTATATTTGCACTACTAACATAATAATAATTCACAAAATAATAATATAATAAATGTAATAATTAAAATTGTAATGTCAAAATAATAATGTCAAAACGAGTATAAATTATTGTCTCAAAATTAATAACATTAAATGTTGCCAAGCTCCATTTACTATCCTTTGATTTAAAATGTACCTAATTGATTTATTGTATTTTTTTTAATTAAGGCATTACACAAATACTTACAAGTGAGCCATATAGTGTCAATAAAAAGTAAAATAAAACCCAAACAGCATTAAAGTATTTTTGTCATAATTTTTAAATTTATGCAAATGCAATTTGCCTTGGCAAGTTGGTGTTATGGTTTTAAAATAAGCAGTCAACGTCACTACAGTTTAAAGACCTTAAAACTGTTACTTTAAGCGCAGAATAAACAATAGTACTAATTTAAGGTCTTAAAACTGTGACCCTCTCCTATTGTAAAAAGGATATGACGTCATCGTCAGTATTTTCTCGCTAATAGACGATCGCACTCAAATCTCACATTTTGATACTACTCCCCATCGACAGTCCTATACATGTCCTGTATCTGTCCTGTACCTTAGCAAAGTTTTTAATCTTTGCTTATTTTATATTGATCCTCGCTCAGTTTTTGTTGTTGTATATAGAATTTATTACATTAGGATTACGCCTGTAAGTAATAATACATCATCATCATCTTCATCATTACAGCCCTTCACAAGTCCACAGCTGAACATAGGCCTCCCCAATGAATGCCACAAAGCACGATCCCGCGCCACCTGCATCCATTGACTTCCTGCACGTCTTACCAGGTCGTCACTCCATCTATTGGGGGGACGCCCTACACTTTGCCTGCCGGTACGCGGCTGCCACTTGAGGACCTTTCTTCCCCATCGGTTGTCGGTTCTTGGAGCTATATGGCCGGCCCATTGCCACTTCAGCATATTAATTCTTTGGGCTCTGTCTGTTACTCTGGTTCTACTGCGGATATCCTCGTTTTTAAGTCTATCACACAGAGAAACGCCGAGCATAGTCCTCTCCATAGCTCGCCGTGCGACTTTGAGCTTCCTCATACGGCCAGCAGTGAGGGATCACGTCTCAGATCCATAGGTCATCACTGGCAACACGCACTGGTTTTACAATCTAGTTTTGAGGTTTTGAGTTATGTCTGACGAGAAGATATGTCGTAATCTCTCGAAAGCTGGCCAGCCGAGTTGAATCCGACGATTGACCTCTCGGTCGAAGTTGGACTTACCTAGTCAGGATATTTGTCCCCGGTAAACATATTCGTCAAAAACTTCGAGCTTAGTGCTCCCAACAACTACCGACATAGGTGTGATATGGACATTAAACATGATTTTTGTTTTGCCCATGTTTATATTAAGACCTATCCGTTGTGAGACACTATTTTGGTTGGTTGGTCACTGATCATAGTGCTTAGGTCCTCCAGCGATACTGCCATAAGGACTATTTTGTCGGCAAATCGAAGTCGACACACTCCCAATCTTTACAACGTTGTTCACGAGAGACTTGTGGACGATAAATCCGACACCTTCTTGGCACAGATGGTCCCGGTGATTTATCTGATCCTCTTCGGATCTTGGATAATCCTATAATATTCCAGCGCAACTTGTCTGTCTCTTTTTCCAGCTCCAGAATCTTCTCGTCAGTCATCAGTGTGCGTGAATTATAAGTTTCCAGGTCGAGTCGTCGTCGATGGGAACCGAACCTCCACCGGAGACTCTTAGCACCCCCTGCCCCGCCGTTACCATGGTCGCCACCGTAGCCAGGAATAGAGAGACTGCCAGGGACTTTGGGCCCCGCTATTCGTGATAATACATCACATATTTATTCGTGATAATATATTAGTGAAAGCGCATATCAAAATATTTTTAGATTTAAAATTATGATACAATTGTTTTAGCCGTAATGCTGTTGGTATGTCATTAAAAAAGAACCGCTATCTATCGGGGGTCATTATACGTAGGGAGCAGGAAACCCTTTTATTGAGAACGAGGCATTCCAACTCCATAGGGTGAAAACGCATCTGCATCTTGATACTTAATCGAGGATAGATGTAGATGTCTGTGGGCCACAGTATCTACTTATAATCAGGTGGACTGTGCGCACGTTTGTCACCCTAATTCTATAAAAATAAAATACGTGTTTTGACCTTTCCCATTGTTTCCTCTTACTACAATGACGGAATTGCAACGGATTCCCTTACGCTGTCACTACACTACTGCTTAAAGCGTACAATATATTTTGTTATATTATAATTAGACATAACTTGTTAGCCCCTGAGCTAACATAGCTATGTGTTGATAAGCATTCGCCATAAATTTTACAACATACGTGCAACCCGAGTTTATAACCCGCGTCTACGATTTTACTACACACAATTTTTGGACGGGATTCGAATAAATTTACGATCTTTGCCAACCCTGTTCTAGACTAACGAAATATCAAAAAAATCACGAGAAACCTTCGAACAACGAAAATATCCAGCCATACAAATAAAAATAAAACTGGCGCGTTGTCTGTGCTTTTAGAACATTTGCATATTCTATACTTTTCTTATTTATTATTGCCATTCTAGAAAAATTTTACTTTAGAAAAAGTTTTTCTTTCTTCACATTCCAACCGGATCTATTTATATATTTATTTATGTGTGTTGGAAACTAGTGTTTCACTTAGAATTGATGTCAGTGTAAAATAAAAATAAATTGTTTCAAAATTGCTGTCCTCTACATAAGGTACAGTAGGAAGCATATTATGATTCGGGTCAGAAGCGGATACCGGGAGACAGGTGCAAACTGCAAAGCCGATATAGTCCCAATATATAAGGGAAAAGGGTCACAGCAGGACTGTAAAAACTACCGTGGCATCAGCTTGCTTAGCATTGTGGGTAAACTGTATGTAAAGGTGTCGATTGAAAGAGTTATGAAAGAATGAATTTGATGAATGAATAAGAGTTATAAATTATTGAGATGTGCAAGCTGGATATAGATACGGAATGGGGAGTATGGATCAAGTCTTTTCCGTGCGCATGGTCGCGGAGAAGTTTTTGGCCAAAAACCAAAAAGTTTTTTGTGCGTGCATGGACATGAAATGCCTTACGACAGTGTGCACAGGGATGTGTTGTGGCAAACACTGAACTCATTTGTGATAAGCGTTGGGTACAGGCATTAAAGTCTCTTTATAGGGGCTCCAGCTCTAGTGCTTGTGTCAGGATCAACGGGTCCTACCCGAACTGGTTTAGCATCGATAAAGGTGTCAGACAAGGCTGTGCACCTTCTCCGTAGCTGTTAAACCTATTTATGGACAGTTGTTTAGAAACTTTGAAAGTTGAAGGATGTGGGTTAAGAATTGGTAAGTCAAATGCTTTTTGTACGCCGATGATCAAGTCATATTTGTGTAGTCGGCGGCCGACACTAATGAAAAGGTCATTAAAAGAAAGGGAAATAAAAGTGAATGCAAATAAGACGAAAATTATGGTCTTTGAAAGAGAAGAAAGTATAACGATATGTGAAATAAGAATACAAGAGGTTTGTGTATTTGGGATGTAAATTTAGCAGGGATGGTAGATATTATAAGGATATACAACGAGGAGTGAATGCAGGAAATAGAGTAAATTGGGGCTCTAAACTCTATTGCGAGAAGTTAGACTGTGTCAAAAAAGGCACGTATGGCAATTCACAATGCTATGTTGGTAAATGCTGTAGAAATGCGGTCACTAAGAAGTAAGTTAGGGCTGAATTTTAATGACAGGGTGAGAAATTGTGTCATAAGAGAAGAGTGAGAGAGTTGTGACCAGGATTAAGAAAGGAATGCTTCGGTGGCTTGGTCCAGTAGAAAGAATGAATGAGGACAGAGTGACAAAGCACATCTATGTTGCAGAAGTTAACGGCAGAGTCGGGAAGGGAAGCCCCAGACGAAAGTTTATCGACACAATTGGTGATATATTGAAGATGGACCAGATAAAGAGTGCCCTTAATCGACGAGCATGAATGCGTAGGTATATAGATGTAAAGGAGGCGAGGGAGGTGTGTCAGGATCGTGCCAAACGGAAGTCCGTAGTCTTTGCCTAACCCTCTGGGTAACAGCCGTGAGTGTTTATGTATATGTATAATAAATGACATATATATTGAAGCAAAAATATCAGAATCGGATACTGACTTTATTTACGTGAGTAAAAAAATACACATTGGATAAAATTAATAATTTGAATTTTTATGACGTTTAATTTTAACTGTTTTCAATTACCGACGTAGGCTCTTTCCAACACTTGAAGTAAGTAGTTATTGGATTGCTCTACAAAGTACTTGTCGTCACTCTGATACCTATGGTCGCAAATTAAAATTATGTTAAAATGAAACGTGGTGAAATCTGTAACATTGTTCTTTTATAGAATAATAATGCCCAAATACTTAAACGGTGCTCAATTTTAAGATTAATTCTCGTGCTGTCTCTATCACTTTAAATCAAAGTGACTGTGACACCACGACACTGCCCTTAAAACTCAGACACAGACCCTTAACAGACCCGATGAACGATGGCCATTAGGGTGACAAACGAGCACACACGTAAACCTATAACAGTGGTAGAACCACGCGGCAGCTTTTGCTGTCGCACGGATTGGCCGGCTCGAACCGGGGTAGTAAGTAAAAAAAAAACCTGATGGTAAATGAATGTTGTAGTCCAAACCAAAACGCAGAATGCGTTATCACTCCTGAGAACTAACCTGGAAAACATCGTTTCCAGTAAAAAGGGTCTCCAGTTCCCTACACTCACCAAACGAAAGTAGCAGCATTAAGCTGCTAATTTAGGCTGGTATTCTGTGAGAGCATTGTTACCGTGGCTCTACCACTTATAACTTATTTAATTACTTGTTATTTATCCGATTCGATTATTATTTGTTTGATTTACTAGGTGACTCAACATTGTTGGGTATCACGATGAAAAAACAAACAAATGTGAAGTGTGAATACTGAGTCTTTTTTGCCGACTACCAAAAAGGAGACGGTACTCAATTCGACTGTGTTTCTTTTTGTTTTTTTTATGTGTGTTACCTCATAACTTTTTACTGGGTGAACGAATTTCGATGATTCTTTTTTTATACGAAAGCTGATACTTCTCGTAAGGTCCTATATGAATGAATGAATGAAATGATAAAATTAATCAAGGTCAGACTAATAGTTTTTGAGTCATTCTTAATAACTTATATTGAAGTCAGCTGTACAAAATTTTTAATTTTAAATTATACTTATTGTGACGGCTCATTATTATTATTATTATTAAATAATAAATACATTCAATAAAGAGACATTTAAAGTATCATATATATAATAATTTGGACAATTAATATGCGTTAATATACATAAATTTCAAATATATTAATTTCGAGTATTAAGTATTTATAGTATAGTGAAGGCTTAATATTGTCTTTAAAAACCTTAGAATTTATTAAAACTGTGCTTAAAATATTCAAAATGGAATAAATAATAGAAGTACAATACAATTATATTGCAGTAATAAAGATAAATAACATTTGTAATACAATTTTTTTAAAAGTTAATTAGGGTGTTCTTGTATTACTGAAGGGTGTTCTTGTATTACAGGAGAGTGTTCATGTAATGATTGCATATATGAGTTGCCGGAGACACATAGCCATGGGTGTAACATATATACGGGGTGGTCGACTGCTACTAGTACTGTTGCACAATGTATAGTCCTATATTAGGGACTTATGATAGTAAGGTCTATGGTACAAAAGCATTAATATAGAAGGTATCTATGATGCATAAGCATTATGATAACAGAGTTATGACTTCAAGTCCCGTATGTATAAGATATACAATAGTATGGTCTATGAAATAAAGCAAATATGTGGAAGGTCTCAAATATGTAAAAGCATTATATTGAAAGAAATGGGACTTGAAAGCGATTATTATAGTGGCGTGCAGATTACTTCACAGCGTCCGAGACCGAGGTGAACTTGGACTCGCTAACCGATGTGCCCTAGAAATATCATCTTAGTGCCGATGGTAAGCGGGTTTGTTGTAGCAATATGACTTGCCCGTGGACATCGCACACCCCTACCGTTTGTGGTCGTTAGCGCATAGCGTTAGATACGTCGGCTATCTTTCGGATTAGGGTGAGTGTGTTTGGTAGTACTTCTAAGAGCAGCAAGTATACTAAACTCCATGTCTTAGCAATAGCGCTAAGATATGTGGATTTTTACTTAACAACATTACCAATTTTGTTACCAAAGTCAATAGGCATCATGTGGGTATGTTGTGAGAGGGCGTCATTGATGTTTACTGCCATTTGCAGTATTGCGTCTTGTGACGGATCTGCGAGTGTGCTGCGCCTTATGCGACGCACCTTGTGGTTCTGGTCGATGGAGGTATGCGGGTGGTGATGTCTGCTGGGACTGTACCTTGGGATGGTGTAGGTAAGTCCGACGATAGTTGTATTGATGCTTATTGCGTTCTGCAGCATTGTGTCTCTGCGAAGGTTGTTTGGCGGGTCGCTATTCTCAATGGTGCTATCTGCGTCTTGGTTTTACTAACTTTTTGAGCGTTTTTGAGTTCTATCTTCGTGAACGGGGCTCTTTAGCTTATAAGACACTACCAACAGCTTTCGATTGCTCTAGTAAATATTCATTCTTCCAAGAGACACCCAAAAGAACTAAGTTACTATACTGACACAACTTAAATAATGGTCCTAAGATAATCACGCCATAAATTTATTAAACGGCCTATATTTAAACCTTTAGAAAGATCAATATATGGTTAATAATAACAATAATTATTATTATTAATAATAATAATAATATGGCGTAGGGAAGTGACGACCCCACCGCCCGCTGACGTAACAGTTAAGTGACAAAACTGCTACGTCAGCGCAGTCAGTCAGCGCCTTGCCAAGAGGTGTGTGCGCCGTGCCTCGGCAGAATTGAGGGTGCAAAGATCCGTCTGTGATTATGGCCGCACCATGAAACGGTGCCGGGCCTGGGCGTCTCCCGTTGATAGACGCCCATTCAATGGATGATGGAAAATAAAAGAGTGCGCAAAGGGCCGCTGCCTGAAGGTCGCCAGGGCGCGTCTGGAGCTGGCGCCGGACGCGACAGCATGCGGGTTGCCAGCCAAGTGCATGGGGCTACAAGACCACCTAGTAGCCGCCCGCATCCATCATCCCCACCAGAGGGCTTGGTGTCGGCTGGGTCTTCTCGGACTCAGCAAGCGACACCCGCCGCTGGTGGAACACGTCGCATGCGTTGGATAGAAATGATGAACGCAAACGCATTGCGAGCGTATTTTAGGATGAAAGGGGAAGAAACTGGAATGTTAGCGTATCGGGCTCGGATGCATTGCTTTTTCGCGGAGCTGGAGCCATCTGTTCATGTATCAGAGCAAAACCTGGTAGACCGAGTTCGGTACATCCTGCGCTCCAACATATTTGGTGACGCCGAACTCGAACGACTACGATGTGAGGCTGTTCCCTCATCGGGTGAAAATGCTACAGCTGGTAATGCGACGCCACGAATTGCAGAGCAATCTGCACACGTGGATACCGCCGCGGATTTTCCAGTTGTGGTTGATTCAGACGATGATGGAATGGTCACCCAAGAACTAGAGCAGATGAGGAGTAAATTGGAGGAGGCCATTGAGGAAACGCGCAGTATGCCTCTCGAAAATCGACCACGACTCTCGCGTATACCCCTAAACAAGCGTAATCGGGCTGTCGTGAGAGCTCTTAACCCAATGCTGGTGACCTATTTGGAAGCCAGCCGGGACCTTTGCGAGACGGACTCAATTCTTTTTGGCGCCACACTGGCAGTTTGCCGTACCTATTATTGGCGCCAAAATTCCCACGGCTGGACGCGCTACTAGACAAAGTAGCCCCATCCCAGCCTAGTGAAGAAGGATTGAGGACCGTATCACAAAGGCAAGGGCCCTCATCGGCAGACTGATAAGCTTCAGGTCGGGCAATAATAGGCCCCGAATTGTGCGCACCGTCAGGATGGCGTTTGCTGGGACAAATATCAGTTTGTCCAAGCCGGATATAACTCAAAAACTGACGGAGCGCATAGACGACCTGAAGCAGAGAATGACTGCTTGGGGGAAGCGGATTCGGCGATATACCGAGAGGTCGACACGGTTCAACCAGAATTGTCTCTTCCAGAGTGATCAGAAGAGACTCTATGAGTGATTGGAGCGACCAATGGTACGTGGACACTATCGCATTCTGGCGCGGCCTGTAGTCAGAACCCGTAAACGACAGCGAGGGCCCTTGGACGGAAGTTGTGGCGAGTCAGTATGCGAATATTACGCCCATAGACCCCGTCATCATAACGTCGGATGACGTAGCTGAGGCGGTCCGTAGGGCCCCGAACTGGAAAAGTCCGGGACTCGACGGACTGCATCACTACTGGCTGAAGGCGTTCGTGGTGTGTCACGCTGTGCTCGCCCGACAGTTTCAAGAGGCTCTCGACCAAAAGTCGCTCCCGAGCCTCTTCACTACTGGGATCACTCATTTGGTTCCTAAAGACCGGGATTCCACAGACCCGAGCAAATACCGCCCCATAACGTGTCTATCTACCATATACAAGACACTTACATCCATTTTGAGCGCGAGAATCACTCGTCACCTGAACTCAAATCAGGTGATGTTGCGCGTTCATAATGGATATCGGGGCGGTGGTCGTGGAACCAAGGAACCACTCCTCATTGACGCGGTCATTGGCAAGGTGGTTAAACGCAACCGTCGGAACCTCTTCGCCGCCTGGATAGACTACAAAAAGGCTTTCGACTCGGTGCCTCATACATGGCTTAGCTCGAGGACCCTCGAGTTGTACAATGTTGAATGTACGGTTCGAGACTTCCTCGGGCAGTGTATGGGACAGTGAAGTACGATCCTTTGTCATCTAGGCCAGCGGATGACGGCTGCGGTGAACCACATAAGGATAAGAAGGGGTATCTTCCAGGGCGATTGTTTGAGTCCAATCTGGTTCTGCCTGTCTCTACACCCTATCAGTACTTTACTAAAGGGCTCCGGGAGGGGATTTCAGCTTCGGAAAGGAGGTCCAAAAGTGACCCACCTTTTCTATGTGGATGATCTCAAGTTATTCGCCTCCAGTCGCTCCCATCTTATGGAATTGCTAAAAATCACTTATGATTTTAGCAATTCTATTGGAATGGAGCTGGGAATGGATAAGTGTGTGATCCTCCATGTCGAAAGGGGAAGGGTTGCTAATACCGATACCTGGGTATGTCACAAAACATCAGTATCGAGGAGGCGGTTATGAAGCAGTCAGTTTGCGATGTGTTTTATGCACGCTTGACAAAAGTACTTAACAGTCTTTTGTCGGGCGTTAATAAGACAGACGCATATAACGGTTGGATCATGCCTGTTTTCATGTATACATTTGGCATACTCAGGTGGACTCAGACCGAACTGAACGCTCTGGATAGAAAAGTCCGCACTATTATGACGTCCCACAGGATGCATCATCCAAGATCGTTGGTAATGAGGCTGTACTTGCCGCGGAAACATGGTGGGCGCGGCTTTTTAAGCGCGCTTACGTGCAGCCTTCGTAATTACTTTCTGACGAGAGCGGATGATCCATTCTATAGAGACGCTATTTTTTGTGATAAAGGACTTACTCCTCTATCCTTAGCCAACGAGCAATGAAAAGACCCGGCAGTACAGAGCATTTCCGACCGGGAGACCGTATGGAAGGAGAAGGAGCTCCACGGGAGGTTCTACAAGGCTCTACATGAGCCTTTCATAGACACAGTTGCCTCCCTCCACTGGCTACGTTTTGGTGACCTCTTCGGGGAAATCGAGGGTTTTGTCTGTGCAATACAGGATCAGGTTATTAAGACCAACAACTATCGGACATACATCCTAAGGGATGGAACCGTCGACATTTGTCGAGCTTGTCGCCATCCCAGTGAATCACTTAGGCATGTCATCTCCGGTTGTTAGGCGCTTTCTAACTCTGAGTATTTGCACAGACACAACCTAGTAACCAGGATTCTACACCAGGAGCTCGCTCTGAAATTCGATCTCGTGGATAGGAAACTGCCATATTATAAATACTTGCCGGAAGCCATGCTCAAAAATGACCTGAATTCTCGCGAATAAGCCTGATATTGTGCTGATGGACCGGGCACAGTCAAGGATATTTTTGGTCGACATTACCATTCCTTATGACGAGAATCTCGTAAAAGCCGAAACAGATAAGCTGACAAAATATCTGGACCTGGCTCACGAGGTGACCGACATGTCGGGTGGTCTGCCGACCGAAATTATTCCTGTGGTCGTTTCTGCAAACGGGTTAGTCCCCGTCAGCCTCTCGGGTCATCTGAGGTGACTGGACTCCGTAACGGACCGCTCCAAGCTCAAATGCAGAAGGCGGTGCTCCTCGATATCGCCCGCATCGTCCGCCGGTTTCTTTCCCTTTCCCCCTAACCCTCGGCCGTTTGGTCTCCCCTGCCGAGGGCTTCCATCTGGTTGGGTTTTTATATATTTATGTAATTTTTATGTATTTATTTTACTTTATGCATTTATTTTACTACATATTTATACTGCCCAACCAGATAAGAAAACTTTATAGATAACCTATAATAATAATTCATTTATTTCGGACAAAAAGAAGAATGTCCATAGTTGTTAGTAAATGTTTTCTTATATCTAGTGTTAGTAACATATTGGTTGACGACACAAGTATGAAACTGCACCGATAGTAGCAATAAGCCAGTTTATAAGGCAGCACGTAGCCGTATCTAGCGAACCAACATCGGCGAGTCCCAGTGGTCAGCCAGCGAACGCAGGATGCTGTTGGGGCTGCCGCGCATGCGCCGCAGTAGCGATGTACAGCGCTTGCGCATGATTGCAGCGAATTGGTGTGAGCTTCCGCGAACATGGCGGAGGCGCTGCAGCTGTGCGGCAGACCCTTCAGCACCGTGAACGCGTTGTTATATTGTATGCGCAGGTCGCTGTATGCCCTCTGCGTATAGTCTACCCACAGACTGCACATGTAAAAGGACTGGCAATAAACTTTAAAAAGCGTAACTTTAACTTGACCCAGTGGCCCAAATACCTACTTAAAACACTCCACCTTCTTTAAAGGAGTACCACCTAACGTAATATTCGGTATATTAGTGTAACGAATAATTAACACATTGGTCACGTAAATTTGATATATTTTTATATATCTTATGGATATAGATTTTAAAGACATAAAGAAAGAGAAGTAGAGAGGGGGGGGGGGGGAGTATTACATTATGTTATGCTAGTAAACGAACGTTTCTTGTACTGAAAACACAAAACGGCCGCGTTTCGTGGTAGCTTTCGGTATGCTGCCATAAAGTGTTGGAATAATATACCACCTTCAATAACACGCCCCGTGGCGGGAAGATTAGTAGCCAGGGCCTGGTCACCGACGGTGAATTAAGAAGAACCCACATGGCTGGCCCGAGGTGGCCAAGAAGCCATATATAGCCATGGTGTCATAAGAAGCGAGGGAAAACCAGTAGACAACAAAAAGTTTATATACCGACCTTCTAACGATTAAAACCCCACGGTGGTAACTATCAGCGTATATAAGCTGTCCTGGGATCTCCATTCGGATCGCACCGGGACAGCAGCGTTTTCCTAGTGTAACGACACATACAATCCCAGCAGACTTCACCACCCGCATACCTCCATCGACCAGCACCACAAGATGCGTCAAATCAGGTGCAGCACACCCGCAAATCCATCACAAGACGCAATACTGCAAGTAGCAGTAAGCATCAATGCAACTATCATACGGATGGCGCCCCCTCACAACACACCCACATGATCGCTATCGACTTTGGTAACAAAATTGGATAATATTATTAACTAAAAATACCACCAACGTATCATAGTAGCACGGTACTAAGACGTCAGTAGCCAAAACTCCACGTATCATAGCGCTATTGCACTAAGACATGGAGTTGAGTATGCTTGCTGCACTTAAAAATACTACCAAACACACTCACCCCAATCCGAAAGATAGCCGACGTATCATAACGCTATGCGCTAAGACGCCGCCCACAAACGGTAGGGGTGTGCGATGTCCACGGGCATGTCGTATTCCTACAACAAACCCGCTTATCACCAGCACTAAGATGATATGTCTAGGACACATCGGTTAGCGAGTCCAAGTTTACCTCGGTCTCGGAGGCTGTGAAGCAATCTTCACGCCACTATAATAATCCTTGTCAAGTCCCATTTCTTTCAATATAATGCTTTTACATATTTGAGAGCTTATATATCTTATATCTGCTTTATTTCATAGACCATACTATTGTATGTCTTATTCATATGGGACTACAAATCATAGCTCTGCTATCATAATGCTTATGCATCATAGATACCTTCTATATTAATGCTTTTGTACCATAGACCTTACTATCATAAGTCCCTAATATAGGACTAGTCATTGTGCAACCTTACTACTAGCAGTCCGTACTAGCGTATGTATGTCCTCCGGCAACGCCCCCTCATAAGGGAACATTACAAGAACACCTTCATCAACACAATTACAAATTTTGATCCATTTTTTCTATTATATTACAAATGTTATTTATCTTTATTATTGCTATATAACCGAATTGTATTTATATGATTTAATACATTTTGAATATTTTAAACAGAATTTTAATAAATTTAGAGATTTTTAGAGACAAATTATGCGTTAACTATACTATAATATTCAATATTCCAAATGAACACATTTGAACTTTATGCTTAATATTGCATTTTAATTGTTTAAATTATAATTTCTATGACCTTTTTGAAATGTCTTTATAATGAATTTAATTATTATTTATTAATAATAATTATGAAGCTTCACACTAGTAACAAGTAGAAAATAATAAACTGCGGTGGCTAACCTGCCTGGCAACTGTGGGAACTATAGCAAATCAGTTATGTGGAGGCCTATGTTAAGCAGTGGCATTTGATAAACTGTAATGAACGAATGAATCCGTGGCCGTGAGGCCTTTCTGGCATATCTTATGGTCTCCCTTACAGCACCCACGGGATGAAATGGGATGATAGAATTTTTTTATAGAATAAGGGTGACAAACGAGCGCATAGTCCACCTGATGGTAATTGGTTGCTGTGGGCCATAGACGTCTACATTTATCCTCGATTAAGAATCAAAATACAGATGGCTTGTTACCTCTGAGTACAAAGATCTTCGAGAGAGCTTCGTTTCCAGTCAAAAGGGTATCCGGTTCTCCACATTCACCATACGAAACACAGCAGCATTAAGCTGCTATTTTACGCTGGTATTCTGTGAGAGCGTGGTCCTTCCCCAGTCAAGCCTACCCATTCGTGGTACAACCATAATATAGCTACAGCGTGGCTCTACCAAAGTTTACGTAGATTCTCTTACCCCGCCATTTTATCACGAACTTGATAAATATATACTTTGAATGCAGTTTAAAATGTCAATATTTTAATGGTGCAAAATTTAAAGTGTCTTATTTACGTACAAATCGGATAATATAAGTTGATTAAAATGTCCGGAGCGTAGTCGACCGGTAATTTATTCACAAGTGCAAGAATCCAGGCCGGGGGGCGCTGCATTATGGCACAGGGGGTGGCGCACCCTTAACTATGCTTTCACATAAATGTTATTAGATATTAAGATATTTTGTCATAATAAAATAAAATAATCGCAATTGGATTATTTTATTTTATTTAGGAGAGCCGTAGTAGCTCAAATGGTTAGCGCTCGCCTTAAATTTCACAATACGCGAGCAACCCTGTTTCGATCCCCGCCGGCACCAATGAAATTGTTAATTACAATTTTAAGTGCTGATTTACCACGTGCTCAGCGGTGAAGAAAAACATCGTGAGGAAACCTACAATGTCTGAGAAATAAGAAAAAAAATTCGAAGACATATGAAGTTCGCCAACACGCATTGGGGCAGAGCGGCGGACATTTCCTTTCCCTAAAACCCTCTCAGAAATGAGGGGAGGCCTATGCCCAGCAGTGGGACGTATATAGGCTGTAACTTTAATTGGATTAGATATTTAAGCACAATATAGCAGCATCTGTACAATTTAAAATTTCACAGATGCAAGGGGACCTTTCGAAAAATAATTCCAACAAATAGTGTTTTTTTTTTAATTTCTATGATTTTGATTTTCGAACGGTGTAGTTGAATTTTATTTTAATTTTTTAAACGCATCGGATCGTTCAACTAACTACTAGAAAATTCAGGAAAGAACGGAAAGTTCCAGCAGAACTATAGTGAATTCTTCTTTAAAATAGACGTTGTTCAAAACAGACACCTGCCATATTGACTACAAGCACCGAAGCCTCGATGGAAGCCTTTGACAAATTGCAACTCGACGACAGCAGTTGCCCCTATCGTTGGCAAAGGTTTTTTTTTTTATAGAAGAAGGGGTAAACTAGCATACGGCTCACCTAATGGTAAGTAACTACCGCCGACCATGCACAACTGCAATACCAGGGGAATTACAGATGCATTGCCGGTCTTTTAAAAAAGAGTACGCTCTTTTCTTGAAGGTGTGAAAAGTTCTGAAAAGTGCCGTTCGTCTGTAAGAACACGATAAATCGAAAAGAAAATTCAAAAAGAAAATCAAAAAGAAAATTATGACAAATCATCTTAAAGCCAAGAAAGTCACTACTTCCAAAGTAAACCGACCGCATCTGACTATCAATCAAACAGCATGACATTTTCTTTTGCAGGTGCATTTACAAGCAAGACTTATTACTGCAATGCGGAGACCTAAATATTAATATCTAAATGAAAGCCAAGCACAGAAACATTGAGTGACGCGCGCAAATATTCAAGGAACCAACTAACATAAGAATTTTAGAGCAGCTACAATATTTTGTATAATTTTAACGTTCCGTAAACATTTGGAGAGTTTTTAATGAAAGTCACTTTCCTTATGTCGGAGTTGTTTCATTTAATTATTTTATGTTTCTCCTTGAAGCTTAAAAATACTCAGTAGAGCAGGCCTCTTCACGTTATAAAAACGTACAGGTGGTGTATTCCGCAATGTTTAGAAATGTAAAATGTGTTGAAAATATTATTCTCGAGCAGGCAGACTTCCTCACGGCTTTTGTTTTATATAAAACCAGTATAATAAGTTAATAATAGACTGTATTACATCTAAATAGTGTTGAATTAATGAAAGTCTCATCCAAAGGAACTGTATCCACGACTGATCTTTGCTGCTGATTATTTCTCGCTCAAAGGCTAAGTACAGCCATTCTGCGAAGAACCGCAGCCAGGGCTCTTCGCACGATGCCGCGGTGAGTATGACTGTATAATTTGAGATTTTAGTTTTACTTTTTCTTTACTTTAGTTTTTTATATATTTAACTTAAAGATAAGAATATTGTATATATTTAACTTAAAGATAGTGTAATAAATCTATTACGATGTAAAAAAAATAAGTTTCACTAGTGTCTAGACAGGTAGATTAGTTACTTACAGTAATTTACAAAGCATAATGTCTTAAAGGATTTTGCTACGGGGATATGAGGTTGATATTAAAACTATTTTTGTTTTGCAGAAGAGGGCCATAAGACCTATTTACAACCTAAAACCGAGAGTAACTCTCAGATAAAATTTAAAAAAATATTGTGACTTTGGCCTCTCAGTATATGTACGAAAATTTAATGTATGTAAGCAAGAACAAAAGTAGTTTTAAAAAAAAGTTATGTTTACTATATACACCAGGAACAAATACAAGCTAGTGATACCAGTTTCTCGACTCCACAGTTTCATGGGCAATTCATGCATGGGACAATGTATACGAAATTACAACAAAGTCCTAAAAATATACATGGTCTCTCTATTACCAAGATTAAACAAAAACTGTATAAAATGGAATAGAACTGAATAAAATAATTTTTTATTCAATATAGATCACATGTTTAATATAAATGGTTACAGATTATTTACAAAATTTATTTAGAAACAGCTTGGAAGCGACCACCTCATTCCCAGGGGTTATTATCAACCATGTAGTCATTTATATTATAATAAACCTTTTTAATATAGAGTTTTAGTTTAATAAAACATTTAAACTTGGTAAGAGAGAGAGCTTGTATATTTTCAGGGACTTTATTGTAATAGCGTATACATTGCCTCATGAATGAATTACTGAGTCTGTGGAGTCGATAAACTGGTATCACTTACTTGTCTTTGTTCCTAGTGTTTACAGAATATATATCACTTTTTTTTACTAAAACTACCTTTGTTATTGTGAACATAGGAGACAAAGTTAATACATTTATTTCTTTATTTTTTCTCTAAGAGACTCTCTCGGTTTTATGTTGTAAATAGCTCTAATGGCCCTCTTCTGTAAAACAAAAATTGTTTCCAAATCAATCGCATTTACCCATAGCAAATTCTCATAAGACATAATGGCTATGGAAATAACTAAAATAAACTAATCTAGCTGTCTCGATAGTAGTGAGACCTCCAATCTTTTTTACAGCATAGGCTGCAGAACTTAGTCAGCTTGCTAGTTTGGATATATGGGGACCTCAATGAAGCTTTGCGTCGAGAGTGATGCCAAGAAAAATAGTGGATTCTACAGGGCTCAGTTCTTCCCCATTTAATAACATATTGGTATGCAGATTTTTAGCATTTGATATTGTAAATTTCATGCATTTAGTTTTATTTCCGTTTAAGTGTAGATTATTAACATTTATTTTTATAGAATTAGGGTGACAAACGAGCACACAGTCCATCTGATGGTAAGTGGATGCTGTGGCCCACAGAGAATCAAAATGCAGATAATAAGATAATAAAAAGGGTCTCCGGTTCTCTTCACTCACCATACGAACCACAGCAGCATTAAGCTGCTATTTGACGCTAGTATTCTGTGAGAGCGTGGTCCCACTCCGGTCGAGCCGACCCATTCGTGCTACAACTAAAGCTGCAGCGTGACTCTACCACGTTAATGAAACGTTAAAACAATGCACTAATTTTGATATAGCATTATTCACTTCTGCACATTTAATTGACGTTGAAGTTTAAAAATCAAGGGAGTATCATCAGCAAATAATACAATATCATGATTATCCCCTACCAGGGAAGGTAAGTCATTAATATACACTAGAAATAGGAATTGGCCGAAAATTGAGCCCTAATGGACACTCATTAGTACAGCTGACTCGGAATAACTTTTACCATTTATAATAACTTTCTGCATTCTATTACTTAAATATGAAATAATAAGTTTAAGCGCTGTGTTCTTAACACCATAGTACTGTAGCTTCCTAATTAATGTCTCATGGTGAACACAGTTGAATGCCTAATATGAAAAGGTTGATTATAATATTAATGAATACCTACATGGTTATAATAACACCTTAGAATGAAGTAGTCGCCTCCAAGCTTTTTTAAATAAGTTTTGTATGTAGTTTGTACAAACTCTTTTATTGTATAATTTTACTTTGAAAAAAAAATCCGGTGTGTTTCTTGCTAGTTCTTCTTTCGATAGCTTTTTTCCGAACCAGTTGTAAAGTAAAAGTGAAAAATTATTCAATAAGAATTATTTCTAATCTGACTGCCTCGTAAGTCTAGTGGTCGCAAATGCTATTACTGATCACGAGGTCCTGGAATCGAATCCCAGGTCGGACTAAAAAATCAGTTATTGGGTTTTTTTGTCGAGAAATTCCCAATAGCAGTCTGGAGTTAGGAAGTTGGCGATGTTTCGCCGCTGTGCCTCGGGAAGCACGTAAAGCCGTTGGTCCTGCACCCGATCTCTCTCCGGTAGTTTATCTATACATATAAACAAAATTGAAGTGTCTATCTATGCATATAAATAAAATTGATGTGTCTGTCTGTAATAGTGGGGTTATTTGCATGCTATCAAGACATAGCCCCTTAATACCAGCCCGCCCCTAATACCAGCTTTTTCGCCTTTTTACTTCAAAAATAAGATTTCTAGTAGTCGTCAACTACAAATATTGTCTACTGAAAATTCTACGTGCTTAGAGGAAAGTATAAGGCCGGCCACATACATACGGAATTCCGTTTCGTGATTCCGTTTCGATATTCCGATTCGGAATCCCGAACGCAGTCAGTCCATACAAAATCTATGACCCGCCACACACGTACGGTATTTTTCCGTAAGGAATTTCTGCGATTCGAGATTCCGTATGAACGTCTGTGCGTTCGGAATCCCGAACGGAAAAAAGCCGCTCCGAACGCAAGTCTTCCATAGATATTGTACGAGTCGCAACACACATACGTAGTTTCCGTACGGAACGCGCTCAGTATTCCGTACGGAATTTACGTATGTGTGTTGCGACCGAAGCGAGTAGGAGTGTTTATGTATGTTTCTACATTTAATCTTATAGGTGTATAGCTTTTCGTAATTTAATATTAATAATAATTATTTTATTTAATAAAATAGATTATAGAATTTACAGACATCCATGTTTAAAAATATCTCTGCATAGATAGATCTTTTTACATAATATGGACTATATTGCAAGCTTATGGTGATAAGGGGATGCACCCAGTAAAAATAAGACAGCAACAATTGAATCACAATTAGAAAATCGTCGTCATTTTTCGCTGGCAGAACGTCTAGACTCAATGGCTAACGTCTCTCGACTGATCCTAGTTATTCCGAACGGAAAAAAAACGTATTTGTGTGATGTATTCACGGAATCCCGATTCGGGATTCCGAAACGGAATCACGAAACGGAATTCCGTATGTATGTGGCCGACCTAAACAAATATTACCACGTAGTTATAAATTTATCAGTATTAATCTATGAAATATCAAAAATTATTCATCATCTCATTTTCTTAAATTTTTGACAAGTAGTGGTCCCGTTAATATTAGACTTATTTTACATTATCTCGTCTTTGCGATTTGCATGAATGTGACTATAGACATAGTCATGTAGTTAGTTTTGAATAAATGTATGATTTGTTTTATTTTCTTCTAGTGGTAATTAATGGGGTTGTAATTAGATATTGGCAAAGTATAGGGTGCATAATGTCAGCTATCAGGCTGTTATTTGTTTTGAGGTACCTAGTAAGAAGTACCTGATTTCAGCCACGTGATTGCTTGTGTTATGCAATCTGTACCCCTTAAACTTATCTACAATAGGTAAGTACCTACCAAAAATTCAAACGACCCTATGCTAGGCTGCCATACGGAAAGTACACAAAAAGACGACATTCGGTAGAGACTGGCTGGAATTTGAGCCATAACGCCTCTTTTCATCGTCTTTTTTAGTTTTTTCTTGAAATAATATATAATGAACTTTTATGACATTTTAGGATAAATAAACTGTCGATTTAAACGAGTGTTTACAAATATCGTGCTCAAGTTAAAATAGCACGAATTTTTAAAGTTGAAATTGGCACTAAAGGGCCTATGGGAAACTAAATATCCATTTTTAAAATTATTATCTGTCTGTCTGTCCGAGCTAATATTCGGAATTCGCCAGAAGGACTATATTTTATCCGAAAACTTCATTGAGATATAATGTACTAAGTACATTACATCTCAATGGAAAACTTAAAGATTTTTTTTATGAGAAAAACGAAAAATTTATTGACAGTTTATTACAGAATTAATTACAGAAATTATCATTTATGAAATGAAAACAAGGAAAATAATAAAAATCAATAATTTAGCCTTCGGAAATTTAGAAATATTTCAGAGGTGTGGTAGGAGAGGTTTCAGATGGTTAGCGCTCGCTGTAAATTTCACAGTACGTGAGCAACCCGGGTTCGATCCCCACCGGCACCAATGAAATTGTTAATTGAAATTTTAAGTTCTGATTTACCACGTGCTCGGCGGTGAAGGAAAACATCATGAGGAAACCTGCATGTCTGAGAAATAAGAAAAAAAAATTCGAAGACATGTGAAATTCGCCAACACGCATTGGGGCAACGCGGCGGACATTTCCTTGCCCTAAAACCCTCTCAGAAATGAGAGGAGATCTGTGCCCGGTGATGGGACATATATAGGCTGTAACTTTTAACTTTAATAATTTAGCAAATTTTTATTGTCATTGAAATAAGACATGTTTGTTAAAATATTATCGTTATCACACTTTAATATCAAATTTTAGACGATAATGGATTCAGATACTAATGTAGACCATGATATTTAGATCACTTTTATTTCAGCTTCTTTCCAAAAGCCATAATTGAGTATCACTAACATAATTGAGTACTACTAAACTACTTACTTACTTCTCTGGCTTAGCAACCCTAACAAATGGTCATTCATAGGGTATCATCCTATAATTTCGTATATTTTCATAGACGTCCAGTATTTGCAAATTTTCTACCGACTTCAAAAAAGAGATGGTACTCATTTCGACTGTATGATTTTTTGTGCGTTTACTCATTTTTAACAACTTTTTTCTGTTGTAAAAAATTTTTAATTTTAAAATATCATTAATACGGATTGTGATAAAATTTTATCCAAAACTTTAATATCGCCATAGTCGCAACACTATCGCAAATATTCTGGTTGTAATGATGACGATGATGATGAACCTTCATCATCATCATCATCATAACAGCCCTTCACAAGTTCACTGCTGAACATAGGCCTGCCCTATGGAATACCACAAAGCGCGGTTCTGAACCACCTGCATCCATCGACTTCCTACATGTCTTACCAGTTCGTCACTCCATCTAGTGGGGGGATTCCTACACTACGTCTGCCGGTATGAGGCCGCGAATCGAGAACCTTTTTTCCACATTGGTTGTCGGTTCTTCGAGCTATATGGCCGGCCCATTCCCACTTCATCTTACTAATCCGTTGGGCTATGTCAGTCACTCTGGTTCTACTGCGGATATCCTCATTTCTAAATTTATCACGCAGAGAAACTCCGAGCAAGCTCCCTCCGTAGCTGGCTGAGCGATCTTGAGCTTCCTCATCCGCCCAGCAGTGAAGGACCACGTCTCAGTTCCATAGGTCATAACGTTTTGCTTTAAGGTATACCTGACGAGAAGATGTGGCGTAATTTACCGAACGCTGGTAGCGTTACGCTGCCCGGCTGAGTTGAATCCGTCAATTGACCTCTCTTACTTAGTCGGATTATTTGTCACAAGTAAATATACTCGTCAACAACTACGAGCTTAGTGCTCCCAACAACTACCGGTATAGGTGTGACATGGACGTTATACATGATCATTATTTTGCCCATGTTCATCTTAAGAACGGATAGTCTGTTGTGAGGCACTAGTGAGGTCATTGAGCATAGTGCTTAGGTCCTCCAGCGATTCTGCCATAAGGACTATATCGTCGGAAAATTGAAGGTAAGTGATGTACTCGCCGTTGATGTTAATACCGTATCCTTTCCAGTCCAGAAGCAGAGTTTTGGGGATATAACGTCACCCTGTCTTAAACCTCTCTGCAGTTGGATAGGTTTCGTATTCGGTTTATGGTTCTAAAATCTTTTCGTAAAACTGCTTGTTCGGGAGGCTGAAGTCGTCGAGTCTGCATGTGAGACGATTCGTAATGACTCTCGAAAACAGCACGTAGACGCGGCTCAGAAGGGAAATCGGTCAGTAGTCCTTCAAGAGAGCGTTGTTGCCTTTCTTGAAAAATAAGACCACCGCACTTCTGCTCCACGCCTCCGATGTAGTGCCACCATGGAGGACGGAATTAAAGAGCTTCTGAAGGACTTCAAGTACCGGTTTTCCACCCGCTTTCAAAAGCTCCGCTGTAATTCCATCCTCGTCCGGGGACTTTCCATTTTTAAGGTGCTGGAGAGCCATTCTAATCTCGCTAAGACGTGCTCTTGGATAGTTACTCACACTTGCGTGTGGCTTCAACGATGATGTGTACAGCTGCCCATAGAACCTCTCAATCTCACTCAAAATCTCAGGAGTCCAGAGAACGACACTGCCACACTCGGTCTTGAGCTTCGACAGTTGGCTCTTTCTGGCAGACAGACTTTGGAGCCCTAGTTCCGCTCGATCACTTCTTCAATTCGAGCAGTATTAAAGTTGCGTAAGTCCCGTCGCATGTGTTTAGAGATCTCTCTGTTCAGTTGCCTGTATGCTGTCAAATCTAATGAAAACTGCAGCATCATGCCTCGTCTAACAGCCATGAAATTAAGAGTGTGATCGTAAAGTTTTTGTGTCCTTCTGCGGCGGGTCTTGCAAAACTTAAACCTCATGGACAGTTTCCACAAGCTTGTCATTCATATCGTCCACTGCATTGCAATCTTGTAGGTGCTGAAAACGGTTTTGTAGCTCGAGCTAAAAGGTTTTTAGTTTCTTAAAACTTAAAAACACGAAGGAGACGGAGCGTTGGCTTCATTAGACGTGACCTCTCCGACTTAACGTTTAGGTTCAGTGTGCCTCTAACCAATCGGTGATCGCTGCCGGTTTTTCACCCTGGCGATCACTGAGACATCACTGAACAGTTGTCGTCTGGTCGTCATAATGAAGTCAATCTAATTTTTTGTCGAACCGTCAGGACTCGACCAGGTTCACTACCTGTGGAGCCGCTTCTGGAAGAAAGAGTTCATCATAAAGGGTCCTTCATTCTCCATGAAGTCGGTCGGCTGCTGGCCCCTTGGGTTCCGTTGCCCCATTCTAAATTTCACTACCTTAAGCTCACCGTTCTCTCTTGTGTCTAGTTTTGCGTTGAAATCTCCCATTAACACCGTATAGTGGGTTTTGGAGGAATGCATGGCTCTAGATATCCTCATACATTTCATCCACCTCCTCATTGGGATGTGCCGAGGTTGGTGCGTAAATCTGTATGACCTTCAGCGAATACCGTTTCGTGATTCTGAATATAACCCTCGTCGTCACACTCAATCTATACAACGTTGTTAACGAGAGACTTGCGGACGATAAGTCCGACACCTCCTTGGAAAAGGTGGTCGCCTTCCCTCCCGGTGCTAGAACAAGTTACGGATTAGCATGTCCTCCCCTTCTCTTCAGACCTAAGATAATCCTATAATATTCCAGCGCAATTTGTCCATCTCTTCTTCCAGCTCCAGGATCTTCTCGTCAGTCCTCAGGGTTGGTGCGTTATATATTGTCAGCTCGAATCGTCTTAGGTGGCAACCGAACTTTCACCGGAGATTCTTAGCGCCTCTTGCCCCACCGTTACCATGGTTGCCACCGTAGCCAGGAGTAGCGGGGCCGCCAGGTGCAAGGGGTCGTATCTTCGTTACTTTAATCATGGGGGTATTGCTATAGTTGCTACGTTTGGCGAGGCGGGTTGGCAACCGCATTTTTTTTATTGTTGCTTTGCTGTTATCAGAAAGATGCTGCTGCCCATTAAATGCCTCAGTAATTCCCCCTGTTGCCTCTTACGACATCCACGGGAAGATATGGGATAGTGGGTATTCTTACCCGCCACTACACAGGATAAATATAAGTTACAGATGAACCTTAGACTAACGAAATAAGGTTAAATATTACTTGCAATGTAGGCAATCTGATATTTTGTCCATGTTTAGTCAAGTTTCTATCCAAAAAATTAAAAAATTACACGTGCCTTAGATAGAAAACACCTCCATTCAAAATATTTTTCTTTTTACTTTCGTTTTTACAGTTCTGATATTTTTTTTATAGGAGAGTGGGCAAACGAGCATGCGGCTCACCTGATGGTAAGTGACTACCGCCGCCCATGAACAACTGCAACACCAGGGGAATCGCAGATGCGTTGCCGGCCTTTTAAAAAGCAGTAGGCTCTTTTCTTGAAGGTCCCTAAGTCGTATCGGTCCGGAAAAATCGCTGATGGTAATCGATTCCACAAGGAAGTCGTGCGAGAAAGAAAACATCTTCTAAATCGCACAGTGGTGGATCGCCAATCATCCAGATGGTGTGGATAGTATCGGGAGTTCTGCCGCGATGTGCGTTCGTGAAAGTTGGCGGCTGGGATTAATCCGAACAATTCCTCAGAGCACTCCCCGTGGTAAATTCGAAAGAAAATGCAAAGGGAAGCAACATCTCTTCGCAGTGCCAATGAATCGAGCCGATCGGAAAGGACTCGGTCGTCGACGATTCGAGCCGCTCTACGCTGGATGCGGTCAAGTGGAAGGAGCTGGCACTGGGGAGCTCCTGCCCAGAGATGGGAACAACCCTCCACCTCCCATGGCCCCACCGACCCTCAGGTCATACGGGCCGAATCTCGGGAGATGCGCGCGGTACTTGCTCGTGGCTCTTTTCCCGCGCGCACTTTCTTGACTCCCTACAAATATTTCATCTATTCCTTGTCCCAATTTTACGTCACTCTCCCCCTTCTGGGGCTGACGGCACTATAACGCCTACGACATCGGGCCCTCCTACCAGCATTCTCTCCTGCCCCATTCCACGATCGCGACACCCATGCGCAAAACTCGCGCAGCAGCCCGTAGTTCACCCCAGTGCCATTGAGTCAGATGATATTGCTAAGGTGACTCAGCACAGCTGCTCCAATTGTTGGGTCGGCAAGATAAGCGCCAGCCCACGGATGACCGCTCACCTGCACGGTCCCCGCAACCTGGGAGTACTGTTATTGTACAAGAACAATGTCCAGGTGCAGTTCACGCGCCTGATGGGCAACTCAGCCGTGGCAAGCTCCCCCCGACCCAGGGGATGGGAACAGTATTCCATGTGAGGCCGAACCTGCGCCTTGTAAAGTTACAGGCGGTGTGCCGGCATGAAATATTATCCCGCTCTGCTGAGCACGCCAAGCTTTTTAGAGGCCAATTTGGCCTTCTTTTCCAAGTTATCACGAAACTGCACGTCACTCGATATGTCGACTCCGAGGATTCCGATACTGGCTGAGGCGAGAAGGAGAGTGCCTTGAAACTGAGGAGATACGACAAAGGGGTTCTTTTTAGCGGTAAACGCGCAAACTTGTGTCTTCTGAGTATTAAACTGGACTAGATTTAGTCGCCCCCAATCCAAGACTTTGTTCAGCAAAGACTCGACTTCAAACACAAGTTTGTTCCGGTACTCGACGACGTTTTCCCGAGAAATATTGGCACGGCCGGTGTATAGAGCATCACCAGTGCTGCCATCCGCATAGCAATGAATGTTACCAGTTATGAACATATCATTGATATGCAGAAGAAACAGCGTTGGTGATAGCACACAGCCTTGTGGAACACCAGCGTTAATAGGCTTGTAGTCAGAGCATGCACCGTCTACAACGACCTTGATGCTCCGATCTGCAAGGAAGCTGGTGATCCAATTGCACAATTTCTCGGTAAGCCCATAGGAAGGGAGCTTCGAAAGAAGCGCCTTGTGCCAAACCCAATCGAAGGCCTTCGCGATGTCCAAACTAACGGCCAACGCCTCCCCCTTGGACTCTACTGCCTCCGCCCATCTATGGGTCAGGTAGACTAGAAGATCACCAGCTGATCGACCCCGACGAAAACCGTACTGGCAGTCACTGATGATTCTCATGGTACCTCATGAGCTGGCAGTTTATAATGGATTCCATTATTTTGGAGAACAAGGAGGTTATGGCGATAGGCCTGTAGTTGGACGGGTCTGAGCGGTCACCTTTTTTAGGGATCGGGTGGACCAAAGCTTCCATGAATTCGGGACTACGCCTTGGGAGTAGGAGTATCGGAAAAGACGCGTTAAAACCGGTGCCAACTCTGGAGCACACGTCTTCAGTACGATGGGAGGGACTCCATCAGGCCCACTAGACTTGCTATCGTCCAGGGAGAAGAGTGGTTTACAAACCGAACGCTGTGTAAATCGCACATCCGGTATGGAACACTCACACCGCGGGATGGTCGGCGGTATGTTCCCCCCATCGTCAAGAGGCAAGTTGGACGCAAAAAGGGAGCCTAAAAGGTCGGCTTTCTCTTTTGCGGCGTGGGCCAGTGAGTCTTCCTCCCTGTGCAGAGATGGTAGTGAAGGCTTACAGAAATTCCCTTGGACAGCCTTGGTGAGAGACCAGAATGCACGGGTTCCCGAAGGAAGGCGAACTAGTTTCTCGCCAGTTCTGCCTATGTGCTCTGACTTTGCCCTGGCAATAACTCTTTAGAAGGACCTGGAGGCAAAGTTATACTTCTTTTTAAGTGTGCTGGTGTTTACATCCCGAGTCGCCGAAGCCGCAGCCCAGGCTTGATAACACTCCTGCTTACTAAGTAATGCAGTCTTACAGGAGCGACCAAACCAAGGCTGAGATCTGCCTCCAATGGTTACCAGAGATGATGGAATAAATAGTTCCATTCCCTGTAGCACCACATCAGTGACAGAGTCAGCTACAGCGCTGGGATGATCCGGCGAGAAGCAAACCCGCCCCCATGGGTAGGATGCAAAGAAAGACCGCATTCCGTCACAAACTGCCGACCTGTAATGCCAAACACGGCGGCAACCTGCAGAACGCAACCGCGAGCGGAGCGTGAGTGGCACCACACTCCTGATCAGACAATGGTCCGAAGAGCCGAGAGGGGCATCGACGGATACCTGATATCCATCCGGATGAGAAGTCAGCAGAAGGTCCAACAGGGAAGGTGTATGATCCACATCTGGAATCCGCGTAGGCGAAGTAACCAGTTGTGTCAGACCATATGCCAAGGCAAAGTCATAAACAGATCTCAAACGTGAGCCGAGCCATTCGGCGTGGTGGGCGTTAAAATAGCCAAGGATCACGATCTCTGCGGATGGGACCTGTTGTAACAAGAAATCTGTAGCCATTTGGACGTGGTCGATGAGTCGGTCTGTTTCGGCATTACCGCTATGGGACCCGTAGACGCGCGGATGGTCGTCGCTATCTACAGTCCCCTGATGTTGCAGAAATTGGTATTGTTGCTCAGTTTGCCCCGAGCAGTAATGTTTTTTGCGGAATTTTGCCCCCCCCCCCCCCCCCCCAGAATACGCGGGGCAGCCTGAGCACCCACGCTCAGGAGTGGAATAACATAGTTGTGGATGCTCAGCGAGGAATTCTCCAGGGGTGCTGGTATCCTCTAGGGGTAGTCTTTGGTGTAATTCCGCTACCAAGTTGATGGGGGGGGGATTGGGCCTCCGGCCACCTGCACTCACCAGAAGAAACGCAGAACCAGAGCTTCCACTTCACGCCGGTATTCTGTGAGGTCGTGATACCAACCTGGCTCGAGCAGGCCCATACGTGCAACAGCAAAAACTGCTGCGTGGCTCTACCACCGTTAATATTTCACAGAACGGCATATTTTCGCATATATTATTTAAGCAGCGACCCGTCAGCTCGCAACAATTTGAGCCTGCGACTGACAGTCAATTAAGCTCTACTGTCACTAATTGTGATAAACCTGCCCCGCCCACTTTGGGCTTCCTCTTGTTTTTTATATTCAATGAAAACATGGATTAAAGAACAAGCATCCATGCCAAAACTCTTATTAAAAAAACAACCAAAATGAAACGAAACGTACAGTCAAATTCTAATATTATCTGTGGTTTAAAAACTATAAAAACTTCGTTTTGAGTTTTGGAGTTTTCATATCTATACCCGCTGTAATTGCTGTTTAATTTTATACAATATTCCCATTTTGTAACAAGTAATATGTTCCATAAGTGATTCATTTATTGCAAGGAATTGCTCAATAAAATTTTGTTTAATCAAAGTAGTAAGTTTGTCGTTTTCTTTGTAACTTGTGTCTTGACAGCACAGGTGCTGGTCTTGCTTTTTAATAATTTTAAACAATTAATTTTGATGATATGATGACGTATATGTTTGTAATATTTGAACATTCATAATTTTGACCATAATGTTTTACTGTGTCGATTTCTATATTCATTTGATTTCCCCACATTGATTTTTTATTTCAGGTTATCGATATCGACCTGTCAAGGAGACATTTTTCATCAACTGTCTCTGCAAATTTGCAAAATAGGAGACGAAAATCCTTTTAAGTTCTCTAATTTCATATCAAATCTGCCACCAATTGTAAGTATGTTTACTTTATTGATCGAAAACTACGAATAGTAAATGCAACATTTTTTGTTTGTTGACTAAACATTTTTTTCTCAGTATCGTTTTTCTTGACCACCACATACGTCTTTTCTAGTTCTAGCGTGGGAGTAAATGTTTAGAACTTGAATATGGTTGTAACCTAACCTATATTTGTATTTGAATTGCTGCATGTCAATGCTCTCTATGTTTATTTGAGTCATAAATTTGTTATTCCTAGAATCTGTTTAACTTGTTTAACCTTTTTAATAAATATATATGTTTAAATATAAACTTATTTATTTTTTACTATGCTGGGATAGTTGTAAAGTCTTGATGGTTGTATTTTAAGTGTTAAATCTGAATGTAACATTTACAGTTTACGGATAAATATCATAAACATTTTACATCCCTATTTCCCTTTAACAGGATTCCAGCCAAGAGTCTGCACATAAAATGCAATATTAGATGTTAGTCCAGTTTAGTAGTGTACTACTACAAACAAAGTGCACACTAACAAAGTGCCAAAATATGTGCAATGCAAAAACAAAAAACTATTTTTTTTAATTAAAGACGGTACAAAAACAGTGAAATGTTCTTAAAATTATGCATAGTTTTGATGACAATATACAATTAAGTATTTTTCTATATTTTCGAGTGCAATTTTGTGACATTTGTCACCCAGTATCAATTTGTAAGCCGAAAACGACCTCTCTATATCAACTGACGTCATTGGACAAAATTTAAAATTTGGCCAGTTATTTCAGTCAGCCACTTACACGTCTTCGTCACCTAGGTCTCTATATGTGCCTCCTGCTACTAAACAAGATATGCAAGATTGGGAAAAAAGGCTAAAATATGCATTAATGTCGTAATTAGACAGTTTTGCATATGCAAATGCATGAAATCCAATGTCTAATTATAACTATTGCAATTTAAAATGTGACACTTAAACATGAAAACTGAAATTTCATTTCCAGCACAAAAAACAATAACCCCCATTTGTTACCAGGGTGGTAGGGCGATGCCTCGTTGTAGCAAACGCACGCGCAGCAGCGCACCCACTAGTGACGTACTGCCTGGAGCCACAACCATTGATGACCACCATCACCATAAACGATCCAGAAACAGCAGGTAACTGGTGTAAATTTTTTGATACACAGCACCAGCAAACTGCAGTATAGTTCCAATAATAATTAAGAGAAATGTAAATTAAAGAAGTTTACTACTACTTGGTATTTGGCCAAATACTGAATGCTATTTGGCCGAAGTTAGAAGTTTTGTTGTAGTCAGATAATTGATAAAAAAAAAATATTGATTTAATTTATCATAATATTTTTTTTTGTAATGATTAAAGTAGTCATAGGTACATCAATCAAACAACTTCCGTATTATAAAATTAACAAAAGTCTATGAAATAAATGTAAACGCACTTCAATTATCGTAGTGGAAAATTATGGTGCAGAAAGACTATTTCTGCATTTTCAGGCAGTAGTTTTCTTGTAAACAATCCCAGCTTTAGAGAAAATACACTCCATCAGTATACTCTAAGCCTTTGCTCCGACTTACTACACTACTTCCTTCCCAGCCAAATACTTTTGCTAAATATTCGACTATTAGGCCACAAAGACTGCAGAATATTCAGTATTCGGTGTGTGGCCGAATATAGTTTTCGTTGCAAGTTTCGTTATTTTCAATACTATACTATTACTGTTACCACTACAGCCTTTCAAAAGTCGACTGCTGAACATAGGCCTCCCCCATAGATTGACTCATATTATTTGCCTTAGTTACAACTCTTTGGTATGAGGGGTGGTAACCACAGTTTCTTAACTTTTAGTTGTTATTAGGAAGATGCTGCTGCCAATCTCCTGGTTTGTTTCTACATAGTCAATAGCATGTAAATTCTTATTCCTACTAAGTTTTCTATAATATCATAAAAATTTAAAATTAAATGAACAATGAATTGTTTATATACATTTAATATACTTTAAACCTATATAGATATACTGAACAACACTTAAATAAGTTAATTTTTTTATATTGAATCTATCACCGTGGTATATTGATGGAGTAAGAGAATTCACTACCCCATATCATTCCATACATGTTGTAAGACACGACAGAGGGAAACTAAAACAGGAAATCGGCTGCAATTTTTTTCTGATAATATCTCAAATGTTTCTCCCCTCATTTTATTCTATTGCTTTCTTGCAGTTCAAGACGACATTCCAAAACAGAGGATACTAGTTTCAGTGTAAAGAAATGTTTAGCATGGTTTAAGGAATACACAACAGTGTCAGAACCAGATGTATTAGGTACGTAATAAGTATTTTATAATTGTAACCTTATATGTTTTTGTAATATTGACTGCATTATTGGTATAGTGGTGGTAAACGCAATTGCTAATCATGAGGTGTTTAAATCTGGGTTGGGCCAAAAATTAGTTATTGGGTTTTCTGTAAAAAAATTGTTGGTAGAAGCCTGGAGTCAGGAAATAAATGTTATTTCATGCCCGTGCTTCAGAAAGCACATAAAGCCATCCCATCGGACTATGAGACTGAGAGATTAGAGTGAACCTGTGCATTGAGAATGGCCAATGTGACTGAAATTCCATCTGGAGTTGTGTCATTACTTATGTTATTACTGTTTGGCATTGTTACCATGCTTGGAAGATGTTCAGGAGAATGCTAATGCCCATCCCTCTCTAAAATGAGTGATAAAACATGCAGGAAGTTAATGAAGAACACAGGTGGCTCAATACCATGTTTTGTGGCATTTCTTGGGGTAAGCCTGTGAGCAGCAGTGGACTTGTGAGGGGTTGTAATGATGATGATAAACAAGAATTGGCTAAATTTTTATCAATATCTTGAAAATTTAAGTATGTTTATCTCATATGGGTTGCCATAGCATTACAATGATGATGGTTTTGTTAAAATATATTTTAAATACAGATTAATTTGTACTGTCATCCAGGTCCAGAAGGCATGGAAAAGTTTTGTGCGGATATAGGAGTTGACCCAGAAAATGTTGTAATGCTGGTCATTGCATACAAAATGGGTGCCAAACAAATGGGTTATTTCACACAAGAGGAATGGTTAAAAGGTAAATAATTTGATGATAATTATCACAAGAGTTGAGTTACTCTATCTTTGAATAATTTTGGTATTGCATATTTATTGTGCAACAAAGAATTTTCTATTTATCAGTTATAAATTTTTCAGGTTTAACAGAACTTCAGTGTGACAGTGTACAAAAGTTACAAAACAAATTAGAATACCTACGCAGTCTTCTGAATGACCCCTGTATATTTAAGGCTATTTATAGATATTCATACGATTTTGCAAGGGTAAGTGTTTATATGGTATTTATAGGATTAAATATTTCTGTTTGTTTCTACATGTGTTCCAGTTATTCTAAATCAAATTTTCTCAAGGCCTATACACAAATTGGCTTGTTAACTTCATTACTAATTGTGATCCATTTTTAAAATTATTTGTGTAGTAAAGGTAATACATACATTCAGTCTCCCCGTAATCATGGCTCCTCTTAAGTTATGTGTCCAGTTTATGCATTTTCTTATGGCTGAAACACAAATGGTTTGCATTGACCAGGGGAGGACAATCCTTGCATGGAATATTTATGTGAACCTAGCATAATACTACTATGTTTGTGACGAGAACTGGAGACCTTTTTTATAATTGGTAACAGGACATTCCAGTTTAGTCCTCAAAAGTGATTCTAATTAATGATAGATGTATGTGTCTATCATCACATTCACAAAATAACACACATAGCTCAATCTGTGAAGTATTCAATGTTAGACTCTTGATTGTGGCATTTTTTGTCACTTATAGTCTTGTTATTGTAAGGATATATAAAAGGATGAGAGGAATGTTATATACCTAGCTGACTGTTAAGACAATGCTCAACTATCTTCCCCTCTAGTATGCAGTAGAGCATGGTGTTGGTGAGGAATGTTGTGTATGAAATTGAGTCTAATGATGTTGATGGAAGGGATGACATGTGTGCAGTTGAGGGTAGTGATGTCCGTAGAAGTCGTGTCGGTAGGAGGATAGCTAGTGCATAGTTGAGGGTGTTGATGTTGGTGGGCAGATGCCACGTACGCACCTGAGGATGTTGGAGACCCCACATCGTCAGGTGTGTACGCGGGAGGATAGCACATGAACACACGCGCGCGCGCTATTGGGCGTGCTGCTGCCTTGATGTATGTAGTTGTGGGTGCTGGTGCTGAGTGTGAGACGGTACGTGTGGTGCGCAGGACAGCGGGCAGCGGTCGCTGGACGCCGCGGCGGCGCACGCGCTATTGGGCGTGCTGCTGCCTTGATGTATGTAGTTGTGGGTGCTGGTGCTGAGTGTGAGACGGTACGTGTGGTGCGCAGGACAGCGGGCAGCGGTCGCTGGACGCCGCGGCGGCGCACGCGCTATTGGGCGTGCTGCTGCCTTGATGTATGTAGTTGTGGGTGCTGGTGCTGAGTGTGAGACGGTACGTGTGGTGCGCAGGACAGCGGGCAGCGGTCGCTGGACGCCGCGGCGGTGCACGCGCTATTGGGCGTGCTGCTGCCTTGATGTATGTAGTTGTGGGTGCTGGTGCTGAGTGTGAGACGGTACGTGTGGTGCGCAGGACAGCGGGCAGCGGTCGCTGGACGCCGCGGCGGCGCGCGCGCTATTGGGCGTGCTGCTGCCTTGATGTATGTAGTTGTGGGTGCTGGTGCTGAGTGTGAGACGGTACGTGTGGTGCGCAGGACAGCGGGCAGCGGTCGCTGGACGCCGCGGCGGCGCACGCGCTATTGGGCGTGCTGCTGCCTTGATGTATGTAGTTGTGGGTGCTGGTGCTGAGTGTGAGACGGTACGTGTGGTGCGCAGGACAGCGGGCAGCGGTCGCTGGACGCCGCGGCGGTGCACGCGCTATTGGGCGTGCTGCTGCCTTGATGTATGTAGTTGTGGGTGCTGGTGCTGAGTGTGAGACGGTACGTGTGGTGCGCAGGACAGCGGGCAGCGGTCGCTGGACGCCGCGGCGGCGCACGCGCTATTGGGCGTGCTGCTGCCTTGATGTATGTAGTTGTGGGTGCTGGTGCTGAGTGTGAGACGGTACGTGTGGTGCGCAGGACAGCGGGCAGCGGTCGCTGGACGCCGCGGCGGTGCACGCGCTATTGGGCGTGCTGCTGCCTTGATGTATGTAGTTGTGGGTGCTGGTGCTGAGTGTGAGACGGTACGTGTGGTGCGCAGGACAGCGGGCAGCGGTCGCTGGACGCCGCGGCGGCGCACGCGCTATTGGGCGTGCTGCTGCCTTGATGTATGTAGTTGTGGGTGCTGGTGCTGAGTGTGAGACGGTACGTGTGGTGCGCAGGTCAGCGGGCAGTGGTCGCTGGACGCCGTGGCGGCGCGCGCGCTATTGGGCGTGCTGCTGCCTTGATGTATGTAGTTGTGGGTGCTGGTGCTGAGTGTGAGACGGTACGTGTGGTGCGCAGGACAGCGGGCAGCGGTCGCTGGACGCCGCGGCGGTGCACGCGCTATTGGGCGTGCTGCTGCCTTGATGTATGTAGTTGTGGGTGCTGGTGCTGAGTGTGAGACGGTACGTGTGGTGCGCAGGACAGCGGGCAGCGGTCGCTGGACGCCGCGGCGATGCACGCGCTATTGGGCGTGCTGCTGCCTTGATGTATGTAGTTGTGGGTGCTGGTGCTGAGTGTGAGACGGTACGTGTGGTGCGCAGGACAGCGGGCAGCGGTCGCTGGACGCCGCGGCGGCGCACGCGCTATTGGGCGTGCTGCTGCCTTGATGTATGTAGTTGTGGGTGCTGGTGCTGAGTGTGAGACGGTACGTGTGGTGCGCAGGACAGCGGGCAGCGGTCGCTGGACGCCGCGGCGGCGCACGCGCTATTGGGCGTGCTGCTGCCTTGATGTATGTAGTTGTGGGTGCTGGTGCTGAGTGTGAGACGGTACGTGTGGTGCGCAGGACAGCGGGCAGCGGTCGCTGGACGCCGCGGCGGCGCACGCGCTATTGGGCGTGCTGCTGCCTTGATGTATGTAGTTGTGGGTGCTGGTGCTGAGTGTGAGACGGTACGTGTGGTGCGCAGGACAGCGGGCAGCGGTCGCTGGACGCCGCGGCGGCGCACGCGCTATTGGGCGTGCTGCTGCCTTGATGTATGTAGTTGTGGGTGCTGGTGCTGAGTGTGAGACGGTACGTGTGGTGCGCAGGACAGCGGGCAGCGGTCGCTGGACGCCGCGGCGGCGCACGCGCTATTGGGCGTGCTGCTGCCTTGATGTATGTAGTTGTGGGTGCTGGTGCTGAGTGTGAGACGGTACGTGTGGTGCGCAGGACAGCGGGCAGCGGTCGCTGGACGCCGCGGCGGCGCACGCGCTATTGGGCGTGCTGCTGCCTTGATGTATGTAGTTGTGGGTGCTGGTGCTGAGTGTGAGACGGTACGTGTGGTGCGCAGGACAGCGGGCAGCGGTCGCTGGACGCCGCGGCGGCGCACGCGCTATTGGGCGTGCTGCTGCCTTGATGTATGTAGTTGTGGGTGCTGGTGCTGAGTGTGAGACGGTACGTGTGGTGCGCAGGACAGCGGGCAGCGGTCGCTGGACGCCGCGGCGGCCCGCGCGCTATTGGGCGTGCTGCTGCCTTGATGTATGTAGTTGTGGGTGCTGGTGCTGAGTGTGAGACGGTACGTGTGGTGCGCAGGACAGCGGGCAGCGGTCGCTGGACGCCGCGGCGGCGCACGCGCTATTGGGCGTGCTGCTGCCTTGATGTATGTAGTTGTGGGTGCTGGTGCTGAGTGTGAGACGGTACGTGTGGTGCGCAGGACAGCGGGCAGCGGTCGCTGGACGCCGCGGCGGCGCACGCGCTATTGGGCGTGCTGCTGCCTTGATGTATGTAGTTGTGGGTGCTGGTGCTGAGTGTGAGACGGTACGTGTGGTGCGCAGGACAGCGGGCAGCGGTCGCTGGACGCCGCGGCGGCGCACGCGCTATTGGGCGTGCTGCTGCCTTGATGTATGTAGTTGTGGGTGCTGGTGCTGAGTGTGAGACGGTACGTGTGGTGCGCAGGACAGCGGGCAGCGGTCGCTGGACGCCGCGGCGGCGCACGCGCTATTGGGCGTGCTGCTGCCTTGATGTATGTAGTTGTGGGTGCTGGTGCTGAGTGTGAGACGGTACGTGTGGTGCGCAGGACAGCGGGCAGCGGTCGCTGGACGCCGCGGCGGCCCGCGCGCTATTGGGCGTGCTGCTGCCTTGATGTATGTAGTTGTGGGTGCTGGTGCTGAGTGTGAGACGGTACGTGTGGTGCGCAGGACAGCGGGCAGCGGTCGCTGGACGCCGCGGCGGCGCACGCGCTATTGGGCGTGCTGCTGCCTTGATGTATGTAGTTGTGGGTGCTGGTGCTGAGTGTGAGACGGTACGTGTGGTGCGCAGGACAGCGGGCAGCGGTCGCTGGACGCCGCGGCGGCCCGCGCGCTATTGGGCGTGCTGCTGCCTTGATGTATGTAGTTGTGGGTGCTGGTGCTGAGTGTGAGACGGTACGTGTGGTGCGCAGGACAGCGGGCAGCGGTCGCTGGACGCCGCGGCGGCCCGCGCGCTATTGGGCGTGCTGCTGCCTTGATGTATGTAGTTGTGGGTGCTGGTGCTGAGTGTGAGACGGTACGTGTGGTGCGCAGGACAGCGGGCAGCGGTCGCTGGACGCCGCGGCGGCGCACGCGCTATTGGGCGTGCTGCTGCCTTGATGTATGTAGTTGTGGGTGCTGGTGCTGAGTGTGAGACGGTACGTGTGGTGCGCAGGACAGCGGGCAGCGGTCGCTGGACGCCGCGGCGGCGCACGCGCTATTGGGCGTGCTGCTGCCTTGATGTATGTAGTTGTGGGTGCTGGTGCTGAGTGTGAGACGGTACGTGTGGTGCGCAGGACAGCGGGCAGCGGTCGCTGGACGCCGCGGCGGCGCACGCGCTATTGGGCGTGCTGCTGCCTTGATGTATGTAGTTGTGGGTGCTGGTGCTGAGTGTGAGACGGTACGTGTGGTGCGCAGGACAGCGGGCAGCGGTCGCTGGACGCCGCGGCGGCCCGCGCGCTATTGGGCGTGCTGCTGCCTTGATGTATGTAGTTGTGGGTGCTGGTGCTGAGTGTGAGACGGTACGTGTGGTGCGCAGGACAGCGGGCAGCGGTCGCTGGACGCCGCGGCGGCGCACGCGCTATTGGGCGTGCTGCTGCCTTGATGTATGTAGTTGTGGGTGCTGGTGCTGAGTGTGAGACGGTACGTGTGGTGCGCAGGACAGCGGGCAGCGGTCGCTGGACGCCGCGGCGGCCCGCGCGCTATTGGGCGTGCTGCTGCCTTGATGTATGTAGTTGTGGGTGCTGGTGCTGAGTGTGAGACGGTACGTGTGGTGCGCAGGACAGCGGGCAGCGGTCGCTGGACGCCGCGGCGGCGCACGCGCTATTGGGCGTGCTGCTGCCTTGATGTATGTAGTTGTGGGTGCTGGTGCTGAGTGTGAGACGGTACGTGTGGTGCGCAGGACAGCGGGCAGCGGTCGCTGGACGCCGCGGCGGCCCGCGCGCTATTGGGCGTGCTGCTGCCTTGATGTATGTAGTTGTGGGTGCTGGTGCTGAGTGTGAGACGGTACGTGTGGTGCGCAGGACAGCGGGCAGCGGTCGCTGGACGCCGCGGCGGCCCGCGCGCTATTGGGCGTGCTGCTGCCTTGATGTATGTAGTTGTGGGTGCTGGTGCTGAGTGTGAGACGGTACGTGTGGTGCGCAGGACAGCGGGCAGCGGTCGCTGGACGCCGCGGCGGCCCGCGCGCTATTGGGCGTGCTGCTGCCTTGATGTATGTAGTTGTGGGTGCTGGTGCTGAGTGTGAGACGGTACGTGTGGTGCGCAGGACAGCGGGCAGCGGTCGCTGGACGCCGCGGCGGCCCGCGCGCTATTGGGCGTGCTTCTGCCGCGCTGGCCGCTGCGCGCGCCGCTGGCCACGTTCCTGCAACGCGAGCGGCGCTACCGTGTCGTCAACCGCGACCAGTGGTGCAACATCCTCGAGTTCAGCCGCACCGTCGACCACCACCTCGCCGCGTACGACGCGGACGGCGCATGTCAGTATACTATATACTCTTATCTACTACTTAATACATTGACACCCTGATAAAAGATAGTAGAAGTAGCTCAGGACCGCGACCAGGGACTTTGATTTTCTACCTGGCCCACCACTGTACTTATTTTTTTTAACCTTTATAAAACACTTACACTAAAATTTTCTTTTATATTGTGGACAGTTACATAAATTACATAAATTTCACAAAGACAAAAATCTAGACCCAGAAAAATTATTTGTATTTCATACAAACACTTATTCCGTGCAAGATTCAAACCCGCGGCCCTTAGCGCATTTAACCCCACCAATTTTTTTTTTATAGGATAAGGTGACAAACGAGCACACAGTCCACCTGATGGTAAGTGGTTGCTGTGGCCCATAGATATATCGTCGTTTGCGAATCAAAATGCAGATGCGTTGTCACCCGTGAGGACTAAAATGGAATGCCTCTTTTCCAGTAAAATTTCATACCTATTTCTGTACTGCCAACAATTTGTAAAATTATTTAAAAAATTATTCTTGATCAAATGTTAAATATTTTAGTGTAAATATAGGACTCCAACATCTCATCAATAGTACCATTTTCTCCAATCTCATAATAAGCTAGACAGTTACTTACAAAAGATTCAAAAATATCTCTCATTGCCGCCATGTTATCTAGCTTGACCCGCTCCGTTCTAGTATGAATGTCGTCAAAACGAATGTTCCTCATCAAAAAGTAAAATGTCTTGATTGACATGGTTGCTTTGAATATATCAGGGGAAGTACCATCGTCATTCCACATTTCCTGAATATTCACATGATGCATTTTTTTCAAGCCTGCTATCAAAAGAGGACCTATCAAAGCTTCTATTTCTAGTATATCAGTTTCTTTAGTATCTCTTTCTCGTAAAAACTTGTGCTGGTTAGCATGTATGCGGATGTTAGTAAAAGAAACTATACCTTCTAGCATTTCTTGAGTAATGAAAAGGCGGAAGCAATATAATGGTGTCTTTGAATTTTTAGCATTTTCTCCACGCACTCCAGGAGGATTCGTAACTATATTTTCAGCTCTTGTTCGTATGTTAGGTCTTGAAGAAGGACTTTTTAACCATTTTGTTCCATCTTTACCTTTGTACACAGGCACTCTTGGAGGACGATTTGTAGTAGGTTCAATGAAATTTGTCTCAGTTAGAAATGTTCGAATTTGTCTTACTCGTATGTGAGCCAAAGGTACATCGCTCGATGAATTTGAAGATGTTGATGAAGATCTAAACGACAAACGTTCACGATGTCGACGTGCACTGCGAGATGGTCTCCGGGAGGTGACAGGAGAACGGCTGCGACTCCTAGGAATCGTTGTAAATTGATTGAAACTAGTCGATGGCCGATGATCACACGCCTAAATTGAGTCGATGGAAACATGTCTCCGATGACATCATTTCATCTCCTGACTGTTCGGTATCACTATTATGTCGATCGCTTTCAGACATACTTTCGTCGAAACATTGTGCACCGGTCTCTTCTAAATCAGACTCCTCTAACCACGAACAAATTTGCGCGTCTTGCTTATTCATTTTGCTGAAATGAAAAGCTGAAAAGATACAAAACAATACCTCAGAAGTAAAAAATAACTCTTAATTTCATAAAATTATGCTACACGAGAATAAATAAACAAAACAATGTAGTACTTACCAAAAAATAAATATCATTTGGCAAAAAATAAATATGTTATAACGTGAAATTTTAACTACTTCAGTGGGCGCGCACTTAGCAATTTGCCGCGTCGCAGGACCCGTGCACAACAACTTCGTCCACCTGTGGTCGGCTGCGCACTGATTGAACCGTAACTACGAGGGGGGAGGGTCATTGCGGGAGGAGTGTACACGCAGCTACTGAGACGCTTGACCTTCAATAACTAACGGTTTAAATATTATTAACATTTTTTTACAAAGTGCGGCAAAATGCTCATAGCGCGCCCACTCTAGGGTTAAGTAACAGAACGTAAAAAGTTGTTAGTATCTGTATGACTTCTTCCGAGTCGATACTAAAATGGGGGTGATAAATCATCATCAAAATGCAAATCTAATTTTAAACGGGGAGGAGTTGAGTCTTGTGTGATACCACAATTTTTTTAGAATTACATTAGACGCGAAATTTCAATGGAGCCCTCATATATCAAAACTAGCAAGCAGACTTAATTCTGCAGTCTATGCTGTAAATAAAATTAGAAATCTTATCAGTGTTGAAACAGCTAGACTGACATTTTGCTATATACATTTACGAAAATGTAATGTGACACAGAAGTATAAGTAGTTTTAATAAGTACGATATACTCCTTATGGCAGAACCGCTGGAGAACCTATGCACTATGCTTAATGACCTCAATAGTGTCTACCAAGGGATAGGTCTTTAGATGAACTAGTCTGTAGTTGTTGGGAGCGCTAAGCTCGAAGTTGTTGACGAGTATGTTTACCCGGGACAAATAGTCCGACTCGGTAAGTCCAACTTCGACCGAGAGGTCAATCGACGGATTCAACTCGGCTGGTCAACTTTCGGGAAATTACGACACATCTTCTCGTCAGATATACCTCAAAACCTGAAAACAAAATTGTACAACCAGTGCGTGTTGCCAGTGATGACTTATGGATCTGAGACGTGGTCCTTCACTGCTGGCCGTATGAGGACCCTCAAAGTCGTTCAGCGAAATATGGCTCTTCATATCGGGGTTTCTCTGCGTGATAAACATAGAAATGAGGATATCCGCAGTAGAACCAGAGTGACTGACATAGCCCAACACCGCATTGGTAAACTGAAGTGGCAATAGGCCGGCCATATAGCTCGAAGAACCGACAACCGATGGCGGAAAAAGGTTCTCGAGTGGCAGCCTCGTACCGGTAGGCGAAGTGTAGGGCGACCTCCCACTAGATGGAGTGACGACCTGGTAAGACATGCAGGAAGTCGATGGATTCAGGTGACTCAGGACCATGCTTTGTGGCATTCCTTGGGGGGAGCCTATGTTCAGCAGTGGACTTGTGAAGGGCTGCAATGATAACGGTGATGATGAATGAAATAAGTGATATTCACTCTGTAAATATTAGAAACCAACACAAGCTAGTACAGTACCAGTTACTCGACTCCACAAAGTTAGTAATTCATTATTGCATGATGTACACATTGGGTAATGTACGCTTTTACAACAAAATCCCAGAAAATATACAAATCTTTCTTCTGCGAACTTTGTTTAACAAAAACTTTATTAAACAAAGATTGTATAAAATGGGTATAGAATATTAAGGATATTATCCCGTGTAGTGGCGGGTAAGAATATAATATAAATAAAAGTGGCGGGTAAATATTCCCGTGGGTGTCGTAAGAGGCGAAAGAGGGAAACTGAGGCAGAAGATGGGCAGTAGCATCTCTCTGATAACAGCAAAGCAACAATAAAAAAACTGCGGTTGCCAACCCGCTTGCCCAGCGTGGCAACTATGACAAATACCCCTCTATGATGAGAGTAACAAAGAAACGGCCCCCAGTTCCCGGCGGCTCCGCTATTCCTGGCTTCGGTGGCGGCCATGGTAACGGTGGGGCAGGGGGTGCTAAGAATCTCCGGTGGAGGTTCGGTTGCCACCTAAGACGGTTCGACCTGGCAACATATGACGCACGCTACCTGACGACTGATGAGAAAATCCTGGAGCTGGAAGAAGAGATAGACAAGTTGCGCTGGAATATTATAGGATTATCTGAGGTCTGAAGAGAGGGGGAGGACATGGTAATCCTCGAATCCGGCAACTTGTTCTATCACCGGGAGGGCGACCATCTGTCCCAAGGAGGTGTCGGATTTATCGTACACAAGTCTCTCATTAACAACGTTGTAAAGATTGAGAGTGTGTCGACGAGGGTTGCGTACCTTATACTCAGAATCACCAAACGGTATTCGCTGAAGGTCATACATGTTTACGCAACAACCTCGGCACATTCCGATGAGGAGGTAGAGGAAATGTATGAGGATATGTCTAGAGCCATGTATTGCTTCAAAACCCACTATACGGTGTTAATGGAAGACTTCAACGCAAAACTAGGCACAAGAGAGAACGGTAAGCTGAAGGTAGGGAAATTTGGAATAGGGCAACGGAACCCAAGTGCCAGCAAGCTGGCCGACTTCATGGAGAAAGAGGGACTCTTTATGATGAACTCTTTCTTCCAAAAGCGGCCCCACAGGAAGTGGACCTGGTCGAGCCCCGATGGTTCGTTCTTTGTGGCATTCCTTGGGGGAGGCGTATGTTCATCAGTGGATTTGTGCTGTAATGATGATGATGAATGAATTTATGGATGATAATAGCCTCTGCTCGCTACCATGCTATTTCTAATGTGTTATGTGTTTCTTTTTCCGGTTCCGGCGACCAAAGTGTATACACGTATAAGAGTGAGCTCTGCAGATATTTTCAAATTACCAGTGCAAAAAGAAGCAAAGCGAACATAAAATACATTCGGGTTTTCGGGAAATTGAACACAAGTGGTGCCCAAGCAAGAATTTAAAGTGGAACAACAATTTTAAGTGTGATTTTCCCCAAGCGGTCTAGCGATCATTATAACCTCAAAATGAAATACACACCAAGACTAATGGTACCAACCAAACAAATCAAACTGACAGTGACATTTGACATTGATAGCCATAGACAACTGTTGATAGTGTGGCCACAAAAACAAAAGAATCATCTTACCATTATACTAAAGTGTTAACACTATACAACATTAAATTACCCAACATCAAAATGGATAAACAAATGGAAATCTTTCTCTGTAAAATAAATAAAAAGTTTAATGAACAAACAATTAAATTAACATTAACAAGAAAACTAAAGAAAAATGTCATGGAAGCCTTAGAAGAAAAAATGAAAATGCTCAGAGAAGAAAATAACAACCTTAAAACTAGTCACAAAAAACAATGGCCAAATTTCTATGGGGGCTGGACTTGACTTTTATTTTTCATGTCCCAAAACAAACTATAGCTAGATTGGTTTGTTTTTATCTTGTAAACACCATCCCGTTTGAAAATCATATCTATATAGCCACAATTTTTTAATTTAACGTCAACAACACTTTTGAGGTTAGCATCACATATGTCATCTTTAGTGATCTAAAATAAGAATTAGATTTGTATTATGATGAACGTGATTGTGTGTGATGGTTTATGTTAGTGTAATAAAATAAGTAGGTATGTAGATATACACTATTATTGAAGAATTCCACTCGCGGATCTTAGAAATTACTCTGGTATCAAGCTCAAAAACGAAATGGCGGCAAAATGTATCAATGCATATTATGTCACAATTAACACATAGCAATCGCAGGGCTAGTTGTCGTTGTTGTGTAGCTATAGTCTGCATGATGTCTCTCACAAATATGCAAGATACAAAATCGGTGCCCAAAAATCAAAACACAGAATAATCGTTACAAAAGACAATGCCGAGGTCAAAACAACAGAAGGAAATCTAAAATAGTACAGTACGTATCACAATCCACAACAACGAGTGAAGCAAACACAGACTAACTAGTAGATTCTACCCGAATGAAGCAAATAAGATATATAGATATGTAGATGATTGCCGGATGATGATATTATATAGATGGTGACAAAAGTACAAAAAGCATATTTTTATGTCATATCGATAAATCCCTGTTATATTTATTCGAAAGCAAAAAAAAATTAATTACAATATTTTTATCGAAAGAAAAAAACGGGAAAAGATGAAAAGGTGGTATGAATGTAGAAATTTGCTTGTAAACACAGGATTCTAAAATTTTGGAAAGAAAGGGTAGAATGGATATAGGGCGAAAATGATTGGGAAGAATGGGAGAAGGAACTTTTGGAAGGGGCTTTATAAAAGCCCTTTTCCAAAGATTAGGGTACTGACCTGAATCAAGGGAAAAATTTATAACATGGGAAATTGCCGGAAGAAGGTGCTCTAGTATAAATACTACCATTTGTCTACTAATCTCATCATAACCCACCGCCTTGGACTGAATTGCTAAAATAGACTTTTTGACATCATCCTGCGAAACAGGAGAGAAATTAAAGGTATATTAGGAATTTGCACAGAAGCAATGGAAGCCACAGTTTGAGAGCGCATTGTAGGGTCCATTGCTGTTACAGAAGCGAAATGTTGGTTGATTTCATCAAGTGATAGAGAAGGACCACAATCCAATGTAGTTGGCCTGCAAAGACCAGAAGATCTAAGAAATTTCCACACTTCGGCGGGAGAAGAGTTGTTAATACAATTATGGAAATATCGGCGTTTAGCTGCCCGTACCATTTGATTGCACCTATTCCTGGCCGCTTTAAAAGATGACCAATTTTCTTCATTACGTTCTCTCTTAAAACTAAGAAAAGCTCGATTACGTCTAGTCATTGCCAACCTTACGCCCTCTGTCATCCATGGGGCTGTAGGACGCTTCAATCTAACCTTGTGAACTGGGGCACGAGCATCATAAAAGCTGAGAATATTTTGGTTAAGGATAGAGACTTTATCGTCAACAGTAGGTGCTGCAATAAATGAGGTTAGATCGAGACTAAGAGCGTCATCCCTTAGCTTGTCAAAATCTATTTTAGAAAAACTGCGCAGATGCAGTACAGAAGGGGAATATTTGGGAGGTTTAAGCTTATACGAAAAATAAATCAAGTCATGACGTGAGATGCCCAAAGCAGGTAACTGTCCGTGTATCATCACACGATCAGGAGAAGCAGCAAAGATGAGATCAATCAATGAGTCATCGGTTCCAATATTGTGATGAGTAGGCTTTAAAGGGAGAATAGAATGATTAACCGACTCAACAATTGAAAGAAGTTTTTGTAACAAGGAGAGTTTTTCAACAAATCTGTATTGAAGTCACCCAAAAATATAAAAAAATAGAAAACAAACTCAAAGAACAGGCAAAAATACAAATAAACAAGAGTCAAACAAATACGACCTGACCAAAATGTGAAACGACCACCAATGATTGATACGTCAAAAAATAGTGACTTAGGTGTATATTAAATTACGGGGTCCAAATTATTTTATTAGAACCGGTAAAATTATTTAGCTTTGTAATGAAAAACCTCATTTCCTTCCTAATTTTTATGGATTTTGAACGCATCCAAACCCATCCCGTTTTTATCTGTGGTACACGTTTCATCATAACACTAAAGTAACACTACCATTATGCGTTTACTTTTTTAAATACTAGATTTTTTTGCAGATTTTTTATTTATTTTTGTAGTGTATTATCAATAATATCATTTTTAGACGGGGATATGGAAAGTATTCCAAAATAAGATGCAAATGATAGGTTGACAGTAAATATAGAATGCACTAATACCTAGATCAGAACGTATTATGAGTGTCTCTATGCAGTATATGGTATTATGACACGAGAGCTGTTAAAGCGTGAGCAAAAGTCAAAGCACCTGTCTTAGAATGGTCTTAGATACTTAGATTTGAAAGGTTATTGATTCATTTTTGTGGTTTAATCATTGACTTGACTTATTTAGTTAAGTATATATTACTGCATAGTTTTCATATCAATTGCTTCAGCTGAGGTTGTAATCAATGCTGCAGTCATGGCTACATCATAACCTCAAAAATGACGAAATACATAAGTGTAACGTTCTATGATCCTCGGCTTTTAAATAATATATTTTCAATTTAGGATTTAGATTGTACTCAGGGGGAACGGATTAATCCATACACTAGTCATATTCGCATAACAACTAACAAAGGTCTTCAATGAGACTAAATAAAAGCAGCATTCCGAACCAATGGGCAGAATCACATATAATACTCCTACACAAAAAGGGTCCAAAAGTCTTTGCTAAAGTGATTCTAGACAGAATATCACTCACACTCGACGAAAATCAACCTGTGGAACAGGCGGCGTTCAGGAAAGACTTTAGTACAATTGATCATATACATACAGTCAAACATCTCATACAGAAATACAATGAATATAACAAAACCATTTACCTGGCCTTCATAGATTATGCCAAAGCTTTCGATAGCCTTAAACACGAATCGGTATGGCAGAGTCTAAAAGAGCAGGGGATACAAAATGCCTACGTTAATATTATCAAAAATATTTATGGTGAAAGTAAAGCCAGAATCAGGCTAGAATCTACAGGAGATGTCTTCCCAATCAATAAGGACGTCAAGCAAGGTGACCCACTCTCACCAAAGCTGTTTACAGCAGTGCCTGAGCAAATGTTTAGGAAATTGGAATGACCACATCTGGGACTAAACATAAACGGAAAACGATTGAGTCATCTGAGATTTGCATACGACCTGGTTATAATGGAAGAGGACCCACTTACACTGGAATTCATGATACAAGCCCTAGTAGACAGAAGTAGAGAAGTAGTTCTAGAAATTAACATAAGCAAGACAAAAATGAAGACCAACTCAATACCCATAGACATAACTATCAACGGACAGAAACTTGAATATGTAGAGGAATATGTGTATCTAGGCCAGATATCAATCAATCAATCTTTATTTGCCAACCAAGTGTACATAAATGGTCTTATAATAATAAACATTTATCTCAACTTAGTAGCCTTTTTCAGGCATTGCAAATTTGAGCAAGGGAGATAAAATAAGTTATTAAATACAAACAGTAATAACCTAACAGTTTAATAGTATTAAATCGTGCAAAAATATTAAGGCATTTTATATCAACACAATATTTACTTATACTGACAACATGAACTGGTTGTACAATCTAGTTTTGAGGTATGTCTGACGATAAAATGTGTCGTAATCTTCCGAAAGCTGCCCAGCCGAGTTGAATCCGTCGATTGACCTCTCGGTCGAAGTTGGACTTACCTAGTCGGACTATTGATTCCAGGTAAACATATTCGTCAACAACTTCGAATTTAGTGCTCCCAACAACTGACGGCAAAGGTGTGACATGGACGTTAAACATGATTTTTTCGTCCATATTCATCTTAAGACCTATCATATATAGTGCTTATAGGTCCTCCAGCGATTCTGCCATAAGGACTATATCGTTGGCAAATCGAAGTTGAGTGATGTACTCGCCATTGACGTTAATACCGTATCCTTTCCAGTCCAGTAGTTTGAAAACGTCTGCCAATGCAGCGGTGAAGAGTTTCGGCGATATTACGTCACCCTGTCTTACACCTCTCTTCAGTTAGATAGGTTTCGAACAAAGAACTGTAATGATGATGATTTACTAGCTGGCCCGCTCGACTTTCACTTAACATGGTTATCATCTATTCATCAATATTTTTCTATAATGTTCTTTGACAGACCTGAGCGCAGAACCAATAAGGCCATCCTTTTCATCACCGATCTGATCATTTCACATATAGCATATGCCATGTTTCAGTTCAGATTTTCACTTAATCAACTCTTACAACGATAAAATCTTTGAAATGGATAGTAGATTTTTTAATGGAATAAGGATGACAAATGAGCTCGTAGTCCACGATGTTATGGATGGTAACATAGAGGGGCTCATAGACATCTATTCTCGTTCAAGAATCAGATACATTGTCGCCACTGAGGACTACGATGAATTGCCTCGTTTCCAATACAAAGGGTCTGGGTGACAACGCATCTGCATTTTGATTTTTAAGTGAGGATAAATGTAGATGTATATGGGACACAGCATCCATTTACCATCAGGTGGACCGTGTGCTCGTTTGGCACCCGTATTCTATAAAAAAACGATCCTTTAAAAATTATCGCCAGTACCCATGAAATCGGGCTCATCTCTTCTCCAGAAACCCTCAGAAATTAGTGAAAGCTCGTACACCTAGTAGCGGGACGTATAAAGGAATTTCAATGTATTTTTTGTTATTTAATTTAATTTCAAAAATATGTAAATTCATTTCAGGGCCAGTAATGCTTGACGAATTTGTAGAGTGGCTAAGAGCGGAACGAGCCAACGAGGCAGCCATGCCACCCGCCAGCTGAGACGCACATACGCACCACATTGTCAGGTAACATTATTTATACAGTGAGGGCTAATAATACCGTTTATCGGATGTCGCTAGTTGGAACTGAGGTGAAGTTATTTGTTACAATATTGTGTCACCATAATTGAAAAGTGGTTGGTTTTTCTAGTGTAGTTTCTATATGCACAAAACAATGGCTCGGCGTTCGCTCTTTAATTATTTGCACATTTTTATCTTTCTGCTTAATTCTTTTACTTTTAGGAATATCCGTTGGTTAGTTTATCAATTTTAATCTAATTAATATAAAATAGAACTAATATTTCAGAAAGAAATTTAAACTTTACCAAAGTGCGTGCGTGCGTGCGTGTGTATGTGTGTGTGCGTGTGTGCGCGCGAGCGCGCGCGTGTGTGTGTGTGTGTGTGTGTGCGAGTGTGTTTGCGTGCGTGTGTGCATGTGTGTGCGTGTGCGTGTGTGCGCGCGAGCGCGCGCGCGCGTGTGTGTGTGTGTGCGAGTGTGTTTGCGTGCGTGTGTGCATGTGTGTGCGTGTGCGTGTGTGCGCGCGAGCGCGCGCGTGTGTGTGTGTGCGAATGTGTTTACGCGAATGTGTTTACGTGCGTATGTGTGTGTGTGTGTGTGTGTGCGTGAGCGCGCGCGCGTGTGTGTGTGTGCGAGTGTGTTTGCGTGCGTGTATGCATGTGTGTGCGTGTGCGTGTATGCGCGCGAGCGCGCGCGTGTGTGTGTGAGTGTGTGAGTGTGTTTGCGTGCGTGTGTGCATGTGTGTGCGTGTGCGTATGTGCATGTGTATGTGTGTGTGTGTGTGTGTGTGTGCGCGCGTGAGCGCGCGTGTGTGTGTGTGTGTGTGCGAGTGTGTTTGCGTGCGTGTGCGCATGTGTGTGCGTGTGCGTGTGTATGTGTGCGCGTGAGCGCGCGCGCGTGTTTGTGCGTACGTGTGTGCATGTGTGTGCGTATGCGTATGTGCGTGTGTA